>VZTB01004454.1:25306-191641 GCA_013397245.1 Thryothorus ludovicianus
TCTGCCCCCGCCCCGTCTCCCCCGGCTCATTGATGAGCTCCGGGAAGGGCTTCTGCATTGCAGACTCGCTTCGCTCCTGCATCCGCGGCTTCAGCCTGTACAAGGAGCCTGCTTCCTGGCCGGGTGGTTCGGTGCTGCTTGGGCAAGGGGCCGATTCGGGCAGGTGGTATGTCCTTCTGTGTTTCTTGGAGCGTGTCAGAACATTTGGGGGGGATTGACCTCGTTCGATAACTGTTAGATGTACATATGGTATTTTTTCTCCTCTGAAACAGCCGTACAAGGATATCTGCCTGGATTTGTGTGAATAACGCTCATTAGGAGTTCACAGGGTGCAATATAGTGCTGTGAGATATAATATGTATATAAAACATAATGCAGTGAAGCACACGACCTTACATAATCTAAATTTAAAAAGCTCACTACCCCTACGCTTACCCTGGAGGTTGTAGGAATATGTCTGTTCTAAGCGCTCTCGGGAGACTCGTTCGGTACCTATCTGATAGAAAGATGCAGCATGCCCTATGAGCCAGTGCTGAAAATAAAAGAATAAATTGTTGACTACTTTTGCTGTAGTTCTGTCACAGTAAGTTCCTCGTTGCTGGTCAGTGTCTCACACACAGTGATATTCATGGCTGTATGGGCATGCACAGCTCCCACAGCCAGAGGGAATGGTCTCTTCTGTTGTCCCTTGGATGTGCCTTTAAACTGACCAGCTAAAACGCTGTCATATTTTAATAAACTCTTGAGGCTTCTCTCCCTAGGCCTGAATAGTGCTGCATTTTCTAGCATATGGATATAAATTTAATGTAAACAGAAGGAAACCTTTCACACTTTTCATTTGACCTTCACCATCTCAGACAAATAATCGAAACTGATAATCAGGGAAAGTATTTTGGAAAGGCCTGGTTTAAAATACGTTGCTGGATGCAACGTATGCAACTCATACCATATCTACGATGACACAAAGTCAGTGTTCTGAGCTCTATATCAAAGGGAACTAATGTCTAATAAATTTGGCCCACATTTTATTTTAACTCAGTCCTTACAGATGACATTGACTTTAATAAAGGTTACTATGGCACAGATTTAAAGCAAATTGTATTAAGCTTCTGGAATTGAAACTGCTGTTGATAGGAAAAGTGTTGTTTTGTTATTTACAGTCTGTTATTAAAATATGAGTGTGTTAGCTGTTGAGGCTGGATCTGGCTCTGTTTTCTGCTAAATGGTCTCCTTTTTATGGATGGAGGCCAGATTTTCCCCTGGTATGACTGTGCTGCTCGCACAGGAGCAAGCTAGACTTTTCCCATTTGAGGCTGGAATATAGTTGAGTATCAGTGCCTATGAGCCTCTGGAACACTTTCTGTTATAAGGCTGTATGCTTTTGCTAAAGCTGTAACATTGGTGTGGAGCACAGAACCTCTGTGGGCTGTGCGTGCCCACACAGCAATCGTGGTATGACGTGGGGTAGCAATGGCTTTTGTGATACTACATTTTCATGTCTCTAGTTTTTACAGGAAACTGTAAGTCATCTTCAGCGTAATTCAGGTATAATGTAACAACTGTTAAGGCAATGAGGCTGGGTAGGGATCAGGTCTTACAGAGTCATGCTTTTGTGTATGTATAGCGCAAAAGTGACTGATTGTTTGCTTAATCATAATGTATCTGTTTTTGGAAAAGGTTGGTTTGTTGGTTTGGGGTTTTTATGCCAATGCATTCTAGAAGATTTTAGTCTTGGTTTAATCAATACAAATTCATGTAGTGGTGATTGTGACTGGTGTTACTGACTTCAAGGAATGGTGTAATGGGCAGGTAGAAAGGTCCTTAGTCCTTCCTTACTAAACCTAACTTTGCATCTCTCGCTGCCCTGGCACATCTCTCTTATTGTCACGTTGGCAGACTCAGCAAAAAGGCTGTTCAGTGACTGGGACCCCAGGTAAGGAACTTCACAGAGCTGTGCACATGTAGGCTCTGAACATTGATGTTACTGGTGCAACCATTGTGCTGATTGTTGCCACAGTTGCCCTTCATGTTACTTATTTAAAAATTAGGCAATCTGTGTTTTAACCAGTGCTATACATAGAACACCTAATTTAAATTAAAACTGTATGTTTTAAATATAACCCCTGTGGTGTTTGCAGATCATTTAGGATCTTGTGTGAGTTCATTGGTATTATATCTGTGATATTTGGGGGGAAAAATGTTTTTATTAAATTTGTTGTACACTGCATAAACTCAAGAATTTTAAATATGTGTATATCATTGTGCTGTCACATACTGTTATTTTACCTGTTACTGCCTTTAGACAGTGACCCCCTGTAGTCTTCATAGGAGGAGAAGAACACTGGCAAGGCGTAATTATATATTGAGTTACACAGGAGAGAAAGTTGGACCTGAGAGAAGGAAAGGACTAAGGGAATGAGCAGAATACTTGTTTACAGATAGTCTACACCTCATATTTTGCAGTTTTTAATGAAGTCTCTTTCTGTTTAATATTTTCTGCTTTTCAAAAGCATAATGAAATGTGAAGCTCCTTTTCAAATTTCCTAACGTATCTTGAGATTCACGTTAAGCAAAAATTAAACATAAACTTTTAATTAAGCAAATGGTAAGCTTAAAATACCAGGTGCAACTGTTAATGAGGACTGAAAATAGAAAAGGCTTTATTGTTGTTGAAGATTTTTGTATTCTACTGGTTCATTTATAATTGATATGACTATGCAAGCATTCATAGATATTTAGACTAAAGCATGGAGCTAAATGGTATGTGAACCTTCTAAACAAATGAATCAGGTTGCCCTAATGAAAAAAAATGGGAGATTTACCTAGCTGCTTAGATGGTCTGAAAATTCAGCTGTATAGACTTGCACAAAAGTAGTTTTCCAGTTGAGGTGTGGTAAAAATATTGCATGGATATTATATTGCATTTTCCTGTATTTCTTTTTATTTGTTTTCCTAAGGCAAAGCAAGACACAAAACAGAGAACTTGAGTAAGATGGCAGAACTGTTCTCAAATCTTAGGTGGTAACTGATTACTTTAAGTGCTGATTAATTAGTACATACATTTAAATGTAACAGTACAACACTTTCACTGTCAAATATTTTATAGACTTTTTTTGTTGTCCTCCCCCAGATACTGATCCAAGGGAGGAAAAATTGTAAATCTGACAAGCATGGAGGTACTGGAGATATGAAAGACTTGACTTAATGTTCTGTTTTCATCTTGTTCTCCTTACATCACTGTTTCTGTGATTATTTCTGAATTTAAGTAGTTTAAAAAGACAAAGCTAATTATGATATATTTCAAGTCTCATTCTCAGTTTACTTAAGTTTCTTATTCTTTTATTTTAGGTCAGCGTTGTCTATTTCAGGATGCTATTATACCAGTGATTTTTAGCCATAGTGCTTTGCTGTAGTATTTTAGTGTGGATTATTGACATTACCTGTATTTATTTAATATTTCTTGGATGGACCCTTTGAAAAGCTGTAGGCTTGAAACAGAGAATTTGTTCAGCTTGCTTATTAGCTTTTATTAAAATGGTTTATAAATTCATTTGTTTAGAGTATCTCAGCCTTTTGAAATGCACTTGCAGTAGAAAAAAAACTTCAGAAATCTAAGGACAAAAGTATGAATTTGCTCTAAGTTAGTTTGAAAATGTATTTTCTTATGTATTTTATGGATGACATGAAGGATTGCTGCTGCTGGAAGTATTTTTCAATACTTGCAGGGCATTTTTCAGACTGAGCATATTTGCAAATGCTTCATGGTATGTTTAGTAAAATTAGAATGCCTCCCATTGTACATTGAAAATTCCTTTGGTCAGAACTCTGAGTTTTCCTGCTCTCTGTTCATCATTTCAGCCTTGTATGCAATGCTTCAATTTAGCCTGCAAACAGAACAAAGTATGGGGGTTTTGTACAAAGGGTAAAGTAGCTGTTTTTATCGAACAGTCTTTTGCAGATACTCAGTTCTCTACGGTGATTTTTTTTTTCCCTTGCACGTTCTCCTAGGATCTGCTGAGTAATCATTTGCATTGAGTAGTTAATCAAAGAAGGGGCAAAACCCATGCAGAAACCGAGCAAGCTGCAGAAGAATTTTGATTCTCATTTTGGTCACAATGGTTATATTTCCACTATTGTTTTCAGAATTAGAGTAAGGAACACTGAGAACTTGTTCTTTAATTAGATGCTTGAAATATCACATTTCTAATCCTGATGTCTGCTGACATTGGTGGCCTCTGTCCTATGGAAATGTACAAAGTGGTTACTGCTGCGTGCAACCAGGAGATGTAGTACTGTGATGTTATCAGAAATGTGTTCAAATGCCTTTGATTAAAATGGCTAGCTGCCATGGTGATAGTGCCATAGAAACTGGAAAAATAATCACTGTCTATTAGGATATCTGAATGAAAAATTCTTCACCAGTTTTCTGTCTTTTATGTTTCAGCACCTAAACAGAAATGAAACTCTGCTGCTGTTGTATTTCTGATTGAAAAACAAACTGAATGAATTCCTTTCTATTACACAGCAGACTGGGCTCAGGTTGTTGTATTGGTACTGCTGAAACATTAAATGCATGAGTGGCAATTTAGTCATCCCACAGATGACTTCTAGTCCCAAGAACAAGGGGACTAGGACACCTTTCTTACAGAGCTGATATTTGTTGTTAAATCACTTTACTTTTTTTCCATTGTATTTACTTTCTAAATAGTCCAATAAGTATAATTTCCTTCAAAAGCACTCTTCAAGCAAAAAGGGCTGTGACTGTGTCCCATAGCCAGTGTCCACATAGACACAGCACAGTAGTGTAAGAGCTTTAATTTTGGGAGCCTGACTTTGTAAAGGTTTTTGTCTGTCTCGAATTACACAAGTCTTGAGTATGAGAGTGCCAAATAACATCATATAATACTAATATCTACACTGGCTTAGCTTTTCTCATCTCTTTCGAGATCTATTACAAGAAGAAACTAAGTGCAAGAAACAATGCCTGGCTTACGTTGCTCTGTCTCTGGTTGGAATGAGTCATTTCACTGTTACTGATTAGTGACTCTGTAGGGTTCCTACACCCCGTTGGAAATTGCTAAGCAAGGACATGGTGGGGTGAACCCAGATGTATCTGTGTAGCTATATACTGATTAAATTTCTGTGCAAGCACTTAGATTGCCTGCAAAGTTTCTGAGGTAGTGCAAAGAAGCTTTTATCCTGTGTTAAATAGTTTTTCCTCTTAGTGCTGAGATGGCTGTAAAGGACAACTGCTTGATGGTGGTGAACTTGAGTTTATTACCTAGATTCACCCTGTACTAGAGCAGCAGACAGAAGTAAACACAGGCTATGAAGCTGTACACTTAAATACAGAGATGATAACAAACTTTCTCTAATCAGAATAACATACTTACCTGAGAACAGAACCCAGACCAAAGCATTGCAGATGGATGTGTCAGAACAGTTTCAGATCTGCCATCCCTTAACATCTGCCCATCTCTTACCTGAGAATATATAATATCCCAGTAGCTTCTATTTTAAGTCTTAGAGCTGTTACATTGTCAATTCTCATGAAGAGGAAGACATACAGATGTATTACCTAACATGATAATGAGACAGGATTGTTTTAGGGTAAATAAAGTATTGATTTAGCAAACTATAATTAAGTGTGAAGCAATGAAATCACCTCCATGTCCCTCTAAATAACTTTTTTCATTTTTGTCTCTGGAAGAGTACAATTGTGCGGTGTGGAAGAAGGGATTTCAGGCAACCTCACTCCTGATAAGTCACAGCTTACTGATTGACAAAGAAGAGGAACAGCCTTGCCCTTAAGGGGTCACAGCTGTGACTGATAGAGATAAGGGGTGGGTGGATTGGTCAAGGAGGATCCTGAGGGAGAAGGAAAGATCCAGTAAGACTCAAAGAAGAATGAAACAAGGAAGAGAGTTGCTGCTGTAAAAGATCAGCTGTGAGGTCAGTCTGGGTCTGATGGAGTTGGAGCCTGCAGTCACAGTTGAGCTGGTGAAGGCCTGTGTTCAGAATCTGCAAACTGATATTTGCAGTGAGCTGGTGAAGGCCTGTGTTCAGAATCTGCAAACTGATATTTGCAGGCATAGGCCAGCAGGAAATAGCCAGCAGTGAGAGTCTGCAGTTGGGCCCTACAGTAGGAGCTTGCTGTAATCAGAGTCAGGATGGCAGAGCTGTAAAGAAGAATAAACCAGGACCCTTTTCATGTTGTTAAATGTCTGTGTCTTGGCTCATTTCTACCCCTAATGAGAGGCCTGTTGCAACACAAGTGATTTAAGGGAAAGGCAGAGTATAAAGGGAAGGCAGATTTATATAATTTCATCAGAAAGAATGAGAATATACAACCTGTAGATAAAGTTCACTTGTGGGAAAGATTCAGATAGTTCGGTGAGTTCGTCTGTTCTGCCAAGTACAGCTGAGTTAAGAGCTAGAGTCAAGCTTCCCTTCAAATCATATTAACAGAAGTAACATATAAAGGAGAAAGCCACAAGGATAAGGTTAAATAAAATCAGGTTGATACACTGCTTGCACTTTGCTAAATTGAGGCTGTTTGCTGGTAAGAAATTGCCATTGAAAAGTAGTATCCATTTTCATTGCCTCTGAGTAATACCAATTTACAAGAAGGGGATTAAAATTGGAGATTATGAAGTTAACCTGAAAATTCAGAATTTAAATGAAGTGGTTTATATTACTTTTTATTGGTGTTTCAACAATCATAAAATGTTGGTTCAAAATAAAACGATGGGAAGGCATGCCAATGCTAAATCATTTAGGGTGATAGTTTTCCACAGAGATTTGAGGCCCTATGACTCCTCTGATAGCTTCATATCATGTGTGGGTTTGATATCTCAGGAGGCAGGCAAAAAGAAATCAGTTATTCTGTTGGATTTCTTGCAGTGTCTCTCCTGTATTGAAAGAAGACTTGTGTGAAGGAATGAATTTCTGAGCCTTATAGTTGGGAGTGTTTTAGTGGTTAATGAGAACTGTAGAAGTGTTTCTTAGCAATAGACTGTTCATTCTTTCAGGCTTCTTTATATGAATGCATATGAATCTCAGATATACAGAACTCACATCTATGTTTATAATTGAAGTTTTCTTAGATGTTCTTGTGGTTCAGTTCACTGCTCAATTCTTCAAGACAGAGTTTCGAAAAAAGTAAGAAAAGTTGCTTGCACTCATATGAGTAATATTCCTTTTCTGAGAGGCACCCAGAAGTGCTTTGCTGGTTTGCTTTTTCTCTCATATTTCTGTCACTGTGTATAGTCACGCTTGTATCTCTGCTCTGGCACTCCAACCTGAGCATGCTCAGTAGGTAAGGACTGTATAATTGTTTTGGGCAGGAAATACAAAGATAGATGTTCATTAGTGTATAGTCAGGCTGTAAATGCTCAAACAGAATTAAATCAGGATTATTAAAAGGATGCCTTTTCTTGGCATGAACAAGAGGAAACAAAAGGCTGTGAAAAAATGTTATATGAAGGTTTTCTCGAAGAAACCCCACGTAGAGATCTGTATTGTCTCTTGGGCAGCACAGTTTACACTTTTATAATACGGTATTGTTCAAAATTTTTTCTGACATTGACAGATAGACGCTCCTGCAGAAGAAAGAGCAGTAACATAAATCTAGAGCTGTGTTGTTTGTAGCAGTAATCATATATGTGTCAATATATTCATGTTTTCTCTCTGGGCTACATCATCTTTGTAACAGGAGATACCTGTTTCCTGACACTCAGTCCATCCCAAATACTGTTCTTAATTCCTTTACCTTTCAAAGGGAAAGTCCTTGTGATTGGCAGAGGAGGATGTGTCAAACAGTGGCTAGTAGGTGGAAATTGAATCTCAGTACTTGGGTGAACTAATAAGAATTATATTAATAAGAATTATTAATTATTACCCCTAAGTGGGGTCCCAGTCTATTTGAACTGGTTTTGTCGTTAGAAACACATGCTACAAACTATTAATTGCTTATTACACATGAGGGAATCTTTAAAGGAAGCCTGTGGCACTCACTGGCACGTGCCCCTCACTGCTGTGATGTTTTGCTCATGAGGCTTGGTAGCACTCTGACTTCAAAAAAGATGATATTCTCATGTCTGCAGATAAGCACTATGTACTCTCCCTGGAAAACCTGGTGCATGTGCTTCCAGTTGAGGTATTGTTGACTGCTCCCCCTCAGTGCAGATCAGGTGCTGGATTATAAGCACACAAGGCTGCCAAGTGTAGACCTCAATTAGCACAGAAATATAAATCAGTATCTTTTGCTACCACCAGAGATGAATACTCACTCAGCCTGAGCTGCTCGGTTCTAAGTGTCTGGAGTTGATGATATGTTTGCATCTAGCTGATAATCTCTTGACTTTCTTTGATACAGGATTTGAGAAACAGAGCTGTTACCATTTTCCTTCCTTCAGTTTTGTCTCCTAAAATAAGCTTTACATGAGAAATGGCCACTTCAAGAGCTATTCAGTTGTTAGGTTTCATTCCACATGCCTCTCATATTTAAGATAAAATATTTCCTATCCGGTATAAATAGAGACACATGTACTCATGAGAGAAGATATCTCTAAAACCTTTTGGTTGTCATTAAATGTATCTTTACATTTAATAAACATGTGAAATATCCTTATTTGGATTTCATAATTAAGTTTATTTCAATTAAAAAATTGCTTTATTTTTGTGAGGTCAAGTTTGGGAGTGCATATGATTTTACTGTACTTTTTGGGGAGAAATTATTTTCTTATAGGGGTTATAGTGACGTGTGTATGTATGTCTTCTGTGCACTGTTTTTCTTCTATGGGTCTGAGACTTATCAGTGCAGGACAAAATGATTTTCTAACAAATTCCTTGAGAGTCAAGCTGTCCTTAGGAACTGGAGAAAAAGAGGTCTTGGGCTTTAAAATTGCAAAATCTGTCTACCTTGTCCAGGCCACTGAAATGGGCCTTCTCTCCCAGTAGTATAAGGATAGAAAACAGCCTTTGAGTTGTGGAGTTTTGAGTATCTCTGGCAGAAAATTATCTCAGAGGGAATCATTAGTGGCAGTAAAATACATTTTGAGCTGAAATACTAAAAGAGTGGATGGACAACAAGTGGGTTTAGTTCACTGCTATTGCCATTACTGTGTTCAAACCCACAAAACTGCCTGTTACTGTCAGAGAGCTGCAGATTAAGGCCTACATATTTTAAAACACGTCTCATGACTAATATCTATGAAAAAAAGTCTATTTTGAGCTGTTTGAAACGATGCCATGTCAGTATATTCATTTTTAAAGTGGCACAAAATGTAGCTGTATAAAATAGTATAAAATCACATAGGTGTGATTTCTGGTGATATTTTATCTCCAAGCCATAGCTTTCTTGAATGTGGCTATGGAAAATACATTGTTTAGGGAGAGGAAGAAAAAAAATAGATTTTCATGAAACCTGTAACTTAATCACTATTGTATATTTTGTGGTCTTAAGAGAAGCTAATTTTAAAAGTTACTCAGCGCTGTAGAGTATAATCTTGGGATCTAGATGCAAAAATGTCTAGTAAGCCAAACTCTAATTATAGTATCTTGTGGTTATCTTATTTGCTTTTATTGCTATACTGTGATAAATTTAACCTAGTGTTAATTGTAGTTTTGCAATTTGAGATAATGAGCACTGCAGGCAAGGGTTCACCAGGTGTTGTGAAGGTGGAAACGCCAAAATGGAACTTCCCTGTCTGCACAGCTGTTTATGCAAAATGTGACCTTTGTTTGATCTTCTAGCTTAAGTTACAAAGCAAATGAAATGTAGTAGCTGTAGATATAAAAATATATGTACGTAGTTATAAGGGGCTTTCACTACTTTTGAAAGAAAAGACTGTGGAAAAAGTAGTTGAGATTTACAGATGTGTTCTAGAAGTGTGAGTTATTCTCAAATTGCAAAAATATTTGCTGAAAACCTGTGGAAATCTTTAAAACTTGTAAAATTATTTTGAAGTAGAGAATTAGCTAATCCTCCAGTAATTTGCCAGGGAAGTTACGTGATGGGTTTTTTTTTTTTGTTAGTTGCTTGGTTGGATTTTTGTATTTTAATTTTTAGAAATTCCTAAGCGGCCAGGTAAGAAAAAGCTTGTGGCTTGTTTGATAAAATATCTGGATGGAGAGAACTACTAATAATATGCAGTTCTCCTTCTGTGTTGCTTTCTCATGTTCCCGCTGTCTGCTTGGCTGGGATGTTGTGGTGTTTCATATTTGTAGATCTAACAGCCCTTCTTCAGGCCTTGCACTGTAAAATTGGGTTGCTGCATATAATGCGTGTTGAATAAGACAGGAGGGTTTGTTCTATTACAGAAGTTAGTAGCAGGGTCTCACAGTATTTACAGGAAACATATTTTGGTTTAGAATAAGCATGTTTACTTTAAATACCTTACTAGCCATTCACAAAGTGTATTCTTCTGGAATCTTCCTCTGTATGTAAATGGCTCAGGATTTGATAAAGTTGACCAAATGTAGCAAAAAGCAGACGATAGCTCTAAGATCCAGTGACTTGATTGCTCTTTTGTTAGTGTTTTGCAATAGCACATTTAAGTTTTGTGTGTGAATAGTTGAGATAAATTTGTTTTGTTTTTTTCCCAGAAACAGATTAAAATGAATTGTTTTATGTCGGTAGCCATACAGAGAAATGTTTTTAAAAAGTTTCCAATGCTCCTTGCCTCGGTTGAATAGCTGACTACACGTCCTTAAGAGGACACATGACTTCTTTTAATGGGATTTAAGCTTCTAGGTCATATGAAGTACTTTTAAAAAGTTGATTATTGTCCTGATTTAACTTCCAGATAAAGTTATAACTTCATTAATAACCAAGCTCTAAAACCCCAATTCAAAACATTGATTCTATATCTGAGACACTCAATTGCACCTAAGTCCCAAACCCCAAATCCTTGTGTTGTCTGTTCTTTAGTACTGTGCAAAAAGAAACATTTTCCTAGCTCCTAGATGTGCCTGTTTAAACCTGAACCTGCAGGTGTGTAGTCTTTGGGAAGTTATGGCAGATACTCCAGCATTCCCTTCCAGCCTTTCCCTTTCTGAGATCCTCCACAACTGCTCTAAAGCTATGTTGTCCTATGAATCCCATACTTGTCAATCAGAGGGCTTATACTGCTTTGTGATTAATAATCAGTCATGAAACAAAGTTTCTAAAATATTAATTTTCAGTACCTCTTAAAAAGCCCCTTCAAATGAAACACCCAAAGAACGAGCGAATGTACTACTACTATAAAAATTTGCCTTAGGGCTAAGGGGACTAGGGCTTAAATTATTTCAGAATGTAGTTTCTATGTATCAAAGGGTAGATTCTTCAGAGACCTTGCATCTGTTGTGGGGATTTAGTATTTTGATGGAGAGATGTCTAGGATGTGGCTCATTAGTTTTCTGAGGCTGGTGGGACATTTATGAGGCTTTATGGTCTGCTCTCCTGAAATCACGGTAGCTGTAAAACTCAGCAATGGAATTTCTTCTTAAAATTCTAAAGGTCTTGTTGAACTCTAGCATCCTTTTCAGAAAAGACTCCCACTCTGATTTATAGACTCTTAACTCATTACATGAGTATCATGAATCCATAAAAAGTAGCAGCCTTGGACACACAGGTTGTACCTTTGTTGTTCAAAGAGGCCCTTTTGTATTACCTTTCTTGTGACTAAAAGTGAAGTTGAATGGAGAGTTCGGGTTTAAAACAACTAAAAGAAAAGGATTTCCCTTTGTATGGTAGCTAAGCTGGTGTTTCAATTAAGCAGTAAGTGTATGTGGGTTTTAGAATTGTCATGACTTAAAACATACAAAATAAACATGCTGGATTTGTAAAAGTGATCACAGAATGTGAAATGGTTTTTGCTAGGACTTGCTTTCTATCTACTTGCATTTCATAAATTTATCCTCTGATGAAATGCTGCTGTTGGCTTTACTGAGCCCATGGGTAACTTGAGAGGCCTGTATGCAAAGGCAGGCTACAGAGTCAAGACCAGGGTGGAGAAGCTGCTACTGCTACTGCACATCTTGGCACTTGGAGTATTTTATATGTCCAGAATACTCCAGTGCCCGGGGTAGCAAGTGTTTGGGGAGAAAAGTCTTCTTTCTCTGCAGAATAAGCTAAGACAGCTGTTAAATTTCATGCTTAGCTGCAGAGCTCATATCTGATCACTGAAGATGAGTATCTGCCTTAAATAAAGGGGCAGGTCATTAATCTTTTGAGAGCTGTTCATGCAGACTTTGCAAATACAGAGGCCTTGGGGATAGCATAACTTCAGTAGCAGAGCCTGTTAGCTCTTGTGTATCACGGTGGTGTTAATTGGAAGAGAATTAGGGTAAACTTGCATGCTTTCTAGCTGAATTGTCACCAATCTGTTTAAAATATTTTAGTTGCCTTTCTCAAATCTTTACTGTTAATGAAATTACCTCTAAGATTTTATGCATCTAAAAAGATGCAGTAACAGTGCCAGAAATGAAATTAATATGCCATGGGAGCTTTCCTAATGAAATTAATATGGTATTTATAACCTTTTTAAAGAGGCTTTTCACCAGTTACAGCATAAAATGGACTCCCAGGAGAATAAGATGCTCTTTCTTTGTTCGAGCTTTTATGCTCCTGCCTGCTTCTTTCCATGATACGTGAAATAGAAGTCTTGAAATAAAAATGAATTCTTTGATACCCTTCAACAGATTCCTAACTTATTTATTATTAATTGTGAACTTCAGTTTTAGGGGAATGTTTTGGGTTTTTTTTTATCTGTTAGGCTGTGTTTTCTATGAGCAGCAACTATTGGTATAAAATTAATTTTTCTTTAATTTGGGGGAGTTAGATGTTTTTGGCTGGGTTTTTTTTTTTACTGTTTATGTTTTTATGTAGTAAATGATGAATTAAATGTGCTTAAGCATCTATAAACAGGTAGTATTATTCCCAAGGTAGGCCACAGCTTGCTGAGAAGTAAGAGGAAAAACTGAGTGTTGCTGCTCTCAAAGGTGAGGCAGAGCTAAAATGAGCATGAAATGGGTTTGTTGTAGAACCACCAAGAGTTATGCTTTATCACATTGGTCCCCTTTGGGATATCACTCACCTGCTCTGTTGCCAGCACTACATTCAGTGGGTCTTCCCTTCCCAGCAGGTTGAGCGCTGCTAGGTTGGGAAGGTTGGGTAGAAAGTTGCATTGATTTGTGCTGTGCCTCTCCTTGAAGTTACCAATCTTGGAAAACATTGGCCAGGGCTCCTGGGCATCCCCTGGCATTCATCTCCATGAACCTCTCATCTCTAGGATTTTCTCTTGTTGCTAGTCATGATCTTTGCTTGCCTTCTTTCCTTGGCCTCTCTTTTGTTCTAAGACTGATACTGCCTTCAGGAAACCCTGATTTTCAACACTCCAACTCCTATTTTTCCCCAGCTGAAATGGTGAATGTGCAGAAACACAATGTGTGAGCAGCCTTTTTAATTGCATATTCTGCCTCTGTGCTGGTTGGAGGACTCAGAATTGACCCTTCTGTTTAGTCTAGGTGTCACCAAAGTGTACAAGCCACCTGTACAGACTGCAGGGAGCATGTACCAGTCTTCAGCCTGGTTCAGAGTTCAGAATCCAGCTTCACACACCCACAGACCCACACACAATCCCACTGCTCTGCTGCCTGTTAGCATTTGCTACTGAGCTATTCTCTTCACTGATGCACTTAAGCCAAAAGCTGTGTGTGCTGCCATTAGGAAAAACCTTCATTCACCTTGTCGTAGTCTCTGATCTTCACTAACATGAGTATCTTGCCTTTGCACATACCTTCACACAGAATTTCTGAGTTGGTTCGAAAGGAATCCGTGTGGATTGCTGCTAGAACAGGAGGGACAGCATATGACTGTCATTTTGCATCTCACATGGCAGTTTCAAGGTTTTACTCTATGTGAAGACTTTACATAATGTGAGAACTTTCACATGCTGCAGTACTTGACATGATAAATTTCAGATAGTGCTGTAGTCCTTCAATGATGCAAATGGCTCCGCTATTGAGTGTGTGTGTAGAAACATATAGGTAAAATTTTTTAAAAAGTAAAGTGACTTAATAGTAGCAAGAAAATGTCTTTGTTCTTATTGCAAATTTTGATTATTCCTTTATACCTTTTCATGTGGCTTTGTGTTGATGGCCTTTTTCTCTGGTGCTTCCTACATGGTTAATGTGAGGGTGTCTCTGTTATTGGGGAAGGGTCACTTTTCAGAGTCAGGAGTCCAGCTGGATGCTGTCTCTCTCCTGGAGGCAGTTGTCCACAGAAACAGAAAGTGTTTGCGGTCAGTCAAGGTCCAAAAGCATCACTTATACATCTCACTGTTGGCTGTCCAAAATTCTTTTCAGTTACTAAAGTGCTTTTAAATTTGCAAGAAGTGTTAATGGGCTACCTTAAATTGCATTGTTGGAGCAGCAGAGTGCTTTCTCTGGCTGTTATTTTTATGCTTCAGGATATGTTGGGGAGAAAGCAATTGGAATATGAAGAACAGCTTCAAAGATAATGAAACTTTTTATTTTCTCATGCCATAGGCCTTTCAAGGAGCAGATACTCATCTCATGCTCTTTCATTGTTGTGTTTCTGTAGCTTTTGATTCTGCTGATCTGTTTTAATCAGAGGGTTATCAGTAAGTCCAGTGTTCCCAAGAGAAAACAATATGGAACCTGATTGTTTCTTCTGTTAGCTTAGCATCCTTTCTGCTGCTAAGTATCAAATTTAATGGGAAGGTTTCAGCCAGCTCCAAGAGCTGTGCTGCTGGCTGAAGCCAAAGGAATAGTAGCAAAATGTGTGCTTGCCACAGTTTAATCAAAAGCATTTCTGCTGTTTAACTTGGAAGGAAATTACAAAGTACTTCTAGTTTGCTCTACTTCTGTGGAAGAAATATTTTTAAAATCTATTTTTCATTTAACAATTAGAGAAAAGGGGTCAGGAACACTTGGGGATGTAAAATATCATCCTTTATGCAAAGATAAAACACATTCTAGATGGTAAGGCTTCCCTATATTTTGGGTGGAGAAAGATGTTTGCCACACAGGGGTTTATTCACTGTTAGGGTGGAATAAATATTTATACACATATATGAATGTGCATCTAGAACAGGATGGTTTCTTTTCCTGCTGGTCAGTGAAAGCTTTTTCCACAGGCCCTTCCTTTCTCTTTTCACCTGTCTGTCCTAGGCTTGCAGCAGGGAATGTGGAGGGATGTGTGTAGTGGAGCTCTGGCCATGCTGCCTTCCCAAGGGAGATGAGCTGGGAGGCATTGAGATTTTTAGGGGGTGAATGATGCAGGATTTTTTAAATACTTTTCAGTATGGGTTTTCTTTGGATTTGGGTTTGTTCTAATCTTGCACCGGGAGTGGGTATTTTTGATTTGGAGGGATTTTTTTTCTTCTCTCACATATGTGGTTTAATATAAAGATCATTAACAGTAAAGATTTCAATGTAATTGACAGAGAAGCCACCTTGTTATTTTGTTTATGACCTGGGATGAAAACAACCTCCCAAGTGCAAGACATGATTGAACTGTCACAGTCTGTTTCTACAGGACAGTGAATGTTGGGTACGAACCGTGTGAGGTTTGTTTCTGCAAACCTGGCACTGAAAGGGCAGATGGGTTCCTGCTGAGTGACTATGTGGTTATTGGCTCATCGACTAAGATCTCTTGGTATTAAAAAATTTCCTGCCCCATGAAGAGCATTTGCAAAATGGTGTTATGATAATCACCATCTTGATGGATACATCAGGTGCTGAAATGCAGACGTGGAATATTAACAGTACATCTCTTCTCAGTCTGAGTTAGAGTCAGGTGCTGTAGCTAGGAGATGTAATAGTCCACTCAAAAGTGTATGTATTTGGTGGTTCTCTTAAAGACTTCTCAAAAATGCAGAAGAAAGAAGAGTAAATTTTTTTTTTTTTAAATTACCCTTTAAAATCAAATGCTTCTCAACTCCTACTAACCTGTCATTGCATTTTCTGGCAGCACAATTCTACAACTTCCAGTCATTCTCAACTGTAGTAAACTGTACTGTTTGCTACAGTAAACTGTAGTTTAATAAATATTTGGAGGATTCACACTCAGATTCTGAATAGTAGTTACTCCTTCCCTTGATAGATCACTTAATGGGGGGAGTGGAGTAGTGTAGAAGTAGTATAGAGGGGAGTGTATAGAAGACAGTTGCCAAATTAGTAAAAACTGAAGGGAATTAAGAACAGCTGCTTAATACATGTTGATCAGCTGTATTACTGCCCATGACAAGTGAAAGAGGGTTTTTGATATTCAGAATACTATGAGCAAAGAGATTCCTGTGTCTGGGGCAAAAATTTTAACTTTAGGGAAAATAAGTGCATAGAATGCAGCAGATATGTTAAACCTGGGTCCTTGAAGTTATGGCATGAGCTTTGTGATTTGGGTTAGGTTTCTTCCCTCACACAATTGAGTAACTGTACGGTTTCTTAAATAAACTGGAAGATGCAGACTGTTGACTCCTTAGACTATTTTAATTTTAGACACCTAAATTTAGAGTTTGGACTCTCATTTATAGCATTGGATTTAAGAGATTTGGACTGGAACCCAAGAGCTTCACTTTGTCTCTACTTGCATTAGTGTCAGCCCTCTGAACTCCTCCCTAATACTAAAATTAATATTGCTTCTTTGATTCTTGAGACCTCAAATTACTTTATTCCTTTTTTCACTTATCCTGCTTCAGAAGGTGTGTATTTTGCAGTTCCTTTTATTAAAAGCAAAATATGAAACAGATATGGAATGCAGAGAGTTTTTTTCATTTATAATTAGGAATTTACAACTGTCTTCTTTAGGTGAAGCTTACCGTGGAACTCTTCAAATAGCTGTGCTATGTGCTCTGTCATAAAATCAATTAATAGATTGTCCAAAGAAAGTTTGCTTATGTTTTTTTAGAGTTAATCATTGCCTGGATTGTAAAGTAGAAGTTATAATATATAGTGAATCTTTAGGATTTCATAATCCAGAAAATACCTTCAACTAAAAAGAAGTTACTACATCTATATAGAGGAGAGAGAGAGACAGTTTGTGTTTTGGAAGGGAAAATAGTCTTTGATATACACAGTACAATTGCATATTCAACCTGTTACTGCAGCTCAGCACTGGAAGTCAGATCCAGCACATTCTGTGCTGGGAGGTATTAAAATCAGATCAGTACAGCTTTACATGAAACCAGCAGTCTCCAAATGTATAGACAAATGTGGACTAAAGTCTGTCAGCTGAGTTGGGTATAGGACAGGCATATACTGGAGTTCCAAAGTACATTAGGGATGCTAATCTATTATATTGTTCCAGTATGCCACAAAACCAGTGTTGGAAGTGACACTGTATTCCTTTAATCACTCTCTTTTATTCTCGGCAGCTCAGTGGAATTAAGCTTTGGGCCAGACAGTGACAGCTAGAAGCCATTTATGTGAGCTCTGCAGAAAGCAGCCATCATGAAGGGTTCTTTATTTTTATGTGTAATTTGGGAAGGGAGTGATGTTATTTTCCAGTGCTGTGGAGAAACTAATATGCATTTCATGAACCATTTTTGTTTCATGTTTCAAAGCTATCCAAATGCAAATGTCAGCAAAATCTTACCCCCAACCTCTCCAAAGCCATAAACAACCTCAGCAGTGCCAGTTCTCTGAGATTTGTTACTAATGCAGTCTTTTTTTTTCGTTTTATATTGCACATATCAACAGCTGTGCAATAATTCTGCATAGTCATTAAGGCACAAGATACAGAGATAAAAGTATGTGACTTTCATAAGCCTTCTCCTGGGCAAGGCTGCAGAAGAAAGCAGCAGTCTTGTGTCAGAAGAGTGAAAGGGTAAGGAAGCATAGCCAGGGTATCACTTGAGGCCTTGAGGCATGTGCTGATGAACACAGTCACTACACATTTCACAGATTAACAGAGGTAAGACAGTAAAAAAAATGCTCACAGTTCATCAGGGGTAAAAGCTTACTTTTTCCCTTAAATCACTGGTATAATTTTTATTTCTTCCAAATTATGAGAAGCAGTAGGGTTTTTCAAAGTTCCAGCATGCTGCCTTTCACATAATTTTTTTATCGTAGTTCTGATGAATGCTTTTTTGGCAGCAATATTTCACTTTTCTACATTTTAGAATGTCCAAAGTAGCTTGACTTGGATGATTTGATACAGCTTTATCTGAGGAATATATCCTTCTGTCTGATCAGAAATGCTATTAATGGCCTACAGCTATTAGAGGGCAGATGTAATATCCAGTTTGGGTTGGGTCCTAGATAACAGAATAAATAGATTATGTAGAAAATTGTTTATTATTGGCATGCATTTCATAGCTGTTCCGTGTTTTGGGTGGATACATTAAGACTCAGTTTGAAGAGTTTATCATTTTCAATAGGCCAGATTTTGAAATCCAAAAGAATTTCAAATACTGAGAACAAAAGGTGTTCTAGTTGTGTTGGTGTGTTTTTCCTTTAGAAAGAGCTATTGAGTTTGATGAGATGCCTTTCTGAAAGGCATTCAGCTTTGGTATAGAGATTCCATGTATTGGAGAATGAAATGCGGTAGTTAAGGCAAAGTGAGAATTGAATTCAATAAATATCCAAGGGAAAAAATCTGTAAATCAAAGCAGCTACAGAATACAAGCCCTAGTACTGTAGCTTTCTGAAATGATGCTGTACAAAAATAGTTGTAAAATGTATTTGTAGCAGTGGGAAACGAATATTTCAAATAAACAATTATAATTTTATGACAGCATACTTTACCATTCCTTTTTCTGTGGGTTTCAAAACCTTCTATAGGTTTTGAAAATAAATTCTGGTTTGGTATGTCATCCATTTAATTTTAAAATTAATTTTATTATTTAAACAAGGATCATTTTGTAATGCAACAGCTTAGGCTGGGAGTTTGAGACAGAATTTACTTAATTTTCAGTCTAGTGTACTACAGCAATCTGTGCAACTGGGTAGTTAAAGATGCTGTACAAATCCAATAATTAAATGATAACAGACTTATTTTTCTAAAAAGCTTGCTCATCTGTCAGAAATCATTATTTTCTTTTTCTTGGTACACATATACACTTTGCCTACGGTGTGTGGGGGTGGTTTTGCTGGGGGTGTCTGAGAATGTGCTTTTGATTGATGAGCTAAGCTGTTTCTTCAGGTACTGTGGCAGAGAACTTGGGAAGCAGCACTCCAGGAACTGCTGCTCCCAAGGAGAAAGGCAGCGAGAGGCTGCTCCCACAGCGCTCCTGCTCCTGACACAGGCTTGGCTTTGGGAGCCTGGGCTGGAAAAATATCTGCAGCTTTCCACTGCTGCACTCTCCAAAAGCTGCGCCATGGCTGTGGTCAGTGAAAGATGGACATAATACAAAATCAACAATTCTGAGCTGTGGGGACTCTAGAATGAGACCTTTTAGTAGGAAAGAGAATTTAGCAACTTACTACCCAATAAAATACTCACATTACTGCAGTAGCTTTGATTTAGTAGCTGTTGTGTTTCAGGAAGTTTTTTTGATTCATTTTTCTCTCTAGGAATTGGATGGAGGATTTCCTATATTTATAGTAATGTTATTTCTGTTACCTTTCATAATTTGACATAATCTCCCCTTTCCTTTTCTTTTTGTTTCTGTGTCTCACAAGGATTTTCTCAATAATTTGGTTGATGGAACAAAGGCCAACGAGCTTTTGGGACTGCACATTGGTAACTTGGTTTACCAGCTTATCTCCAAGTAGTATTTTGACCTCTGGCAATATCTTCCCTGATTCTGTATGTGCTACTGGTTCACCAAGGCAGCAACTTTATTTCTCTGGCTGTTTTACTGATAATTTTAGAAGGTGTTTTCTTGTCTTCAAGCTTGAAACGTTTTGGCAGCTAATATCACTCTAGATGAGAAAGCAGGAAAAACTGGAACATGGCAAAAAACATGGCTGTTAATTTTTTGAGCAGCTTTTGATATGTTTGCTTCCTGAAGTTAAGGGAAAAAAAGGCTTCTGGTAAGGGCCTAAAGAAATGAATGCTGTGTATCTCCATTTAAAGGAAAAAAAAAATAAATCCTTCCTATGAACTATGATAATTAAATTCATTTTACACTAAAATATAAGTTTCCCTCTAGGCTTAGGAACAGTTGACTTTGCAGCTTTTCCAGTCTTGTCCACTGTTATAGACACAACTGAATCTGCCAGATCCAGTAGAGTACGCTAAATATTTTGTTATTTAGACCCTGGAAAACTCCTGTTAAGCTTTTCTGAATTTACTAGAAAGATGCCTACTTGCAAAAAATCTCATCATTTCTACAGTGCCTGTGGTATCACTTAAAGTTGCAATTATTTTGCCCTGTCATTGAGTAAAAAGACCTCTGCAAAAGAGGCATAGGCTGTTGTGTCTTTCATTTTGTCGATATCAGTGGGTATTAGGAAGGGGGTGTTGGGTGTGTTTTGCTTTTTTTGCTTTTTATTTCAGAGAGGCTGGTGCTTTAAAGAATAGCTGCACTGGCTGTGATAGGCACTCCCTGTTAGGTATATATACAGTGTCAGCATCTTCAGGGGGCAAAATCCGCCTTCTGTCCTTGTCATTTGTCAATATTTGAAAGCCAAGTACCTTGCAGAGCCTGGGGTCTCACTCATGTCCTCTGGGTGCTGAAGCTTTTCTTTGCAAGATCAGTATTGCAACACTTGTGCAGTTGTCCAAAGAGCTTTGCCTCTGACATTGAAGCATCTCATCTAATGAGTCCTCCTGTTCTTCAGAGGAGTGGCCAGGAAATAAATAGATTTTGTGAAAGGAATCAGCACTTCTCTTCCTCTTTGCAGTAGATGGTAGACAAAATATGTAGGCTGATTTTTGTGAGATGGAAAGATGTGGATCTACTGAGGTACAGCTCTGCCAAAAAAATAGAACATAGCAGGGGGTTTTTGTTGCCATTTTGACTTTAGTGAGAGAAAACCATACTAGGATCCATTTCACTGCTTGCTGGATGCCAGTGAATGTATTAATCCTTTTAGGAATTAAAACCCACTAATTGTTAACCTGCTTTTATCAATAGTTCCTATATATATGTCATTCTACATAAAATGAACTTTCTCGAGGCTTGATAGAATCCTTTTTGAGATAAAGATTTTTCATGCAGTTTTGTTGGGTTTTATTTCAAGAATACAAAGAAATTGCTTGTTTTCAGAACGTACTTGATAATGAGAATTCACCTTATATTTCCAGCAGTTTGACTGAAAACTGCATTGCCTGTTGTCCAAACAGCATGGTAAAAACTGTTCTGAAAGTCTGCAGTTTACTTATTTGTACAATAAGCAACCAATGCAAAAATCCATACTGCAAGACCTAGCTTAGCAGAAGACTATGCTTGAAAATCCAAAGACTAAGTTAGGAAGTGATTAAAGAAAAGGTATCTGGATTTTTAGCTCAGTGTTTTATGTTTATTATAAGGTTGCATTGTAATAAGTAAAGTCACCTATTAGGTCTCAATTTCAAGGTTATAACTTGAGCATTTCTGACATATCTGAAAAGAGTGACCCCAGAAGATTTTTCAACATAGAACAATATTTTTATAGATTAACTGACTTTGTTCATCAGTTCCTCTTCCATATCAGTAGATGCGGTTTTTTTCAGTTTTGCAAATACTCTTTGAGAGTTTTCCCTGGTGCTAATTTAAAAAAATAAAAAAAGAAGGCCGTTCACAAACTTGTTGAAGTTTGTTTAGTAAAGGTTTATGTGAGGTCAGAGATCTGTGAAGGCTCCCAGCTCACCCATGCAAGTAGGAGGGGCAACATTCTGCAGCTTAGAGAGCTCTATATTTATAACTGGGATGTTTTATAGTCAGCTCTTTATGAATGAAAAGGAAATACGTCTTCTAAAGAGATGCACTACTTCCAGACAAAAAAAAGTCATAAGCTAAAAACCTTCTGCCATGCCTGACGGTCCAGAGGCTAAAACAGGTGAGGTGAACATGTAACTCCCTTTAATGGTGTCCTCAGCTGTCAGTGTGCAAACTGCCAGTGAACACTTGGGAATGGAAAGGGAGTGGCAGTGACTGTCAGGTGTGACTGCCAGGGTCCCTGTCCTGACTGCCCAAACGTCCTGTGCTGTCACGTAGAATCCTGCTGGCTGCTTGCAGCACCGACATGGGTCTTTATGGAGCTGTAAAAGTGTATTTTTAAAGCCTAAAGGTAAATCTCATCTCATTTATTTTTTTGAAAGTGAGTTTCCAGTACTGTAGAAGCATTGATCTGTCTATATGTGAGATGAGAGCTGAAATTTCTACAATCCATTCTTACAAGACAAGCTTTGTAAAAATAGAAGCTATTTACTTTATGGGGAGAAAAAAAGGGTAAGAGGAGATTTAATTGTTGCCTAAAATTACAAGAATAGAGAAAAAGACTAATGATAGTAGGAATATCTTTTTCAGCATACACGTGGTATAATGAGCTCCATGGCATAGAAAATGGGTAGATAGGTAAAGCAGAATGGAGACAGATGACCAAATTTTCAGTGGCAAGTTTAATTAACTATCTGGAATCTGAGGAGTTTTCCATCAGCTGCAGTCTTTTAATCAGTACTGGTTATTTTCCTAAAATCAATGTTGTAGCTTAAATGGATAGAATTGTAGAAGGATTAATGTTGTAAAAGACCTCCAAGTGAATCAAGTCCAACCCTTGACCAAACAGTGCCATGCTCACGAATTGTATTGTGAAGTGCCACACCTGTTCGTTTTCTGAACTCTCGCAGGGATGGTGGCTCCACCACTTCTCTGGGGAGCCTCTTCCAATGCTTAGCCACTCTTTGAGTGAAGAAATTCTGCCTCATATCCAACCTGAACCTCCACTGGCACAGCTTGGAGCCATTTCCCCTTGTCCTGTTGATTGTTACTTGAGAGAAGAGGCTGACTTGCTCCAGCATCTCAGTGTCCCTCTTGAGACTCTCCCACCCAACCTGGTGTCATTTGCAACGGGACTGGCCCCAAAACTGAGCCCCGGGGGATGCCTCTTGTGGCTCAGCAACTGGATTTAACTCCATTCAAATGGGAGTCACAGGCTTCATACAAGGATGACAATTAATTTCTTTGGCTTGTCTTATGCAAGAGCTAGGCAGAGACCCTGAATTACACTACTCTTCTCTAAATTACTACTTCAATTTCAATTTCATTCTCAAATTTATGAGGATAGAATGCCAATTTTTTAATTATATGTTTGGATCAAATTTAACTGGTCAAAACTGTAGTTTTAAAGAGATCTTGTTTTATTTTTCCTCTTTGTTCATAACAAAACTCTGATGAACTTTTTATTAATAATTTTCCTTAAGAAGTTCTATCTTTATATGTCTAGTAAATGGCAGAATCTACTCAGTTTTGAGAAAAATGCAGTGAAAGGGAAGGGGAAACCCTAGTAAACACCTTTCTGTTACATCTTTTTAGCTGTCCAGGGTGTTGGACATCTAAACAATAAATATTTCGGTTTACTTTTGATATGAGTTCAGCTGTAAGTTTAATTGTTCTGGTTTATGTTTGGTGAAATTTCAAAATAACATTTCATTGTTAATTCAGGTTAAAAAAAGCAATGTTTGACCAAGTTTTCAGGTGGATTGTCTTATGATTTTTTTGTATTACAGATATTGACCGCTGAAAGAACAGTTTTGCTCTTTTCTGTAAACTTAGTATTCCTATGGTCATTGCACTTAATGGAAAAATTAAGTCAAAAGCTTTCTCAGTGTACACATAATTCCATGTGCCTAATTGGATGAGTAAGGAAATTTGTGGATGTCTTATCAGAGGAAGTGTCTTATGGCATGAGTGTGTTCATGCTGTAAATCCCAAGCTACTGCCCTTCGAGGCAGCCCGTGGGCATAAAAGCCTGTGACCACTGTAAACAGCCTGCAGGCCTCTGGGGTGTGCAGCTCTGTAATTGTTGACCCCTTTTCTTTTCTTCATTTTTGCACAGCATTTTATGAATGTTTCTCCACTTGCATGTTTCACCTTCCTTTTTTGATGTGGCAAATTAGGGCTGCAATTGAAGAAAACCCCAGAAAGAAGAAAAATTCCTTCCCCTTCTAAATATGAAAAAAATAATTTTTGAAACTATATGGGAATATGTTAACATATGCCTCCTTTATTTATACACACTTGTAAATCTACTTGCTTTTTCTAAGAGCTCATTCTTGACATAAACATGGATACACTGGGAAAATATACAAGTTGCCTATCATGCAGCTGATCTGTGTCCATTACGTATTTTGTACCTTGCTGCCATCTGTCCACTGGCACACTGCAAGGATAGAATAATAGGGGAAAATTCCAGTTAACTGTGAGCAGCATACAGCAGATATTGGTGGTTTTCTGATCCATGGAAAAACATCAGGTGCTCCTTGATCTTAAAGACTTCCTAAAAGTCTTTTGACCTTTTCTTCATACGATATTGTATTAGTTCTAAAATATGTTGCAATAACAAAACATTATTTTAAATGGAATTTAAGAAATCGAGACTGAAATTTTGAGAAAATAATATAAAAATGTAAATAATGTATTCATATATAGAGAACGAATGAAAGAGTATCTACATTATGCTAATTATCTGGTTTTCTACACTAGTACAAGAGTAGAAATCAGTGATCACTGCTGATCACTGCTGATAACCTCACTCCAACAGGGCTCTTCCATAGGAAACCTTATGTGTTTACAATCAGCCAGCTGAATTGCACATTATCTGCAATTTTCACCTGTTCTGTGTGACCTGTCCAGGTCAGGTGGCACTGCAGCATTTTTGGATGGGAGTGCTTGCAGCCCTCAACTGGGTCTGACAAGTGCCTGCAAGGTGAAGAGAAGTATTGCTCGGGTAGATTTTGAGTCTGCAAGCTGTTCCATTTGGCTCCAGTTATCTGTGCATTTGGAATAGTCCATGGGGGACAGGATTACCGATGGAGTAAATCCTGGCCATCTCCAAGTACAAATTTCTGTGTTAGTACTCTTTGCTATCTTCATTCATTCAGGGACAAATATCTTCACTGACCTCCCCGACAGCTCTTTGCTATTTTGTTTGGAAATAATTAGCAAATCTTTGTTAGGAAAGCAAACTGAGACAGGAAATGTAGATAAAACCATGAGGATGCATGTACTGGAGTGGGTTGTAAAAGCCCTGCTTAAACAGCTGCTCTAGTAGAAGTCTATAAGAATTCACACAAATTCAACAAAAATCTTGTTTCAGGTTATAGTTAAAGTTGTTTTTTTTTTTCTTGGAGACATTAAAATATTTTAGGGAAGGAGTAGTTGCAATATAGTTCAGTTTGTCCCCAGGTATCTCTTCAATGTTTATTCCTTAGATAACACCCCTCTGCTCGGGTCACAACACAGGGAGTCAGTGGTTCAGTGTCTTTGGCTAATTGTTTATTTTGTCCCTATAAGCAGGTCATAGAATAAAAATTATGATTTCTTCTTGATGTCTCAGATGAAACATGCAATTATAGAAGCAGAATCTTCTTTTTACTGTGGTGTTGCCAGTATTCATAAAAGTCTGTGGTACACAGATGTATACCCTTAAGCTGATCTAAACAACAAATCCCTTATGAAAGATGATAGGTTTCTTTCCCTTCACCTGCAAGAATTGCCTTCCTGTGGTTTGGAAACGTTTTTATAAGGGAGATGGGGATAATCTGAATAGGAAGCTCCCTCCATCTTGGAATATTGGTCAATATCTGCTTCAGCAATAAAACAACATTTAGCTAGAGTGAGAATTTCCAAAGGATCTGGACAATATTGACAGCCTTGCATTATTTATTTTTGAGAATGTATAGAGAAAAAGTGGTTTACTTTCTTCTCTTGGTAAGCACACATAAAAACTTCTAAATTTTAGGGAAATTAAAACTAATAAATCAGCATTGTAATATAGTCAGTTTTTCCATCTGTATTCTGAAGACTGACATCCCTGGAATGATAATTCTGCCCTCCTGAAGCCAGTGTCAGAATGACCAGTTCTTAGGAAGTTTAGCCTCTACCAAAGAAGGGCATTCTGTCCTGCTCCAGTGATTTGTTCTCTAGGCTTCTGTGGTTTTCTGTGTCTGGAACTTGGGTGAGGCTGGTTCTTGTCTGGGTGCTTTGTGAGGTCTTTGGAGGATTGTCTGGGAATTCCTGTAGTGACTCTAATCAAACCATGGGACATTCAGTTGGAGTCACAGTTCCCCTGGAGATGCAGAGAAATCCTAGATGTGTAGACAGCGTGTGTTCAGCTCAGATGTACCACAGACGTGCAGGAGAGATTTGCACGTGGCAGAGAAATCCAGCTTGCCTGAGACAGAACTTGGCATCTCGTCTGACCTAAATACTCAGTTTGTTTCCTGACAGGAAAATCATAAACGGCGATGTAAGACGTAATTAAAGCTTTCTTCCCATATTCAATTTCCAGTGCATCAGCTTCTGGAGAACCTAAGTAAGGATAATGGGGGTGAGGAAGGGACCACACTGCAGCAGGCAGCAGAAGGACCAAGCCAGTCCTGACCCTGTTACAGGAGTAATTGCAGAGCTATGATTTAGAGATGGAAAAATGTGCGTGTTAATCTAGAAACCTCTTTTATCTGGAAAAATCTTCACAGATTCTTGAGAAGCATAGTGCTAACCATAAGGACCATTTGGGATCCCTGTTCTAGGTTTTTTGTTCTAAAATACTTGGTCTGCCCTGAGCAGCACCAGACATCAGGAAAATCTGGCTACCCTATTCAAAATGTATCTCAGCCGGCTCTTTGCTGAAGCTGTTTGTGACTTTGGTAAGTGTTATTGCAGTGATGATCTACAGTGTGTCCTCACGTCTGCTCAAGTGTTAATTAGTTTATTGTTTTACATAGTGTATGAAAAGCTTTTCTGTTTCATTTAAAGTTTGAACTGTAATTCAATCCTTAGGATGCCCCACATGTAAGGCAGAGTTACAGAGCAGGAGCTTAGGATGTGGTATCCCTTTCCTGCTGTGTTGCTGCCTTGGCATATTATCTGTTTGACACCTTTGGTAGATGAGTGTCTGCAAAGAGAGTGAAAGACAACAAAGAGATTTTGTTTTCTCATCTTCTGTATCGGGCATCTCACCCTCCTCTTATGGTGGGTTTTTCTGTTTCAGTTTGTGTCTCAGCGGGAAATATTCCAATTAACTTACGTCACAGATGTACCTTGTTGAAGATCAGGGCTCATTTTGCCAGGCACTGCTACAGTTTTGTTACGTGAAAGTTTTTTGAAAACAGCAATGCCCTCTCTTTTTGCAGTATAGTATAACAATGCTGTAACTCTGTAGTACTGGAAAGTCTGTTTATGGTCAGTTGCACTGTTTTGTCTCTAGCCTATTGCTCAATTCCTTTCCAGTAACTCCCATTGTATTTTCTGACTGCTAAAATTGGGGCTGGTTTTCTCCTGTGCTGCCCAGTGTCCTTCCAGTCAGTGACACAGTTGGAGATTTAGACAGGCACTGTTCTGTTCATGACTTGAACAGCTTTTTACTTCTGCAGGATGACAATCTTTCTATTGAACACTGGCCTGTGTGCACAGTAGATGCATTCCTGTTTTATTCGTATGTAAAGATGTTCTGCCAATATCACTATGGAACATCTTGATTTTTTTTCTGGAAGAATGGCATATTTTGCTGAGGTTTACAAATTATATTTAAGTTGCTGTATATATGATTCTTCATTAGCCAGCTGATAACATAAAATTTTAGTCTTTTAGATAACAAAAGAATCCTTTTTCTTTCAATGAAAGATAGTGTTGATGAAACTTTGCCAGGTCAACCTTGGAAAAGCTTTGTCCTTGAGCAATATTCAGTCACTTGTAGTCAGAGTCAAGATACTTTTTCTTCCCTATAGACTATGGTAATATCTATATTATGAGGCAATGGTGGTTTTATATTGCACTTTCTGTTCTTTCTCAACAGCCCATAACTCTTCATTCTCTAACTGTCTTGCTAACAGTATGAATTTCAGACATAATGCAATCTAACAAACAAGTGCAAAAAGAACTTAAATACTTACCTTTGAAGATAATAGTAACCATTGTACTCAGTTTAGTTTCTGATAGATTTCTGTTACTGGCCAAGCTTTTATGTTTAAAAGTTGAGCTTATTTAAATTACATATTACTTACATCTTGTCACTATGTTTGAATCACTTTTATCTGTAGTTCTACTGAGGATTTTGTTCTCTGCTTTGACCTTTATGCAGCAGTTCAGAGCTCTTTACTTTGTCTGACAATATAGTAAGTGAATGTATTTTGAAATGTCTTCAGTTATTTGACAGACTTCATGTGTATAATAATCTCAGGTGCTTCCAAAGTGCTTCTGTAAGTGGCTGATTCCCCTGGTAGTAATTACACACATTTTGGATGCAACTGGCAAAGGAACAAAGGCGAGAGGGATAGAGTGCAGGACACCTGGCAGTGTTACCTTTGTCACAGTGCCAACGGGCCGTGTGACAGGCTCACCTGACCTCTGCCGGGGGGCGGCAAGCTGGGCTTGGTACAGACCCTGCCTTTTGTCATGTGCACCTCTGGCACAGTGTGTGTGTCCTGGCTGGGAAAAACCCTCCAAAGAGCTTATCAAGATATTGCAGGTTAAATAAAGGCACAAAATCGATCCTTTTGGAGGGCTTGGGAAGTGAAATGGAGCATAATGACCAAACAATCATTTTAGGGATTGTTGTAATTTTTTCTTGTTGCATTATGTTGTATACTGCTTCATGCATGGGATATGACACTAGAAAGAGCTACTTGTCTTCTGTTGTAATTTATCTTCTTTCTGCTAGAGGGGGAAGAATAGATAGATGATAAGTTTGGAGGGATAATATGGAATGTCCTCTAGAAAATTTCATGCTGGTTTCTGCCACACATGGTGCCTTAATACACACAATAATTAAAAAAAAAAAAANAGGTAATCAACCAAGAATGGAGTACTACTTAGGATATATTTTTTAATTAATATCTCTTAATTTTTGGTAGAAATTATTAAAGCAAGAGCTATTTGTTATAAACAAATTTCCCATCCCCCACGGTAAAAATGTGGAATGTCTTTGTCTTTCTCTGCTAAAACATCTGGGGCTCCATGAAATCAGCCTGTGGAGAAATTAAATGAAATGTTACACTTCTGTCTTGTCAGATGTCTGTCAGCTGCTAGTAAGAAGAATATTAAATAAATCCTTTAGGCTCTAACTACATGGCTTATCATGGGGTTAGGGATAAATGTGTATCAAGTTCTGTTTTAAATTGACAGCTTCTCCCAAATGGGGAAAAAAAAATAGTGGTAGTGATGTTAGTGAGGAGATCTATCTTATCTAGAAATAAAAGTATGTATATTCCTATCTGTATAAATATATTCAAAATACACAGGCATATAGACAACATAGACACAGTATAGATGTATATAGATGTATAGACCTAATTCAGTGAAAAAGAAAAAAAATAAGAATTATTTGCTCTTTATTAGTTTCTCCTAGTAGTTTAAAACATGGAAGAAGAAGGGGAGATTGTTTGGTTAATAGGTTGATTGATTTGTTGATGGATTTTTTTCATCTTTTTAGATGAGTTTTGATACCAAGTACTGTGCAGATACATGTTTGTGTGCTATACAGCAGAGCAGATCCAAGAAAATGTAAATTAGTAGGAAAATTTGCAAAATGTACTGTGTTTGCTGGTAAGCTTTAGTAGCAGATCACATTTGTCACTAAGCTTTACAGTACTTTCCATGTGTAAATATATTTTCTTTAACATATTCTGGCCTAGATGTTGTGTCTCAGATGAGAGAATTAATTAGGTGGGGAATTCCAGGGCTGGATTATGTCAATGGCAAGTAAATCGACTTCTCTTCAGTTGATGTTAAGTTCTTTTTAAGATTAGTATAATTAGTCTCATTTTACAGGCGTCGAAACTGATTCGGGAAAGCGGAGTCGCTTGCCTGGGTTAGTAGGAGCCTTTCGGAGCACATCTGCAAAGGGGCCTTGCAAAGGAGGATGCTGCGAGCACCGAGCTGTTGCTGGAACTGCAGCGTGGGTGTCTGTGGGTGCCAGTTAACCATCAGCCTTACCAGGGGACACACAGACAGCTCCAGAACCTTTGCAGGTCAGCTCCGAGTGCGGCAGTGTCTGCTGCGCTTAACATAAGGCTGTTCCTTGAGCAGCGGGGGATCCACTCTGCGAGTTCATGGCCCCTTTACTGTGTTTAGATGTGCTTAGATGTGCCTGAGATTTCTCTTTCCCCCTTCCACTTTCTCAAGTTTTGCTGTTGTCCTCGATAGCTGCAAACACTGAGGAAAAGAGCGAGGAGAGGGATCTGAGGCAAGTGTTATTTGGCGTCCCATTGACATGCAAGTGGCTCTTAATGTGTCAGGATGTACAAGCAGGAGGGAGAAAATAGAGGAATGTGCGAGCAGAGGTGAAGAGCTGTCATTTCTCTCCCCTACTGAATAGGCAGAGTAGGCTGATGTCATTGTGACCATAGGAACAAAAAAACCCCAGAGAGATGGTAGGCTTGATTACATCATTTCATAAAATGGGCTTTGCTTTCCTCTTTGCACTACCAGCTTTGATGCAAACGCTGATGTAATGCAAGAACACTTAGTAAAAGTGCAAAACAACCATGTTGTAATTTTTTTAGCTTCAGAGAGGATTCTTTGTTATTGAAGGAATGGTGATTGTGCTACTCATTTCAGTAAGTACCTTTTATAACAGTTGACTAGATGAAATTCAGCTGGACTGGCAGGGAGACATTTTCATCCTTTGATGCCATTTCTATCACAATCCATAGCTGAAATGGAAAATTTTCCTCCTTCATCTTCTTTTACACATGCACAGGAAGTTGAATAGAGAAGAATGGAAGTCCTGCATTATTTTAATGCATTGAAATATGTAAATATACTTCCTTTTTTTGTTGTTGAACATCCTGCTTATTCTGCCAGTATATATAGGAATTTGAATGGGTCCTAGTAAGAATGCTTATTGAAGCAGAATTCCCAGCTTGCTGCAGTGGGGGACTCGGGCTCAGTTAGAACACCTAGACTGGCCAATATTGAAACAGCTGCCTTTGCAACTTGTTTCAGGAACACGGGTAAATAAGGCTCTGCACCCTTACTGAGCTGTTTCCAAAATGAGAGCTTAAATGTGTTTTGATGTAGGTTAATGATACACAAACACATAGATACTGTAATGAACTTACCTTGGGATTTATTAAACATGTAGTTGTGTGGCAGAGCTCTTTACTGTCTTGGTTAAATGGTAGCTATCAGTATAAAATCAGTTATCCTCTACATCACATCTGAATTTCATACTTTACCAGCATGGTTTGAGAAATGTTTACAATGTGGTTTTCACAGGGACTGAGAAGATGTGCACCAGGGAATGTGCTTAATAAAAGGGAACCATTAAGGGTGTTGTGAAAATGATATTGATTTAGCATGTGAGAAATAACAGTAACTATTCTATATAGCATAATAAAAATGAGGAGGAGGAGGGGGATAATTTTTGGAGTGGAACTTAACATTGTGAACAAGTGAGTGCATCTTGGGTCATTTTGCCAGTGAAACTCTATAACCATATAAGCATAAAACATCAACTTGGAACACTTAATCTAAAATGCTGGGCATTTCTCCTTTAAAACTCTGTCTTGCCTGCTTTTGAAAAAGTGGAGTTAGGCAGTTTATAATTTTATTTCTTATGCTATAAAAATAGTTAAGTACTTTCTGTTAATATCATACTGAAATCATCAGACAGTTTTGTTGTTTACAAAAGAAAATAATTTTTTGAAGTATTTCATTCTCATGTCAGGAAAAAACTCACATCTGCCCACAAAATTTACAATTTTCCAAAGGATATAGGAAAACTATATTAAAAAAAAAAGGGAGGAGGGGTGAGAAGCAAGCATTCAAATTTCCATGGAAGCTCTGTGTTTATGTAAAGTACAGCAGCTGCACTGCAAATTTCCCTCTCTGGATGACCTCAGTTCTGAACAAGACAGACTGTTCTGGGTGCAGGTGTGATTACTGAATTATTTGTTCTGTTTTAGTGTCAGTCAGTTACAGAGAAGTATTATGGGTAAAATTTGTATCCACTGAATAAAGTGAATTGGTAGATTTGGTATTCCACAGTTCACTATGTGCCTTCCTGCAATTGGAGAAATAGTTTATTTTATTCTCTTGAATTGCATTAGTTAAATAGGACAGACAAGAGGAAGTGACTCCAGCAACAACCTCTGAATGCATCAGGCAGGCAGAAAGGCAGGATTGCAATGAAGATGGTGCTGGACATAAAAGATGGTTTTGACAGCTGAATTATGGTATTTTTTTAAGAGGTTTGTATATATTGTTGGAATTGAGAATTTTAAGTTTCTTCTCTATGCTTCTTGAGAAATAGAGCTGTGAGAAATGCTCGCTCCTAACACATGCATCCAGTTTGAATGTGATTATTCTTGAGAACCTGCCAGCAGTTTTCCATCCTACCTTAGATCACATTGGTCTTTGCCAGATGTCTGTTCTTATTTATGTTCTGTGTGCCTTTTATCTCTTACCAGTTTATGCAGTTTTATAGGAAAATCCTTTTCTTTCATTAGTGTTTAGTGTGGACTGCCAGGGAGCAGCACTAATGCACTGAAACATGGCTGCTTTTCTCACATGTCTCCAACCAGACAGGCGCAGCCAGGCTGGGGAACCTGGGCTCCTGAACACCTGATGTGCACCATGGCAGCTTTTCAGGGTCTTGGAAGAACCTGTGCAGATCTAGAACCCATCAAAGCCAGTCCTTGTAGAAAGATGGGAGTAATTTTCTCCTCATAATTAGCAAATTCAGTTCTCTGCTTTGGCAGCCATTTCAGAGAGCTATTCACTGTAAGATGTGTGACTTCAGCAGCCAAGGCCAACTTGCACTTCTAGGAGGTTGTCCCTTTTATTGCTGAAAGGGCAATAAAAGGAGATGGCATTTCAGGTGAGTGGTGGTCCTGTAAGGGTTAAGGAGTGATGGCAGTGGTGGCTTTATGCATCCAGTACTTTGTTCCTTCTCTCCTCAAATATGGTCCTGCTTTGTGTGAGGCACAGAGCATTAGTACAGAAATGTGTGTGAGAATTTGGAAACATTTTTTTTTAAAGGAAGGGGGATTAAGATTCCTGTGCAAGAAACAATGTATTCATAAACACTTATGTGTTGTGACTAATGAGCTTGCCATTATGTTGTGTGCTTAATGTAAAAAATAGATCGAAAATAGAAGGCTGTTTGCTGAGACTGATTTTAAATCAACTGATCTTGTTTCTGATCCAATGCAGTTTCTTTAAATTATCTATTCTAATTAAAGACATATAGGGAAACGGATCAGATATCTGAGGATTAACAAGGGTTTTAGGTGAGTAGTAAATGATAAACAGGTCAAAGGAATGTGTAATCCATTGCACTCATATGATAGCATGATTCTCCTGAGAATGGTAATTGCCTATTTTTCTTTTAAACCATCTGAAGCAGATGGATCTTCCTCATGAAATTGGTAATGCATTCATGGTAGGACTTGGAAATGCACCAGCATTTCTAATGGTGGGAAGTAGTGGAATAGGGACTTGGCAGGGTCAAGGACAGCTCGAACACCACCCACTGCTGTTGGTGTTGGGAGTAGTGAGACACTGGTAAGCAGCTGGGATTTCTCTGAGTCATTCACTCTCCATTCCCACCTCATCACTCTGTCTACCTGCGTGGGTGGCCAGGTACCTTTCTAGGCAAGGAAGTCATTAAAATTGATGTCACCTTAGAGGGGAGAGAGGACAGGACTGCATCTTTTTCTTACCCATTTTGGAGCCTTTTTGTACTCACCTGCATGTTGTATGTGACCATCAGAAGAAAGGGCAAGGGAGCAACACAGAGATAGCCAATTATTGTCCTTCAGGAGAATACCATAGCTTGTATCTTTAGTGTCACCTGTCTGTGGCATGCCAGGCACTGGGCTGCACATCCCTATTAAGGTGCAGATTTTTTTTCAGAAACAGAACTGAGAATATCTTTGTATTATTGTATTCATTTGCCCACCTGCTTTCTAGGGGATGGATGATGGTGTTAACTTCAGCAGGTAGTATGGCTTATGCTTGAATCAATTCTGCCTCCTGCCGAGAAGGACTGCTGCAATAATAAAGTATCAAGGCTGGGTGTCTTGGAGCTTGATGAAGGTCACCAGCCAGAGTTCATGGCGTGCTCAGTGTCCTACACTAACAGCTTTATGTCTGTTAACATCAGGGGTGGACATTTTGCTTCAGAAGAGACACCTCCATGTAGAAACTTAGGGCAAGGTAACTACCTAAACAGGAGGCTACAATAACTGGAATAGTATTTTGTGTATGTGTTCTTTCGTTAGATGGTGTAAGGTGCAGCAGAGTCATTCTGCTTCTTTTAATAGAAAATCTGACACACCTGAGTCCAGGGAGGCCAGCTGGAAGAAGATACTGAAACACCCCAGTAAGAGCACCAAGCAGCATTCAAATAAGTTATATATAATTCGAGATAAATAATAATTGTTTCTTTATGCTCTTTGAACTTGTTTGTATGTTTCTCATTTGTTCTTTCAGGTAAGACAGTGAAGTCTTTAACTGCTCCAGAAGAAGAGGGTCTGGAAAGAAAATGTCTCTGGCAAAAAAGTATCAGGTAATACTGGTAGTGGGCAAGCTTCTTAGTTTTTAAAATATTTATCTGAACCAGTCTTGATGAAGTGAGTTACACCTGAATTTGAAGTTACAGGTTCAGAGGAAGGAAATCTTGAGCTCTTAGTCATTGAAACCAGAAAAGTGCCTGCTTTTCTTTTTTATGTAAAATGCTACTGCTTTTGATATGCAAATGGTGCACTGTACTCTGTAACCTCAGTCTTCTAGAGAGCAAAAGGAAGGGCAGAGAAAAATGTGTGTGGTGCAGGAATTCAAATGATATTGAGACAGGGTCCCTACTCTCTTTCACAAAGCAGTCCTAAATTCTAGTAAAGCACAAAGAGATCAAATCAGCTTGGACTCTGAGGGCAAAGATTGCTCTGTGTTGTAAGGGGCATTTGATCATTCCTGCATGCCATGAGTATAAAAGGTAACTGAGATGACTGAATGTTAAAGTAGCTGGAGCAAGCAGTAATAGAACTGAGTGGGTTGTAGCCGAGTGACAGCTCATCATATAATCATCATGTTTTCCACTTAGAGCATCTCTGACAAACAAGAAAGATGGTTTAATTCTTTTCGGTTTTCCTCTAAACAGAGATTTTGAGTAACTGTTTTTTGGAAAACCTTCATTGACATTTGGACTATAGGTGCCTATTTTGAGTGATAGAAGAGTTATTGCCTGTTGTTCAAAATATATTCTCACACACACAAACCCCCCCTCATTAAATCATATGGAGAATATTCCTTAGTAATTTTTTTTTCCTTAATTGCCTGAGGTCAGGCTTCATGGTGTAGAAGCTATCACTGAGGAAAGCACAGTTTTGTGCATGTTTTGGTGTATTTGATGTGCCATTCTTCCTCCTGCCCACGTCTCACCCCTGAGAATCTGGCAGAAGAATCCTAGATGGGCACAAATGGACCACCTGAGTGGCTCTGTGAGGGAGCCCCCTGCCCTTCCCATGGCTCAGCTGTACCATGGTGGGGAGCCAGGCCATTGTCCCCCTTCTTCTCCTTCAGTCCTCAGTTACAAGAAGCTGACTGAGGAGAAACAATAGTTCTGTGATTATATAAAGCAGTAGCAGGTTCCCAGTTTTTACAGGAAGCTCTCACTAACCTCTAAGTCTTTTTTTTTTAGCATTATCAGGAGACTGGCAATTGGAAAATGGCTTTATTAGGTGAAATAGGATTTAAAGCAAAATGGGTCTCATGAGATGAAGCTAAAATCAATAGAAGATTGCACTTGATGCTGTGAGTCTTTAGGAATCCATATATAGTGTGTGATCTAGTTCTGGGTTGAGAGCTTGTCAGGTTTTGAATCCAGAGGTGTGCTTTGTAGTTAATAAAATATGATTCTTTTAAAAGTGAAATTGCATTTATTATTTCTAAAGGTGACACTGTCCCTATGAAGTTGATGAAGTGTTGTAAAAATGTCTCAGAGAGTGAAGCTATGGCTGTTTTCTTGTGAAGTCAGCAATCATGGTTGGTACAGAGTGTAAGAGAGTAACTTCAATTGTTTGCTTTTGTGTTCTTTCAGAAGGGGTAGCTCTGGTAGCAGCAGTGCACTCCACTGAATTGCTGAAGTTTGTGCAGCTCTCTAGCAGTAGATTTTCCTACTGCAGCCCACCACTGAAGTGTCTATATGCCTGTAAATTGCTTTGCTGTTGGCTTTCAGTTACTGCTAGGGAAGTTGCATGTGTATAAGATTCAGAAATAGCTTTTTCTCAGAAATTTAGAGCAGGTAAGTTAATCAGAAATCATCAGAAATTAGGAATATACATGTCAGAAGTCATTCATCTCCTGTTGCCTAGGAATGAATGAACGAAGGACATATATTTTCATTTAATTGAGAATTCTGAGCTTTCAGTGGCTAGGGGGAAAAAAAGAGCTACTTATTTAATAGTGTTTTTAAAAGATGATTATGTTCAATAAAGTGTAGCTGTTCAGAGTATTAGGGAGGCAAAACCAAGTTTTATGATCTTGTATTTATTTCTCAGTCATGTTTACAGACCAGACAATCACCTAGAGCAGGTGGCCCTAATGAGTGGTGCAGAGAAGGAAGAGGCATCCACCTGTTCAGGACCTTGTGGGTTTTAGCATCACCTTTGAGTCAGTGCAGACCACTTTTGCTGGGAAAGTGCTATAAGACAGCTAGGTGGAGATTTGGGATAACATCCATTGTTGGTTCAATTCAGATTGTACCTATTTTATTTCAGAAGATGAATAAAGAATGTAGATAATCAATAAAGTTGAGAGTTGAGATTTGATATCTTTCTAGCATGGGCCTGGAAAAGTGCTTTTGCTTTTTTGTGGTAAAGAACTGTGTGCAGTGTGCAAGGTCTTAATTAAAAAGAGAGTTTTCCCATGTAGAAAGGTGTCTCTCTAGCTTTTGACCAGTCAAACATTTGCTGTGTTTTCTGTGACTTTGTGCTGTAACTACAGATGCTGACACGTAAGCAGACGGCTGCCTCAAAGTGACACATGCTCTGGGAGCTAGAGGGATTGTACAGAAAGCTTCCCAACATCTTGGTGATGCTACTTCTGTCACCAAAACCTTCATGAGTCATCAGAGACTGTCTCATTTTGGTTATGCCATAAACAAAACCCAGGATGAATTTTGAAAGTATTAATAGGAACTTACTGTAAATGTTTCATATTTTTTCCAGAAAAATTTTCTTGTGATTGTTTCAGTTTGACTCTAGTGCCATTTGTTTTTCTTTCATTAGGGATGAGTCATCAAATAGCTGACTGTAGAATTGAATACTGAGGTCAAATTCATTGCTTGTATTGGCAATTGCAATTTCATTTAAATCTGTAGTTCACACTTGTAAGAAGCTGTGGCTTTTGCTCTAGCTTCCTCATTGAGAGACACGTTTTGTATGTCCATGCCTGTTGTTTGTGCTGTCATATGAATTAAACCCAATTAGGATGACACCAATATTGTTTCTGTCATTTTCCCAACCTCTGTTTTATTACCCAGTGGATGCATGCAAACATCCTGGGATGGTGTTAACAGGAGGCAGAGAAACCACAAAAGACTTTTCTCTGCAGCCCCTTACGTATTAATGTTTTTCCTTCAGGTTTTTGCTGTCTAGGGGGAGATTTGTTCTGGCTCTCTTTTAACTTCTGCCATTGGAACAGCTGTTTTTATTGGGTCTTCAGAGAGACTGAGGGGCACTTTGATGGACACTCTGAGTATTCCTTCCATGTGTGCTGTTTCTGAGTGTTGGGAGTGTGCAGCAGTTGTGCAGGGTGAGATGGCATCAGCACAGCACAGCAGCATTACTGCTTTCACCACTTGCCCTCAGTGATCTGTGGGTGTAATGTAATATAATGTAATGTGTGTGAGAAGGAAATGCTGCTGTTGCAAAGGAATCAGATGAACTCACAGGTCTTGAGCACCATTTTTCACCTATGAGAATTTTGGCATAATTATGTGTACTTGTAAAATCTGCACATAACAATGAAAACACTGCAGTGAAACTGAGGTGATATTTGGTAATGTTTCAGTCTAGAAGTTTGAAATAAAGACTTTGGCAAGAGTGAAAAATGTATCTGGACAATCCCTTTAAAATGTCTAAATTTGGTATTTTGGATTGTTTCCTATAATCTTGTAAATTTGAGGTGTGTTATCTGTAGTCAAAAATGTCAGTAAAATTTTGCCTGTGAAATTCAGTAGAAATTTGTTAAAATGTGCGTGTAAGTTCCCAACAGCATGGAGTTGTATCTTCATTTTCTAAATCTTCAGTATGTTGGTTTTGGGACCACCACCACGTGGAAATACTCTGTGTATGAATGTGGAGACTATTTAGTTCTTTCTGGTCAGGTTACCATGGCTATTTTCCCTTCTCAGTGCAGTTCCACAGAATAGTGAATTTAATATTCTAGGTGGCTGATGTGAGTTCACCGGGTGAGCCCAACTCAGCCTGTGGAGCAGGTAGTGTCTAAGAGCTTTAAAAATGTCCAGCAAGGTTGTGTTATGTTGAAATAAATTTGTGCAACAGCATATACTTGGAAAAAGTACAAGCTAAGAGAGTGGAAAAGGAAAATAGAAAAGAGTTTGTTAGTCTGTTCTTTTTTTAAAAAAGAAATACATTTAACCTATATGTGAATTTTCTTACATAAATACATAATTTGCTTTTTAATAAAGGAGAAAGTATAACTAGGAGGGATATAACTTGAAAGAATTGTATGAATTCACAATTCATATTCTTAGTATTTAAAAATTTATAAGAATGAAAGCCCTGAAAACTTTAGATTATGTTTTAAGACTTTGATTAATGATGCATAGACTAATAGAGAAGCAATATTTAGTCAGTGTCAAAGGAAAAATGCAATTTGATCACAGTATTAAACAGGCTGTAAAAGAAGAATACGTGCAGGTCATTTTTGCTCTCTTAGCAGGTGTAAAGCAGATTAAAGCTATATAAACTACAACATGCCCACATATCCAGTCAGGATGCAAAACACTTGAGATAAAGCTCACTAAACCACTTGGATCTATGTTTCATGGTTAATTTAATTAATATTAAGGATTCTTTTAGATCAGTCTGCAGTGCTTGTTGGTTTTGGGGTTACTGTTTCTTTAAGTCATATTACTTTTTTTGAACAAAATGTATAGTTTTCAATCTGCAGGTGAATTTTTCATAATTAAAAAGAGACTAAATATATTTGATCAACTGGAATATTTTATTTATGCCACTGACAGAACTGATCCAACTGGTAGAAAACCAGCCCTCTCAACTGGGTTTTGAGGTGTGTTTCCTCTGTTTAAGCCAAATGGGAAGGGGGCTGTATTCCTAAGAAGCTGCCATCTGATGTAGATAGCATAGACGTATTTTTTCCATAATAGTGCTACTATTATGGAAAAATACTAAAAAAAGTATTCCCTGGTCAGAATGTGTAGTGGGTATGACAAATGGGTGCAGAACAGTAAATTAGTGTCCCTTTTGGAATAAACCAGTAAAACTTGTTCTGCTCTTCTCTGTATCCTCACAGGCACATGATACTGCAGAGATTCAAAGTCAGAAGTAAATCAGCTGGACAGTTGCCTCCTGCCTTCCTAAATAGGCAAACACCTTAGAAACAGAAAAAGGGGCCTACCTCATTTCTGTGAGTAACTATAAACATCCCCTCCACCCCTCAAATCAGCATCTGCCAGGTAGTTGTTTTGGAATGCTGAGCATGAGGATGGGGCGAAGAAAACAAAAAATTTCATTTGTTTTCTTACTTGCAACAATTAAGTGTAGCCGACCACAGAAACCAACTAAAATTATTAACAGGCTGCCAGCATGCCTATTGCCTGTGGCTACACAGAGCTAGCTGATGGATGATGCATTAAATGAACCTTTATCTGTGCTTCCTGAAGCTTGGATGCTGCAATAGTTCCTAAAACCATCCATATCATTGCCATGTTAAACTGATGCTGCTGTTGATGTGTCACTGCAGAAGCTGCTTGGGGCTTAGTTCTTTGCTTTTGTATTTCTCAGCAGTTCATTCTGTAATAATGTGGTATAACCCATTGGGAGGCTTGAACAGAAGATCCCAGAGTGGCCCCCTTGGTCAGGGCAGTGAAGAGAGCAAGGTTTGCTGAACAGCTGCTGTGCTGCTGATATTCACCTGCTCTGAACTGCCTTTTCCTTGCTGACTTCTCTGTCCTTTCTCCAGGGAGAAGGTGGGTTTGCTGCTGTGGATGCCTGCCTCATTTGCTTCACCAAAATGAGTTAGGGCATGCAGGAGAGAAGGGAGACATTTGCAAGCAGAACCTATCATGGTGAGTCAAACTTTGTCCCTGCTTTTGCTGTGGAGCTTCTTAGTGTTGCTACATTGCTTAAACTAAACTGTTCACACAGAACCCTCTCTTCCCTGGAAGTATGTTACACATAACACTTCCTTGGCAGCACTGCTGGAATGAGAGTTCCCTATTGCTTTTGCCTCCCCTGCTGCTTGAGGTCCACAAAAGTGCTTGGGGGGACCTTCAGCAAATTAAAGCAGCAAATTGAATGGAGCTGAAAATAATTACTCTCTACTATGTACACACGAAAAGTATGAGAAACTGTGGTTTGTAACTTTGATTTGGAATCACAGCATCTGTCTTGAACATTATCCTTAAATTAAGTACATGTGAGCTGTATTTTTAATTTTCAGTGGCTAAAAAATCCTCTAAAATGCCTCATAGAGATTAATTCTCCATTACTACAGAATAAGATTTTTGTCATTGTTCACTGTGATTGTGAAGGAGTCCCAGCAGAACTCCCGACAGTCCATTGCACTGCAGCATGGGCATTGTATCTGCCCTGGTATCTTCATTTAATGGATTTGTTTCTAATTTTGAAGCTGAATCTTGGGTTTGATATTCACTGCTAAGAGTTTTCTCAACAGCAATAGGGAGTAATGAAACATAGTTTGCTATAGAAGCATTGCCCTTCTTCCTCCTCCTTATGATGATAATTCTGTCTCATGTCTTGCCTTCCTTATTGCCTTCCTTTCTCCAGATTTTTCCAGCCTCCCACTTCTGTGTTATCTCAGTTTTCACATCATCTCAGTACCTTGTACGGATGTGTCAGGTCAAGCTTCTGGTTCCCACATCCTGCACTCAGATAGACCTAAGCATGTCTGCATCTGCAAATGTGACAGTTTTGAATTAATTCAGGATTAATTTAAACAAAAACAAATGCAATATCTTCTGACAAATGTTTACTTTCAAGCAAACCTTCATATCAAATACATGTAAACACACTGGATTGTGTGTGGATAAGCAAAAAAGCAAAGTTAGAATTCACAAATCTTTCCTTCCTACTTTCAAGCATGAATTTCTCCAGTTCCTGTGTCATTTTAGGGGCTTCTTTTTGGGTGTTTTTTGGTTTGTTTTTTTTTTTTTTTTCTTTTTTTTGGCCCCAGCTGCCAGAGGTCTCTGCTTGAACATAAATTCTTTGTCTCTTCCTTTCAGAAATAGGGCTTGATGTTTTAACTGTCTTAAGGCTTTTGAACGATTGCTGAGCTCATCGGTTCTCTCTATAGCTGATACACAAATTTTTTCTGAGCTCCACCCTCCTCTGTGCATACTGGATTTTATTTAAGCTTTTGAGGATTAAGTATGGTATTAGTAAAACCTTTGGGATTCTTGCTGAGAATTGTATAAGTATCCATTTTGACCATGGAGAAGCAGCTGTGTCCATGTGTTGAATACAGAATTTTTCCTTGGGAACTATTGTCACTTCAGAAGTCCTTGTGAGTTTGGACACTGCACTCAGCATCTGTGAGCCCCTGTCTTTCTACTTGGGTGTCAGACTACTTTGATTTGTCCTTGCCAGATCACCAGCACTGAGCAGATTGCATTGCTCTGTTCTGCTGGGACAAAGTCAATCCATGTTAATGACTTCTTTAATCTTTTAAAAGTGATTATTTTATTTGGGGCAGCAGCTCCAGCCAATTCTATTCTCTTGGTAGGGATAGTAGTCCAATAGCGATAAGCAGTGTCTGCATAAGACAAGTCAGAGTCTAATCTTGCCTCATTTTCTGCCTAATTTAACTGGAAAAAAAATTCTAAACTTGTTTCTCAGAAGTTGTATCATTGCATGGCTTATGTGGTTTACCTTCTCCAGCCTTTATTTCAGCTAATACTGGTTAGCCCTGTGTATACTATTAGTTCTTATGTATCTAATCTAACCCAAATTTATCCAATGTATCTTATTTGTGCAACCAAATTATCTAATTCTACTGTGTGCTTCTGTTAGATTTTGATTGCCAAGGTCCAGAAGAGGGAGAAATTAGAGTAAACAAAGGAACCTGCAGACTTGAAGAAAGAGGAGGAATTTCAATTATCTATTATTCCACCTTGCACAATTTTCCTTTTTTAATGATATGAGTCTCTTTTAAGCTATTAATTGTTTTTGTAAAAATAGATCCTTCTTGGATATTCCTTTTACCAACTTCACAGAACTTATTTCTCTGTGTGTCCCCTGATGCTCTGGTTTAGATGGTTAAGTCTTCAAGTCACAGGTGCTGTTGTGTTGCTGTTTTGAACAGTGGGAGCCCTTCAGGTCCAGCTAAGCTCAGTGTCTACCTGAGCAAGGTGGGGTTCTGGCTTGGAAATAAGCCCAAGTATCTCTCACTCTTCCTCTCAGAGCTTCCTGGGTGTTCCTTCTTTGCAAAGGAATTTCCAGGTTTTAGTTTGTTTTACACATCTGCATCAGGCAGCTGCTTTTTCCAGCAGGGCTGGTGACAGCATCACCCAAAGCACAACAAACTCCTGCCTACGAGTTGTTAGGAAACTGCCTTCTTTGGGATGTAGGCCATGTCCCAGAACTTTCCTGTAGTGAGGAGGTGGTTATCACTTTTAATTTTCTGATGCAGTTACTATAACTTGTAGTCAGAGTGATAAGACAGAAATGTTATTCCATTTTATTTAAGTATCATCTTGGTTGTTACTGTGGTAGTATTTTTACAGAAGTTGGCTTATTATAGAGCAGTGGCATTTGGTTTTGCAAGCAACTGGGACACATTACCTGCCACTACAGGCAGCTTGCTCTTGAATTCATCACTTGGCAGTTACTGTTCATTTTAGGCTGATTTAAGATGATGGACCATTTGATTATAGTCTGAATTTCAATATTGAATTTGTCCTAGGAATCCTCATTAAGTTACAATTAATAAAGACTAACTGCTGCATTAGGATACTTGGGCAGCTCTGCCTAACGTGGGTGGAAGCAGAACTGTGTTGTAATTACAGGCAATGTTCTGTCATTTTGAGATTTAATTTCTAGTTGTATTGGTTATTTTAATAACTGTCTATTATCAGACAATTATATTACATAGTAGCAACAATATTGTTATAGCATGAGGTGCATACTGTGACTGAGTGCAAACACGGAGATGTAGAAAACATAAACATTCTAGTTAGTGCTTTTTACCTCTGCTACAGGCCTTTACAGATTTCATTACTTATTTTGTCAGTGTGAACTAAACTAATTTACTCAGTTCTCATGAAATCAAAATACTTTTGCTATATATTAGAAGTAGAGTAAAATACTTCTAAGTCCTATTCCACAGTGAGAAATGAGATTCATTCTCTTTTGCACAAACTGTTTAAATCCTGTTTTTTACCACTGAATCCATGTCTCTAAAGCACAAACTTCACAGAGCTTTTCAGGCCAATGTATTTCTTCTCTTAACCAGTACTGTCCAATGTAGTTTCTCATGGAATTTCAGGAAATTTTTGTTTGTCTTGAAGATTGCTTTTTTGCAGTAAACCTATTTTTCTGAGGTACGTAGTTCTAGACCTGGGCAAAAAGAATTAAATGTATCCTTAAAAAAAAAGTACTCAGTGGACATTCTAACCATCAGGATGTAAGTTAATTTGAAAATATGGACTGATTCAGCTCAGATCAAGATCCTATCATTCTATAGAAATATATCTTAATCTAAGAATCTTAATCCATTAAAATTACCAATATAGAACAGTAGAAGGATACAGTTTAAGTATTTGGTGCTGTATACTTTGATAGTATTTTTACACTCCTTTTATAGTTATTTAGTATTTAGTCCATGAGAATTTCTCTTTCATTGGTTTTGCTGTTAATAATATGATGTGCATATTAGCATGGTGTCTGCAGACAAAAATGGAGACAGTGGCTGCATGATGAAAGTATGATCTTGAGGTGTTACTATTTTAGCTAAGGTGGTTAGAAACTCTTTAATTTCTAATGTGTTAAACCTTTAAAATCAGAATGGTTCAAAATAAATATGTCCATCTAGATGCTGCATGGGTTCTGTAGTAGAGTTTTAGCATTGCACAGCTAAATTATAGCCCAGCCTAAGTTCATTTAGTCTCATATTTATGAGTAAATTCATGTGGTTTTGAATTACCTCTCCTACAAAGGCAGAAAGGATTTCAGTAAGTTAGACAAAAGCTATCCATACCTGCCTGATCTCTTGGTGTTTTTAGTGTACATAAGGGCAGAGAGCATATGGCTGGAGAAGCTGGCACTGTTTGTATTGCTAAAAAAAGAAAGAGCCAGTTCACAGGGAAGATAGGGAATACCTTGTTTCCCAGTAAATCATGTCCTCTCACATTTCTTTTGAGGTATCTCTGTATATTTAAAGCATGAAAAACTGACATCATTTGTTTCACACAGATGTTTAAAATCTTAGGAAGTTTTACCCAGAGAGAATAAAGTTTTGAGTAACTAAAATAAGTTACAGTGTAAGTTAGACCAGCAAGATTCTAAAAGCATCTTGTCATGGAGCAGTTAATTCTCTGCAGAGGACGAGAGGAGCCTTAACACTGAAATAATGTTTGGCAAATAGTAAATTTCAAGACTGAAAAGGGTCAAACAAACACTGTGGTGAAGTTCCAGATACTTATTTCCTGGTCACATTTTGCTAAATTTGGAACTGAGTCTACATCCTTTGCAAAATGTGTACTGCATGTAATTATATAACAAATATTGTTTCACTGGTGGCTATGAGATTTGACTGTTTAATTTGTGTTATTTATTCTTGCTGTGTTATAAAAATGAATTGTGCACTGGTGGTATAATAAACTACCAAACATCTTATTTGTCTTACTAAACAGGCAGGGATTATAAGGATGCCTTATTAAAATGTCTTGGTTGAAAAGTTATATGAGTAATTGGATAAATTTTTATGGTGAGGTATTTGATTCTGTGAGGGAATGATCTTTCCCTTTATGCAGAAATTAAGAGATTTACACTCTTTTCAGCAATTGTTTTTAACAGAGATTTTACTGCTCACAAGAAATCATTTCAATATTTTTTCATTGATTCTGAAAGCATCTGTTGGATTGCTCAATACTGTGATGAGGCAATGAGATACAGTTTTGATTCTTGTCACAAAGCATCACTGAGAGGAGGTACCCCCCCAAGAGGAAACCAATTGTCTCTTTTGTGAAAATTTGACTGGTAGAGAAAAAAATCCCTGAAATTAGCACAGTACTTCTTTTTTACACTGTTTGACAGAAGTAAATACACGTGTCTGGGCTAACTCTGGGATGTGCTGGTGGCTGCACAAGCTAAGGGTATTACAGGGCAGAAACAAAGCTTCCTTCTCTCTGCTGCTTGCAGAACAATTTCCTGCAAAACTGATAGGATTTCCCAAATAAGCTTTCTACACATGGGACTGGTTTATTCATTCTGTGAGTTCATAGATATTAAATGTTCCTTTTAAGTATGCTGATCCTTGCATATTGTTATTAACCAAAAGTAGATAGATGGGTCCAGATAAAACTGGAGAGATTGGCATCTTCAGCATTGAGATCTGCCTTCTATTTCTGAAAAATGTTGGAGCTATTTATAAATTTGGAAGATCACAGGACTGTATGTGGCTTATCATGCTTATGCTTGTTAGTTCAGCTTCTGATGTACTATTGTAATTAACTTTATTCCTAGCTTTCACAATCACAAGGCTGTTTTTCTATTTTTAAGGCCTTCTGCAAGAATACTGGATATTTTATCTTCACTGAAGCGCTGTGGGACACTGCAAATGATGTATAAGGCTTAAGCATTTCTCTTTATTTCTTTTCAGAGTGCATAGTATATACATTGTGCTGCTTGGCATCATAGTCACCTTAGGAGAAAGTTTCAAGGCCTAGAAGAGAAAAAAAATAAACCCCAAATTTCATCTTTACACCTCTACCTACAATGAGCAGGGGGCTGAAAAAGTTTTCAGTGGTTTTTTTTTAGGCTATTTAAAATACAGATACAGGAGAAGGAAGAAGATTGCAGTTCCTCCCTGCTCTTCCTTAGCACATTACACTCCTTAAAGCAATACATGCTGCCCATTTTTCCTGCTCAGCCAAGGCATGGGGAGTCTATCGACCTGTCTACAATCTTTCCATTACAAGTATTACTTCATTGCTGCTGTTCCATGTTAGCAAGACAAAATTCCAGCAGTTCAAGTATTTTCTCAGCCAGATTTCTCCAGTAAGAAACCTGATACACTTGAGCTTCAGTCTTTACCTTTTTGTCTCCACACGGGAAAGAAAGGCCCTTGCTGAAGCCTTTGCTCCCATAGGTGCATGTGCCTTCATCTCAGTGTTGAACAGATGGATTAGTTCATGGAAAGAACTGAGAACAATGTGAGCAAATCTGTTCCTTAGTAAATTCTTGTAGGGGTTTGTAGAAGGCCTGATAGGATGGGGAGATTTCCAAGGTCAGCTTTCCAGGGGTGACACTGGCTGGAGTGGCATTCTATTAAGTGTCTGACTTTCCAGAGGTAAAAGTATTATGGGAACGTTTACTGCTTATCTCTAAGTAGCAATTGTAGTTATAATATAAATTCTCTGAATGTGTTTCTATTGGAGAGCTTACATTCTATCACTTGAATTACAGGGGAGGTACAGAGCCAGATTTTCAACCTCCTGCTGGAGATTGTTTGTGTAACTTTGGGCCATTTGCCTGTGGTTTTACTTCATGAGACTGACAGTCTAATTTAATCAAGTAGATGTGGATTTGTATATGTAGGGTAGATATTCAGTCATGTAAGCAGTGTAAAAATGGACAGGTCAGATTCAGGACTGTTTGAAGTAGCCCAAGAAGTTCTTTGCAACTAAATATCTTTTGGATTAAATCTATTTATTGAAGTCATATTTTTTTTCTTATATTTGAAATCTCCAATCTAGAGATCATCATTACAGAAAACATTGTTATACGTAATAAAATAGTAGTTGCTGTGTAGTTTCTGAATTGCATGTATTACAATGCACAGAAGCAGATCCATTTCTGTATTAATTAAAACACAAATACTAGTGGGCATGAGTTTAGCTCTGATCCAAGTTTAAATATTTGACTGTTCGATGGTGATGACCTTCTTTTCTTGACATACCACTTTTACTTTGAAGCTCGTGCTTGAAAAACCAAATTATTATCAGCTGAGTAAAGTTCAGCTTGTACCTTTTTACATTTTCAAGTATCATGAACTCCCCACAGATAGTTTGCTTTTCAGTGTGTACTGACTACAGCTCCAAGAAATGAGCTCATTCTGTCTGTCATGAAATGGAGAACACTGCTGGTTAATCGACTGCTTCAGCAAACGGAAAAGCAAAAGATTTTTCCCAAACATTTGTACATAAGAGAAAAGCTGACTCAAATGAGTGAATATTGCACATCTGCTGGTTTTGGCTGGGCTAGAGTTAATTTTTTTTCATACTGTCTGGTATGGGGCTGTGTTTTGGATTTGTGCAGAACACAGGGTTGATGATATAGAGATATTTTAGTCATTGCTGAGTGGGGCTCCCACAGAGCCAAGGCCTTTTCTGCTTTTCCTACTTCCAGCCCGGGGAGGGATCTGGGGATGCACAGGAGGTTGTGAAGAGACACAGCCAGGACAGGTGACCCCCACTGACCACAGGGGTGTTCCAGACCCTGTGACATCATGCCCAGTATATAAAAGTGGGGGAAGGGAGAAAGGGGGAACATTTGGAGTGATGGTGTTTGTCTCCCCCGGCCACCATTTGTGTGTGATGGGGCCCTGCCCTCCTGGGGATGGCTGAACACCTGACTTGATTTCTTGTTTTGCTTTGCTCTCCCTGTTAAACTATCTTCATCTCGACCCAGGAGTTTTCCAGCTTTTACCTTTACCAATTCTCATCCTGGTCCTGCTGGAGGGGGAGCAGCCAAGGAACTGTGTGGGGCTGGGCTGCTGGCTGGGTTAAACCACAACAGCACATATTGCCTGTCTGGCAGACTGACTGATTTAGTGCAAGGTGACTGACATAAAAAATAAAGCCATCATTTTTTCAAATAGGTATCTGCAAAGCTAAGCAGGGGAAATGAGGGTTCTGCTTCTTGCACTGTGGTTGATCACTCCTTAATCCACCAATTGGAAAAGCTCGTATAGTTGGGATTTTTGCAGGTGGTGGAAGAACATGGTTTCAAGCAAACTCTTTTTCATTGTTTTTATTTTTTTCCTTGGTTGGGTGTTTTTGTTTTGGGGAGCTTGAGGGGTTTGTTTTGAGGGTTTTTGTTTGTTTTTGATGGGGTGTGCCAGGTTTTTTAAAATTCCTTTTATGTGGTTTATAGTCTTGTCTGTCTGTTGAGCATCTGCCTTCCCTAACACTACTGATCTGTTGTTGTGGGACCAACTCCCTGCACCAAGTCTTAATTTTCTCTCTTTCCCTCCCTTCCACACAGCCATTTGTGCTTCATATAAAACCTAAATGAACTTCAAGATCTTCATTGAAATCGTTCTTGTTCCATGTGCACAGTTTTTTATTCTGAACCAACAGTAACAGAATTCTCTCTCTCCTTGCATTTCTGGCTAATAAGCAGCCCTGCTAGTCAGGCAGAGCCATTTTCTGCCATGAGTTTTTGAATAATTTCTAATAAATTGACAGTGGGTATTGTCCAAAGTGCTGAAACATTTGTTTCTAAAAATAATCAGCAACAACTCCCAATCAGCTCTGCTATGCATTTGGCTTCTGATCAGCAGCAAAGCAAAGGAGATTGATCAATGTCTTTAAAATTAAGAAAAAAAAATTTAAATGTATGAAAGATAATGGTTTTTTGGATAACTTTAAGGATTTCTTCTTTTAATATATCTGTCAGCTTTCCAGGGCTTTTATGATGAAATGCAGGGAAAAACATAGGTATTTCTGAAATACTTTCAGAATCCAATTTCATATGATTAAAAAATATATAAATATTTTTCTCTAGCAGATTAAATTGAAAGATATTTATATGCTGAAGCTTGCAGTAAGCTCTACAAATGGGTCCTAATTCATTAGAGTGAAGTTGTCATCACATTTGTCAGCTAAGGCTCAAGGAGACTGCAAATTCTTTTGTATTTTCCTCTCTTTTTCCTGGGAGTTCATGATGAGCTGTTTGTTTCAGAAGAGATTGTTCTTCATTTAGTTTACAGGTGCTCTTTTCATATGTGAGTTTGGTACGTAAGTTAAAAAAAATGCAGGCAGTGGTTTGGTTTGTTTTTTGGTTTGTTTTTTTTTTGGCTGTTGCTTATAGATATTAATATTCAGTGTAGTGAAGGGTTTTACTCTCCCACCCCCAGGCTCTATTTTGCAATCAATAGCCTTTTCCATATGTTTTTTCCTGGCATTATGAATTCCCTAGTTTGTACAGTGCTATTTAATTCCATGTCCTGCTTTTCCATAGAATGAAATAATAGATGATGACGACAGTGGCAATTAGAGCTAATGGGCTACTTCTTAGAGATGCTGAATATCCATTAATCCTGTTGAACTTGGTCAGAAATTAGGCTATTTTAACAGCAAACTTAGAATATCTGTTAGTTGCTGTTGCTTTTTTTGTGTGTACAATTCTATTGTGTGTTTCCTTATCACACTTTCCTTGATTCATCAGCTTTTAGTTCTCCTTATTTAGCCTGAGTATCTCTTATTAATTATTGTTTTTCATGTTGCCTGAATTACAGGAGAAATCATAACTGTAGAGGTAGCTTATTTATGGCTAGAGAAAACTAAATCTGTTATTAAATTGATTTGACTAAATGAAAGAGGGATTTTTCTACTGTTTTGGGCATTAAAAAAAAATTGATGAACAGCCATCCTTAATACTAGATAATTCCACATTCATTTCACTGGATGACTTTCCTACTGCAGGACTTTGCAATTACTTATGTAGTCTAAGTGAAATACACAGTTGCTATACTTGTATATCTTCAAAATGTTGTGAAATGAATCATTCTAGATGCCATGTCTCAAATCTTTATTTCCTCATTTGTATCTCTAACCATTTTAAAATCTTGGAGATGGTATTAAATGATAGGGTTTTTTAGGAATTAAGTCTTCTATTTTTCTTAGTTTTATTTTCTAAACTAAATGCAGTAACTGAGGAACATCATGTTTCACAGAAATGAGGGTGGGAGTCTCAGGGTTGGGGGGAAATTACTCAGTTCTGTTTTGCTGCATTGTGTTTGTTCTTCCCTGCTGGAGCTCATTTAGCTCAGCACACACCGAGCTGATATTCCAGCTTCTGCTGAATTCCAGCACGTTACATGAATGCCTGCTCATAGCTTGCTATTCTTTCTATCTTATGTGCACCTAAGGACTTACAAGGACTTGCTTTTTGTACATAATCTGAATTTCAGAGTTCAATCCTGCTACTATTTTTAGGGTACTTGTAAGAGAGAGAACTTTCTCATCAGTCTGTCACTGAAGCTGTGGGATGAACCAATTGAGTGGATCAGTGTTTTTAAGAGGAATATGGAAAAACCACCATTATGTGTTTTGCCTTGATGCGAGGAACAATGTAACGTGCAGAGTAACAGACAGTCAAGCCTTGTGTTTAAAATAGCAGCTGAATTGTCTCCATCAAGGCATGGCTGTGCTGCAGACTCCATTTTTAAAGACTATACTGAATTCTTGATCTCTGGCTGTGCACTTGACATACAATTAAGCGTTTGAGCTTTCCTCTAATCTCTGTGTACAAGAAGATAAAGGATGCTTGGAGACTTGTATCAGTAAGACTATTTATATAGAGCTCATACTGCTAACACTTTTGATGTCCTTTAAGCTTCTGCCTTCATATCCCTGTCAGCTCAATCCACTGCACACATTTTCTGAGTCAAACTGGCATAAGCTGGGAAGGGGAGAAATGTGTTCACATGCAAGAGCGCTGGTCCCAGTAAGACTTTTTTCTAGTGGGAGGAGAGATCCTTCCTTCATCAGTAACTTTTGACAGACTCTACAGACTAAGGACATAGATAAAGCAATAGGTGTTTCTCATGCAGAGATTATAAAGAAATTTCAAGTGATGAAGGTTCAGAAAAAAGAAGCTGAGTTTGTGCCAGCACTTCAGGCTGTGCTCAAGAACTTGTCTTTGAAAAGTTAGGTCACTGAGGTGCTGCCTTACTCTGGGGAGTGACAACTGCCACAGGGATCTGCAAGAGCATGAAACATTAGCTAGTCATGGATCTTTTGTAGCTGAGCTGTAGACAGATGCTGTGTGTCAAATTTTGCATTCTTTCCCCCCACAGGTTTCAACACAGAGTTCCATAGCTAGAACAGAGTTATCATTTCTTTGGTACTTGTCCTTTGTCTTTAAGAAGATAAAGTACCAATAATGGCCAACTTTATAATGAAAACCCCTTGCTGCTGGTGATCTTGTTATTATTTCTTGAATATTATTGCTTCCCTATTATTAGAGATATCTCTTCCCTCATACGTTGCTTGAGCTAAATTAAATAATTGCAAAGAACCAACGAGCATTGGGCAAGGCCTTGTACTGAATGTAGAACTTGTGTGGAAGAAGCTAAATCTTGACAGAATCTAAGCACATAGCTGATGTTACAGAAGATGATGATTTATGTCTGGACTTACAGCTACTTCAGGGTGCACGTAGGTAAGAAAAGTGAAAGCAAGCTTGAACACACTTGAGATGTTCTCACACTTGGACAGATGCTGATCCACAACCAAGAGAGTATTGGCAGAGCTTTTCAGAACTGTGCAGCTGATCCTAAGCTGCTGAGAAAATTGTAGGAAGTATTTGAGTCCTGTGTCAGAAGCAGAAGTGGAAAATGGAACTCCATTTGAGTTCAGAACAAGTGGTACATGAGAGTCTTGGGAAAGAATTGAGGTGTTTCTAGAAATGGAGTGGAGGAAGCTTCTTCAGCTCTTTGTTAGTGACTACTTTGAAATATCACATAAAAATAGGGAAAAATGAGAGTTACTGTGGATATTCATTCTTAACAAAGAACATCTCTGATCTCTGGCCTCAGCTGATTTTGTCTCTGACTCTTACCTTCAAAAGACCTGTTGGAGATTGAGTTCTTTGGTTTGCAATATGCATGTAGCATCTTCAGTCTGTGTTTCTTTTTCTTTGCTAATTTCACTGTTGCAGGGACCCTACAAAGGTAAAAAGATAAAATTCAAAATTTTTGCTCAGAACGATGAAAGAATTGCAACTGAAATTCCATCCTGAACCTTTTCATATCTTATTTTGAGCTTTTTTATCCTTGTGTAGTTTGTCACAGACCAAGCTGGGGTCACATAGGGAGCATTCTTCAGTTTCTTGGCCCTCTATACAGGGGAATACAGCAGAGTAAGCAGTATTTAGGGCTGATCTTAAACTGCGGAAGCTTCAATGCACGTGTGAGAAAGTTCAGCCCTTTTCAGCCTATGTGCATGTCCTTGTACCCTGACCATTACAGCATCCAATATTTTAGATAACTTATTTACAGCCACAAGCTAAATGGAATAGCTTTTATTTTAGTTTAAATGATAAATTGTGATATAATAAAACAAATTTACTTCAAACACAAAAGTTGAGTCCTCTTTCAACAGAAGAAGTAGGCTGAGTGTTGGAAAATGTTTATTACTCTGTGCAGCAAATGTGTTGAACAAAACTGTAAAAATGTTTCAATCCTTGTTTGTTGCATTGGAAAAAAAAGGAATATACTTTCCTTGTTTATTTCCAGGGCAGTGATAAATGTTACATCTCCTTAGCAGAGCATCATTATTTGGTTTTGAGGGCTGGATATCAGAATTTTTAGTTATTTCCCAATAACTAACGGGAATTTAATAGTGTAGATATTTCAGGTTTTTAATATTGTATAGCTGGAAATGTGGAGGCATATTCACACTTGATGATTGTTCCTAACCCCTGCAGTCCGAGTAGCCTTGAAAGTGTTAAGAGTTATTAAAATTCACTTCTGTAAGTTGAGGGTTTTATGGTTGTTTTCTTTAAGTTCCCTGAGGATAATAGAGGGTCACAGGTGAATGTGGTTTGACTGCATTTCCTTTGCAATGTATGAAATTCAGCTTTTTATGCTGTTATGAACTTTGAAAGAATCTACTTCATGTGAGGGTATCTGTGGTGTGCTACATTCATAAATGAGTTCCAACAAAGAATTGAAGATAATACTTTGGTCAGATTTATGCTTCTTGCGTGAAAATATGTCATGGTGAAGAAAAAAACCCAAAGGTAGGAATCTTATTAACTCCTATATGTTGGTTCACATATACCTGAGTTAGAGTTGGCTAAGTTAATGCGTGTTAATTTAGGTGCTTAACTTATATTACAGTCAAGTTGTCACACAGACAACTGGGAGTTTTTGCATAGGAACCATTATCTATTGAGATTTGGTTACTTGCATATGTCTTTTAGGACATAACAAGAAATAATATCATGTTCTGTTTTCATATCCTAATTTTCACAAATTCATAAAAATTGTGGACCTTATTATAGTTTTGCCTGTTTTAAAAGCATTATCAGAAAGAATGTTTTCCATGATAAAAAGATTTGGACTGTTAAATCCTGATTTTTGGTGGGGTTGGGCCCAGTTACGACTGTATGAGTTTTCTGAATGGATTAAAAAACCAGAAACAGTAAAACTGATTGGAAGTGCCTTTTAGAATAATACGGTGAAGCTTATAGTAATTGGATTTTGTATTTGCAAGCAGCAGGATTTATTCTTAGGAGATAGGAATAGATTATATGGAAAGGGAACTGCTGTATCTTTTAAAAATAAATAAACCCCATGAAATGGTGTCCCTTCTTTCTTCATGTGCTCATCCCTTTATTTTTCGTCAAAAAGAGTGGCTAATTCTGGTTAAATCTTCTCCTGGATATCTCTTCATCAGTTCATTGCTTCAGGTTTTGGAAGCTTACGAGAAGAAAACTTTCAAAGCTGTATCTGATGAATCTTTGGACAAAGAACTGTTAAAAGGAATTCCAACTGCAAGTTGCCATTTTCATGTAGGAGAGCCATAAGGATATTTTTGTATATACATAATTCTTTTTTTACTAATTGTGCCCAAGTAATATTCTTAATGCAAATTACTGTATGTGGTAATTCATCTGTATTAAGAGTAGTATCCATTAGGCTTCTAAGATCAAAGGTAAAGTCTATTTTGGCAGTTATTATTATTCAAATAGCAGAAGTGTAATGATTAATATACTACTTTTTCTTTTTTCTTTCAGATTTCTCAGGGGACAAAATTTTGCTTAATCATACCTTCTACTGTGGCAAAAATGGATTATTTTCCTCACCAAAAACCAGCAGCATAACACCCATCCAACATCTTCCTCAAGGAACTCTTATTTAAAGTCTGTTGTAAGTCAAATTAACCACTTGCTGAAAGGTGGCTTTAATCAGCTGTGTGTCTATTTACAGCTCCGGAGCCGGCAGCCTCCCCAGGAGCGCTGATCCGAGCAGGGCGGCTTTGCTGCAGCTGCTGCTGCCGCTTGAGTGGCAGCGGAGGAGGCGGGGAGCGGCTGCAGGGCTCGGCCCGAGCCCGCGGCTCCGGTGTCACCCCAGTGTCCCCTCAGGAGCGGGCTCCGCGCAGTGGGGTCAGGCCCCGGTGCCAGCGGCGCATGGGGACGCTGATCTGCAGTGCAAATGAAGGCTCAGCCTCCTGTTGCTATGACAATTGATTTCAGACGTCGCAGTGGAGAAACGGGGTAAAGAGCTCAAAATGCAGGGAACTGCGAGGGGTTCAGCTGCTGGTGTTGGCTGTGGAGCTGAAGGCTTCTCGTGGTGCCTACAGGCCCAAGTGGGTCACTCCTTATGCAAGGCTGACTTGAAAAAAAGTAATGAAACTCCACGTTATATCCAAAACTGGCTGCTTAGAATGCGTGTGTGTCATGCACTGAAGTTAATTTTACGCAGGCAGAGTACATCATTGATGTTTTGGGAGAGTAAGCTGCGTTAAGATTAGAGGTTTGGCCAGCATACCTTCTGTTTTAGAAAGAGGGGTGGCATTTGGAGAAATAGATTCAATATTTTAGTATAAGATCTTCTTGCTGTATTGGGACAAATTTATAAATGAGGAGGAGAAAAATAAGGAAAAAATTCCAAATGAGGAAGCGAACTAGTTTGTTCATGGTGGTTCTTTGGGGATATATTCTAGTAAAGGAGATATGTTCAGTTACTTAATGAAACTGCGTTTAATAAGAAGCCTCAGATTACCATCTGAAAGCCTAATGTCATATTTTCCAGTGCAGTATAATACTGCCTATTTCTTTATCACTCTTAAAGATAAAAGAGTAATTAATGCTTGAATTAGCTTTAAAATCAAGGTGTTTGTTTCAAAGAAATTGACTTTATTAGTAGCATTGCGTTTATCCTTTGCACAGCTGCTTTCTGTTACAATAAAATTATCACACTATAAGGACCCTTGTGAATAAGAGAAATATTGTAATTGACTTACATTCATTCTCTATATCTTGTTTTATCTTGTTATCTATATCATGTTTTCTTGTTTAAAAAAAACAAACAACAAAAACTGTAGCAATGATGGTGTTTTATCCTGAAAAAATACGGATGCAGGGATGTAGGAGATCCGTACATGAAAAGGCTACATCTCTTGCTTGATTTATTCCACTTCAGGACCCCTGTTTCTATGGACTTCTTGTTTATCTGTGATATTTCTTCCTTCTGAGAATGTAATCACTCTTAAGTAAGAAAAATGGTGTTATGAAAACCCTCTGAAGCTCCATGAAAATACAGTTGTAAAAATCTCATCTAAAGATAATTTAGTTGTGTCCTTCATTATAGCTCCAGCTTGAAATAATTCAAATATGTAAGCAAACAGTAGACACTTTAAATAGCATTTCTGAAAATTGAAATGAGGCTGCATTTTTAAAATACTTCCTTATTGGTCCCTGAATCATGATGCTATTTATCCTGGGACTGGACTTGAAGTACTTGAACAGTTCTATTGGGCAGCTCTTCTTTGATGGTTCCCACAGACACAAGGATTCTTCAGCATAGCTTCTTTCTTTCTCTATTTTTTCCACTTCTATGTCTCATGTATCTGTTCAGGACTTGTCTACACAGGATACCCAGGAAAATTGATGCAAGTCAACTAAATGCAGGAATTTAAAGAGGGCAGCTTAAGTTCCACCTAGTCCCTGTGTGCACTGTCCCATTTGTAATTAAAATGGTCAACAGTAAATTCAGTTTAACTCACTTAGAAGATGAAATGAGCCAAACCAAATTAAGGCCAGCATTTTATTCACAAATGAAAGTGTTTGCAAAGGAATTTAATGGATATAGACAAATCCAGTTAAATTGATTGGGTTCATTTTCCTGAGTTCCATTGTGTAGATAAAACCTTAATAATAATGTCTGATTTGAGCTTTTACTTTTAATCTTTTATGTTCTTCTCCTTTTGTTCCAAAACTCTGATATTTTAGATTTGAGAAGGTAGCTCTCACCAAATGCTGTCTTGTAATTTTACTGTGTTTTGAGAGTCCACATTTAACATATAAATGCTTCACTTTACCATCAGGTCTAGTTCACCATAACCTTTTGTTTAGGTGATTACCATTGATTTGGCTTCTTCAACTAATGCCTTTTAATCCAGTTAGCCAAAAAAATACCATCTCCACTTTCTTAAGTGGCCTGCATTAACTACCGCTTCCCTTAAAGCTGCTGTTCTCCTAAACAAATCTTCTCTGCTGAATTTGATTGTTTAATTACAGATTTTTGCTTAATAGTTTAACCTAATAAAGAGTGGTTTAATTTCAAAATATTAAGATTGTGGAATTATGGTATTTCCTATCAATTGTGGCCTGTCAGAAAGAATTACTTTCTCAGTCTCCAACTGTGCACAAAGAGGGTCGTTTTGCCTTCACAGTCCAGGCAGCAGGAACTGACCAAGAGCTGACTGCAGCTGCATTGCCAGAGCAGCTGGGAGCCAGCAGTGCTGTTAAACAGGGCCTGAGCCCTGTCACACTGCAGGGACATAAAAACAGCCGGGGCAGCTGGCCTGATGCACTTGCTGGGTGTCTCTGCATTGGTTTGCCAGAGCACCAAGACTGTGCATCTTATTGATGGTGTTTATTTCATCCTTTCTTTGAAAATTAGGAAAGTGAAAGGTCTTAGTTGCAGCTTAGTCATTCTGTCTCCCTGAGTGTTTGTCCAGTTTGCTATTTTCCCCCAGTTCCTCACTTTGGTTTTGTCAGCTGTGTCTGTTCTAGAGGCATGGGATGGGATTTTTTTTAACATGGTTGCTTTTGCTTCGTAAGTTAGCACTGTGCATATCTTTAAGCTTCCTTAGGAAAAAACCCTTGGTATCATTTAACTGGGTGAAGCTATTTGATTTTAAAGAAGTTATATTTAGATTCAGGTGAAGACTGTTTACTTCCAAGTATGGCTCAGCTTTGAGAGAGAGGTACTTGAAGGAGAAGAAAAGATCAAATATAACTGAGATTGTACTAAATTGATTTCAAGTCCTATTAGCCCATCTTAACATTTCAAATTAATCAGTATCTCCTCTTTAAATACTTTAAAAATTATTTTTCTTTTAATATAAAACAAATTATCCAATTTCATGCCCTCTTGTATTTGCACTGTAGAAATAAGAAATTTTTTAGGGAAGAAGTTTGGCCAGAAAGTGAGTGAAAGGTCTTCCTGTGTTTTGATGGCTAAGATGTGTCAGTTTCCATTCGGTTCAAAGTGACATTTGTGTGTTATGTGTGACCCATTTGAAATGAAAACTGCAGGTGTCTGTGTGTGTCTGTGGGGCTTGTGAACAGGGGGTGTGAGGTGAATGATCGTGTTAGATTTGCTCAGTGTGTGTGTTGGAAGTGTAAGTTGGGTTAATGCTTTCACAAGCCATCAAGAGCAAAGGTGGTGCTGATGGTTCCTCAGCTGAGGAGAGACCAAATCTGTCTAAGGAGAAGGGGGTCTGCCTTCTGAGTCATTGCCTCTTTTAGAATTTATAATTTAATGTATTTTTTGCTTACTTTTTACACTTCTGTCTCAATGGGTTTTCACAGCTGATAGTAGTTTTCTGGCAAAGATAGTATATTAAGACTTTTTTTGTTGGGTTTTGTTCTTGTTGTTTTGTTTTGTTTTTCTTTTATCTGAATTCTAGAGGGCTGAGCAAACAACTTCCATGGGGGAGGAAGAATGTTAGTTCAAATGTATGCAGAGAGGAACCTGCCAGCTCTGCTCTTTGCTTCCGGAGTGTAGATTCTGTGTGGTAATTTTGAGGTGATGGTGATATCATAAATGCAGAGATTGCTCTTGTCTCTTGCTCTGAGAAAGATGTCTTTTTTTATTGTTGAAAATACTGAAGGAATCCTGATTCTGAGACAAGTCATGAATTGGCTTCTCCAAGCTGATATACACTTCAGCTCCCCAAACTTATGAGCACTCCAGCCCCCACACAGTGACTGTACTTGAGTGCCCAGCTGGTGCATTTTAAATTAACACTCATTATACTACTGAGTCACTTCTGGTGGTGATCTGAAATGCACCAATGCTTTGTATCATCTCTGGCAGGTTCCTTTAGTTTGATCCATATGTTTCCGTCCTGCTGGCTAAGATGAATTTCATTCTTTCTTGTAGTCACTAAAGAAATTAGTTGTGTTCAGTTTCTGGTGATCTTTTTATACAAATTAGTGCTGCTGAGTACAGTGCATCTGTATATGAGTGTTTGTTAAAAATAAAAGTTGCATTTCTTTCCTGCATTCACATTGGAACAGATTCAGTTGAGACAGAGCTTAGATGTCAAGTTTGGCCGTAATCCATTAAGGTAGTTCTCTTTCCAAAATATCTGCTGCATTCCTTTCTAACTAGTCTCCTTAATATTTCCAGCTTTCCTTCCTGCATCTTCATTAGGATTACCTTTTAGAAGTATTTCCTTTGCACAGAGGTGATCCACTGCAGTCTGTGGTCCTTTGCTGGACTCACTCTGAAATGTCCATGTCATTCTTGTATTGTGGATCCAGAAATGGACATAATACTCCAGATGACTGAATAGAGAGGAAAAGATCACCTCCCCTGCTATCCTCATGTGGCCCAAACATAATGATACACTTGCAGAGGCCAAAAGAGTGTTTGTGGATAGAATCAGCAACAGTGCAATCTACCTTTGTCCTGGAAAATGTGGAATTGGTATCCACGGAGCACTGGTCTGATGAGGAGCTGTGAGGGAGCTCGGGTTGTTTAGTGTGGAGAAACCAGGGCTGACGGGCACCCTATTGCTCTGGCCTGAAAAAAGATTGTGGTTAGACAGGTGTCACTCTCTTCTCCCAGGCAACAGTGACAGGATAAGAGCACATGGCTTCAAGGTGCTCCAGGGAACGTTCCGGTTGGACATCAGGATTAATTTCTTTATGAAAATTGGCATGGACTGCTCAGGGAGGTGGTGAACATCTCCACTGTCCCTGGAGATGTTTAAGGAAAGACTGGACATGGTGCTTACTGCCATGGTCTAGTTGATAAGGTGGTGTCAGGTCATGGGATGGGTGTGATCATCTCAGAGGTCTTTTCCAGCCTCATTGATTCTGTGATCTTAAAAAGTATCTTCCAACTATAACAATTGGATTCTGTGATTTTATATCCCCCAAACTTTTCGTTTGTTGGGCTAAGTCGGGTTTAGTGGCCAGTCCCCATGGATGAGACAGAGAAGGTCCCCCCCACCCTCCTGAGGCAGAAGGTAAATAATGTTTGCATTGTAGCAGGGATATGTACTTGCAGGAAAAGGCAGTGTCTAAGAAAGCAAACCCATTCCATTTTTTCAGGCTAAGCATAACCAGGTAATTACAGATGAAGTAGGAAAGGAATATTTCATGTGGGGGACAGTGAAATTAATTGGATTCCAATTTCCTTCACAGTTTATTTCCCTGTAGCTGTGGTGCAAGCAAGAGCCAACCAACATCATCTGCTGCCAATAGAAAATCTCCATGCCAGTCCTTACCCTTGGCACAAGGTAAAATTGCAATTGAGCCTGTGAGGAGGAATCAACAGGAAAAATCCTATTCAAGCTCAAAGGTAAACTTTGACCAGTGAATAACAGGCATGAAAGTAAAACATATACTTTTCCTTACCTTGTGTATTGTTTAATTTCATCCTGTTTACTTTACTTTGTACTATTTCAACAGCAATGCAGGTAGGGTTGAAGTATGGAAATATGCTTAGGATGACTGTGTTATAAATTCCAGCTGTTTTAATAGCTTGCCTAGTATGAACTCCTCTTGTGGTGCCTGCTTTAATTTTTATTTTATGTTTGTAAAGAGCATTGCCTAGAAGGAGGAAGTTCCTGTTTTCAGTAATGAAAAGAAGATGCAAAATGCAGTAGAGCAGATATATTTCTGTTGGCCATGGACTTGGCAAGAAAAATTCCCATGCCAGACCTTGTCACATTTCACTTGGGGCAAAACATGATCTGCTTCCTAAAAGGTCCCTGAGTGATCATTCCCCCAGGAGAGCACCCTGGTAAGATTTTCTCCCACAGACTGCTCATAAACAGTAAAAATTGTTCAGCAGCTACAGCTTTGGTCACCAACGAGAGGAAATAAATAAACCTCATAAATTACTGTAATATCAGCTATTATGAACACTGTTTTAGCCACAGTTCTAAAAAAGGAATGATGAAAATTAACTCTATCCTAGCCAGACTCAGCACAGCAGAGAATCTATAAATTACAGAAGTGGTATTGGCAAGGTAAATAAAAGAACAAATTCTAAGTCCAGTTGTGTGTGTGTGTTAGTATTAGTAAGGCAGAAGAGCTCTAGACATTTAAATCCTTGCTAAACCTGTTTATAAGCAGTGACAATGATCTGGTGATTGTGCTTTTAATAAACTGATCTTATGTTTAGCAGAATTGGAGTCAAGTTGCAAAGCTGCACATAAGAAAAATTAATAAAAATATGAAATATTAAGAGAGAGAAAACCTTCCAGTGTGAATGACCAGCATCTCTAGGCTAAGGCAGAGATGGATGACAAATGCTGTTTATTTTAATATGCTGTAATTTTTTGTTTTAGCTTTTTTAATAGTCTTGTTTAGGAAATAAAGGATATAGTGATTTATGTCACTTGGGGATATATTCTAAATCCTGTTTCTTTTTCTCCTTGGCAGATGGAGACTTTTTAGCCAGCCAGTGGATCCAACGGCTGCTGCATGTCTGGCAGCACCTCTGAATGATCCCATGACTCTTGATATGGATGCAGTCCTGTCAGACTTTGTTCGGTCCACAGGGGCAGAACCAGGTCTGGCAAGAGACTTACTAGAAGGTAAACTTTTGGGGCACAACCATTTCCTGTGTTCACTGCTTGCCTAAACCAAGAAACAGTCATAACAAGAGAGCTCTGGTCTATGGAAAGAGATATTTCTTAGTATTTTTACCAAGCTGATTCTTGTAATAAGTTGACCATAGGTTATACTAAGGCAGGTGTTTTTAAGAAAACTTTTAAAAACTTCTTAGTATTAGATTGCAGTGTTTTAAGTTACTAAGAGTCAAGCCCTAAATGTGCCTGTGAGAGAAGGGAGGAGTCTTCAGCTGAATTTTCATATTCAGCTGCCTGAAAGTAGTTGTTAAAGTTTCTCAGGTCACTGTGTTTAGTCTGAAAGGGATTTACTGTACAGTGATAGAGACACCAGAGGTATTTTTGGGTCCCAGTGATTAATATGCATACCCGAACTTCACAGCATGGGAGCCAAGTGGCTAGGTTGAAAAACAGCTAAGAAACTATCAGAAAAATAACTGTCTATTTTTTAATTTTGTTGTAGGTGTTTTAGGTTTATAGGCTTAAAAGTGGAAAGACACCATTGATATTTGAGACCTTTTCATAATAGTCAGTTTTGTTCATTTCTTCTCATGTGGGCTAACAATAATTGTGAAGATGGGAGATAGGAAATGAGTAGATAATATCTTTAAATTGCAAGGTGGTTCTGGGAGGTTGAAACTTCCATACTGAACTTGCTGCCTGAGAGGTTTGGGGATTTCTTTATTTTTTTAATCTTAATGTTCTCTAAGAAATTGTGTTAAATCAAAGTAACTGAACAGCTACAACAGATGTAAAAGCATACCTCATGTTCTGCATCTCCTTTTTGCAAGAGCTGTTTCACTTTATGTAGGCTGGAAGTTTTTCATTTTGTGGCAAGTTCTTCCTTTACTCTGGGCTTTTCAGTAATAGGGCATGATAGATTATTAGTACAGAGATGCACACAATTCTGCAGCATTTCCCAAGTCATCTGATACATGAAATAAAACCTTGGAATGCCTAGCAAGGAATATTAGCATAGGCTTGCTATATTTAAGAGCCCTCTGTTTTGTCTGACTGATTTGATCAACCTGTCATTCTCGCCTGGAGTCTGTCTTAGTCTGATGGTCTTTTAGAAAAGGAACATGAGAAGATTTTTCTCAGTTATATCAGGACAGATTGTCATTTATTGTGTTGATAGAGCATTGCCAAAATTTCAAACAGTTCCTACATATCAGAGGTATTTCAGAAGAGTTACCTTGTTTTCCTTTCTATAAAGGGCAATGCTTTCAAATAAACATCGAATAGTTTTTCTGTGTTGTATTTCTCATTTCTGTAGATAAATAGATTCACATCAAACATACTAACAAAGAAATAAGCAATAAACAATCTAATTATTCTGTCAGCCTAATAGACATATGTGTCTGCCCCAAATCATTTCCTCCTACACAGGAATTTCTCAAAGTAAAAGGGACTGTTGCTAGTTCTGAACAAGATGTGCTCAGACAACCATTTCAGCATTTGTGGCTGTAGCTACATTTGGTATAACAGCTTCTAATACTGGTCATATCTTGTGCTAGAAGACAGCAATTGATGGGGAGGTTTCTCATTTGTTTAAAAAAGACACAACAGGGACTGTCACCCTCACAGCAGTTTGAGTATTGCAGTGTGTCAGTTCTCTGTGAGCGGCACTGAAACCCATGGAGTAGCTTCTTAACAACAATATAAACAATATTCAGAAGAGCAACCCCTCATCCCATGGTGCCAATGCCTTGCACCTGGCCTTGGAATGATGATGTCCATACTTACAATCACACTTTGAAAACAAATGTGCACAAATATTTCCCAGCATTTTCAAGGTTTGGTTGTTCATAGCCCTAAAAATGGTTCCTAGTGAACTTGGAGCAGAAAAAAACAAACTCGTGTAGACCCTCATTTCCATGTAATCACAAGTTTTGGTCAGATCTTTGATGACCAGTATCCCTTTGCTCTTTCTGACCCACTCAAATGTTCTATTTTTATAACTTACTCAGACTGAATTTTCAGTGTTCTCTTATAGAATAATACCTCCTTTTCAGAGCCAATGCAGTTTCTTTGTTTGATCTTTGGGGGAAATTTCTTTAATTTCACTATCCTGTAGATAATCAAGAATACCAATTTCTGCTTCCTTATCCAATTATTTTACCATATTAATTGTTTTGCTTTGATTATGTCCTGCTGCATCCACAGCACAGTTGTGCACAATATGTGTTGTTCATCCTGGCAGCAAGTGGATGAGTTAAACACACACTGACTGTTGTGCAAATAGTTAAAAAATCTGTACATTGCATATAGATTTTCTACATTGCCAGAAGCTGTCCTAAATGTTGGCTCACTTGATGTTTCTATAGTCTGCCTATTCTGCTGGTAAAATCCCTGCAGTTTTCTTCTGCTGAGCTTTTTATTGAGTGCAGCTGCTTGTCTCTCTATCTCAGAAAACATTCTGCTGGTTGTGCTTGACATGTATCTTTCAGAAAGTGTCCATTCTACTTTTGAAATGAGGAGGCAAAGATATTTAAAAAATAATAATAGTTATATAACACTTTCATGGCTGGTATCTAGTATAAAAATCTAACATTGGACTTCCATATTTATTAAGACACTTACAACTATTTCAAATTAGTTATAAATTAATATTCATAAATTTCAGTTACATATCATTAGCGGTACCAATTCTGCCTTAGTGGATTATACACATATACTAAACCATTTGTTCCTTAGAAATGTTATTTTCCAGCTTTGCTTTCATATTTGGGTGATTACTCACTGAGTCTTTTATGTTTCGTTTCCTATCTCTGACCTGTTGTTTGCCACTTCCTGAGGTTTTTACCTTGTTTACGTGCTCTCAAGAGCTGAAAGCGTTCTTGTGTGTGTGAAGTGATGGAGAGTAGAAATTACATTTTGTGAACCTTCACTGGGTCTGCCTTTTTAAAGCCTTTCATTCTCAGCCTTTGCTGATTTCTATAAAAACAGCCTAAAAAAAAACCCCTCAATTGAGTGGTTAATATTGACAGAGCAATTTGACAATAAATGTGACCCAGATGACAGAAACAACAATCTCAGCAAAACAGTTAGAAAAGCAGCCTATGTTGGCAGATGTGTGTACTACTGCTTTGGGCAGGAGTGAATTCAGAAATGGATCAGCCTTGTGTCACAGGGAGACAGGAAATCAGCTGCAAGACTCTCCAGATGTCACCTCCGTGTGTGCAAGGCACCTCGTAGTCACTGGGAAAGCTCCTTTGGCTCACTCAGCTTTGGGAATGCTCTTAAGCATAAACTGAGACCTCTGCATGGTGGAGAAATGATTTCTCTTCAGCTGTGTGAGCTCCAACTTCCCCAGTGTCCAGGAATGAGGAGGGCATGTCCCTTTGCCTCCTGGATAGCCTGGACTGGCACCTCGATTCTCTCACACATACAATAACAGTAATGCTGGTTTATATATAATCTACTTAAAATGTAGCCTAAGGCAGAAAGAAAACCACTAAAGAAAATAGTTTCATCTTTGAAACAAGTTGTGCTGTCTGTGGTTCACAGTGTCAGGGTTGGAGGTATGTATGAACCCAGAGATCACTGATAAATCAGGAGAAAGCAGCTCAGTTTTCAGGGAGCAGAAGGTGTGCAGGCAGTCACCCCTGGAACAGAGGGGGAGGGCATAGGATGAAATAGTTTAAAATGCCAACAGTGTAGGGAATCATCAGGTACTGGAGGGTTTATAAAATAATAATAATAATACAAGCAGATTCAAAAATAATATATTTAACTGAAAAGTTGCCCTTTGACTTATATACATGGTTTCATTTATTTATATAAATGATGTGATATTTCACTATTATATTAAAAATAACTGCTGTCTATTTCCAATTTCAAACAGCACTTAATTGAGGGATGCATAGCTGAGCATGAACTCAGGAACTGGGAGATTGGCTTTCTAGGTGTGAAATGTGAGCAAGAAATGTCACTGACCCCATGGAACAAGACAGAACTGCAGTACAGAAACACCTCCTCAAAGAACAATGTATACAAGCAGAATTCAAAGGAAAGCATGTAATTTATGGAGAGGGAAAGAAACATTTACAGTGCTGTCATGTGATTGAGTGTACAAAACTGACTCCCCAAAAATAGTCTCTCATTCTCCTCTCCCTCAGATGGTTCCTGTTTTAGTTCTCTTGTGGAAGGCTTGGCAATGGGAAGAGGAAGCTGAGCTGCTACCAGTGTCTCATTAAACAGGGAGCAAAACTGTCATTTCCAGCTGCCTGTTCAGTTTGGAGTGACTTTGCATTCTAGCAGAAAATAAGGCATGTGTTAACAAAATGGCCTTGCTTTATTATTTTCCTTTGAGAACATGGACCAAAATTAAATCTTGTTTTAAAGCATATGGTCTAATTTTTTTCCAAATTTTGTGTATTAGTTCTTTAGAAGGAAAAAAGCTGGTTTGAAGTTCTTACTTTTTGGCTCTAAATATTTGTTCATCTACTTCATGCCAAACAGGAAGAAGTGCCTGCATTTAAACTGAACATGAGGATTGCTTTATTAGCACTTGGTTTGTAAGAACAGACATCTTTGCATTAGCCTTGGGTGTTTCTGTGTTGCCTTCAAGTTGCACTTACAGGTGCATTTCATAGATACTGTCTTGATGCTCAGTGCCTTCCTCAGATTATTCTTCTCTCACTGAAAGCTAGCTTGTTGCCCACTCAGTTGATGTTGTTCCATGGCTGTATCCCACTGGGTCCATTGGTCCTGTTTCACTCCAGGCAGCCTTTCCTGTCCCTTTGAAGGTTTCTTCTGCTGAAGTCTTGTCTATGCTTGTTGTTGCTGCAAGTTGCCTTTCATTGTGGTTCTTAATATTTAGATCTTTCCTAGTTCCTCATCTCAAATAGCATCCTTTCCAGCATTTTATATATCATTAAATCAGGAATTTCAGCTGACCTTTCAAATGTTCTTTTTAACATATTGGAGTAGGTGGATATTTGAAAGCTTGGGGGGGGTGGGTATGTAATAGTTGAATGTTTACTTTTCCTACAAATTAATGCTAAAATCCTCTTGGTTTTCATTATACCTGATTTAAGAAGTGAAAGACAACAGATTAATTAACTATTACAACCCCACTAAGCTGTAATGCTTTCGCCAAAACAAACAAAGCAAAAAACCCAAAGACTAAATAATATCATGTTGCTCTGGGGTTACAGCACTGGAGAATGTCCTTGTGACACCTCACCTGGGGTGCTGCATCCAGCTTTGCTCCCCTGATGTTCCCTCTCAGAACATGTCCAGAGGAGGCCATGAAAATGCTCAGAGGACTGGAGCACCTTTGCTATGATACCCTTGGGCTGTTTGCAAAGAGAAGGCTCTGGGAAGACCTTAGAGCACCTTCCAATACCTAGAAGGGCTCCAAGAGAGCTGGAGAGGGGCTTTTGAGAAGAGCACGAGTGATAACACAAGGGGGAATGGCTTCAAACTGAAGAGAACAGGGTTAGATTAGCTATTGGGAGGAAACTCTTCCCTGTGAGGGTGGGGAGGCCCTGGCACAGGTTGTCCAGAGGAGCTGTGGCTCCCCCATCCCTGGAATTGGCTAAGGCCAGGTTGGACAGGGCTTGGAGCAGTCTGGGATAGTGGAAGGTGTCCCTGTCCATGGCAGGAGGTTGGAATAAAATGATCTTTGGGGTCCGTTCCAACCTAAACCATTCTTTGAGTCTATAATTTTATCAATACTTCTAAGGTGAATCCTAGTTGTTTTTTAGTAGTTTGTTTATTAACTCTCTGCTAATCTAGATTGAGGTGGTAAGGCAAAAATGGGTAAGTGGCTTCTTAGACCATACCTTTTTATCTAAATCATTGTTTTTTCTTCAGGGTCATGATGCCTCCTGTTGTTTTTCAAGGAACCATTATTTAGGGCAGAAACTTCACAGTGTAGCTGTGTTTATTTTTGAATTTCCCTTTTATGTAGGCGTCTGCTATCTCTGACATTAAAACATCAGTACCAGCCTTCAGCCACTGTGTATCTTCTATTCCTTACTCAGCTGCAGTTTTGGGGGATTTTTTTGGTGCTTTGTTGTTTTTCCTTCAAACAAGAAGAACTTGGTTTCAGAGCAGAGACCTTTGAGTATTGTTAAATTGCACAGCTGCTGACTCATGTAGCACATGTAGCTGTTCAGGAACCAATTGCTCAGTAAGGGTGTCCTTTCTGTTCAGTCAGTGAGTTCATGTGGTTCCAGCACCCTGATCATGATTTCACAACCTATGTTTTCTAACCAGCTTTGTGCTTCTCCAGCTTTTCTGCTGACTGATGTTCTCTGGCCATTTGAAACTGGAAGCCTTTCCAGCAAACCTACTATGTTGGTGCTGGTTTGGAGCAATCAAATTGTTACTGATACAGAGCTGTCAGTGGCTTATCATCTGATGTGATGGTATACACTGAAATAATATTGTTATGCCTCTGAAATGCCTTTTAAAATACAATAATATGTGATATAAACAAAGAAGCAGTGAACGGAGTGCATCAGATAAGTAACAGTCAAATGAAAATAGCAGACAACCTAAAAAACAGTCTTGTGTTGATTTTGTCTGTGAAATTGCAACAAAAGCTTTTATTTAATTTAATTGATGAAATTATGCAGAATAAATTATTTGCCTGTTATTTGTCCTTCAGGCATAACCTCTGTGGGGGTAGGAAAGACTGACCCTTTCTCTGGTGCCTGTGCAGGAGATGGCAAAGAAAATGAGAGATCTGACAGAGAAGGAGGATGAGGAGCAGGATCTGGGGACATCAAAGAACATGGGAGACACGTACAAACAGAATTTAGGGGAAGGCTTCCTCTTTCCCATCTCTAGGGCCAGAGGGACTCTGTGCAGTCTGCCCCAAACCGGAAGGCCAATACCACTTGCAGGACAAGGGGCAAGACTGGAAGGAGGGACCTGCCCTGTAGGCTTTGAGTAGGAGGATGTGTTTGTTTTCCATGTTATTTAAATTTGTTTTTGTCATTTCTAACCCAGCATAACTCAGGAGGTTTTTTTGTCTCTCAAAACTTGCTTTGTAATGTAACAAGATATAGTTTTAGAAATCCAAAAACTTTCAGCATGCAAAGTTTAAAAGGAGGAGAGCGAGAGGCAGTGTTAGTTCTGTTATTCTCCACAACCATAAGCCCCAGTAATTTCCTCAGTAACTTGCAGCTGAAACTTTCTCACCTACCTGTCACACTCATAGAAATAATTTTTCAGATCATCTGCTCTGGACATTTCTGAATTTAGTCATCCTCTTAATTGGTACCCAGCTTGCTTCTTGCTTCTGCAGTCTATTCCTGTGGTCCAAGTTACATAATATTTTTAATTAGATCTGTTAAATTTTTAAAATTTATTTTGCACTGCATTAAATTTTTGTACCTATCTGTATTTCTTCTCTGTGTCCTTCATAAAACCCTCGGTGTTTTGTTCTCTTTCTTTTCTCTAATTGTCTTTGCTGCCTCCAGTTTCCTTTACTTTTGCTTCAGATTTTTCATTGCTAATTCTTCCAAACTGATGAATTCTTCTTTTTTTCATGGGCAGTGGGGAAAACAAAACATTTGTTGTTCATATTTACTTATGAAAGTGTAAACCAAATGGAGAAGGGCAAAGGGGGGAACCTTCTATCTTTCCAGTGGAGAGGGTAGCTGGGAACACTTGTGCTGGTCAGTGAGGGTGGTTAATTTTCATAAACACTATTTCATGGAGATGGAAAGGTGCTGAATATGTTCTTTAATTTGATTGAATGTTTTTCTTACATTTCAATACTTGGAGGCTCCGGCAAATTTAAGGAAAGTGAATCCAATCATAATTTCCTGTGTTGGTTCTCTGAAGTTTAGGTCTTTGGTGCTGAATTGGTGCTTCTGTTCAGGAGATGGGGACAAGTCCAGGGATATGAAGAGATTTTAAAAGAAAATATTTCTGTGTTAGGTATAGAAATTTTAATTTTTGTAAAGATTCAAGTTTATATTAGAAGTTCAGTTGCTACAATCTACCATGGAGCGTAACTCAAGAGCCACTATGCAATCCAGTTTTAAATGCAACACACTGTGAGCCTGCTTTCTGAAGGCTCAATGTAATTTTTATGACAGAGCTTTTATACTAGATGATTGCATTTGGCTTATAACTGAGGCCAGCGGGATTTCTGTGAGTCTGCTGATTTTCTGCTTTCCTCTTACATACATCAAAGCCCTGTCACACAGCAGCCACTTACAGCACATACACTGGGATTTTTGTTTGCTTCAGAATTTAATCATGAAAAAGTCTTGAGCAGGAGAACTGCAGGGAATGCCCTAAGAAATGCTGAGTTCCACTGCTACATGTCTAGTACTGAGGGATCTGTACTCAATGAAACCAGGCTGTTCCTGGGGGTCACATAGCCCTGGGTTTCTAGTATTGCCAATACTAGAATAATAATGTTTTGTTTAAAGCTACATTTCCTAGAATTATACTTGTCACCTTCACTTTTTTTTTTAAATTTACTTCATTGTTTTTATGGTTGAGAAGAAGAATTTAAAAATGTGTTTAAAGTGCCTCTTAAAACCAGAACCAAAGAAAAGCAGTTCTTACTCCAAACACTGACTGGTTTTGGGAATGCACTCATGGCTCTGCCCGTTTAGATTATGTAACTTGGTTGGGATGTGTGTAAAGTTAGAGCAGAGCCCTGACTGGATTACAGCCATTCACTCTTGGTGTAATTTTTAGTGAACAAATGCTGGCAATAACTGAAGTTCTTGTTCCAGTATCTCTGACAATTTTTACTGAATTTACATTTTTTCCTACAGACTTTTATAGCAATTACAGCATTGCAGAACAATTCTGTATGGCTCACATGGTGGTTTATATTATAGTCTGCTCAGGAGCCAGATAACCTTCTTGCTCAATGATACCAATCCTCCTTCCAGAATTTTTTGAGTACTTCAAAACCCGAGGTAGTTTTAGTAACCTGTAGGTACCAGCTGTTTGTGCTATTTTTTTCATTCTTCAGTTAGGTTTTTGTTTTTCACAGATATGACTGTAACAGTAAAAGGCTTTATCTGTTTAAAACTGCTTTGTACTATATTTAGCTTTATCTCCTTGGTGTAAGCAAGTAAGTTATCTTTAGCTACTACTCAGGTAATGTAGCTTCTCAAAGTACATAAAATGACAACCTTCTTTGCTATAATAAATCATATATTAGCCAGAATCAGGTTACTTTTGAATTGCCAGAAAAAGTGCTTGTGGAATGCTCTGAAAGTCTCATATAACTTGTACAGTCTCTCTTTTTTGTTATTAAATATTTTAATTTTCCAATTAGGAACAAGTACTTGGAGAATGGTAGACATCTCTGTATCTTAACTTAGCAGGATTATTTTGAAAATAGCAGGCAGACATCTCAATATGTTTTTAATGGTTTTTTGAGAAGGACAACTCCCATTTCATCACCTGTACTAAACAGACTTGTGCATCTCTGGATAATATTGGCCTGCATTCTGTGGTTGCTGGTTGCTGGTCAGAGCAATGATCTGAAGTGGAAGGTGAAGCAAATCCTTTAGAGGATTCTGTACTGACAGGTTCTATGAGCAGCTCCCACAGACATGGAACCACACTGGCTGAGTCTCTGGCTGCAAGTTTTGCTCCAGAACACTGTCCTATGTTACCTGCTTTCTAAAAGGCTTTTAAAATCTCTAAGAGAGAAAGTTCTATCTCATATATGAGATAAAGGGACCTAAAGTATTTCATGTTTGCATTCTAGCTGTTCTGCAAATGAAAAGGACGAAAGTTTCTCACTCCTTTGGGCTATGACACTATCACTCTTGTCTTTCCATCATTGCTCCTAATTATTATTTATTATTAATACAACCACACAATTGTAAATTAGCACTCTCTCTCAGTGGAATTCAGAGTTCATCCTAAATTGCTGATTTCTGAAGCCATTTGATTGGAATCTGAGCAGGGGAAGTCCTGGCTTGGATCACCTCCTGTGGTACAATGTCATAGATTTTGGGTTTGTGGATGAGTGGAAAGCAGTGGGTGGTGGCTTTTATTTAATGCTGGCTTTGACACCTCTTCCCACAGTGCTGCTGGGTTGGGATGCCACAGGCTGGGTGGGAGAGCCCCAGGAGGATGGTGGGGGTAGCTGCTCCCCAAACAGAGGTGAGCAGATGGTTCTGTGCTGTTTTGCAGGCAAGAACTGGGACCTGACAGCAGCTTTGAATGACTATGAGCAGCTGCGGCAGGTGCACACGGCCAACCTGCCCCAGGTGTTTAACGAGGGCAGGTTTTACAAGCAGCAGGAGCCAGAGCAGCCTCCCCAGGTGACCAAGGCTGAGAGGCCCTGCCTGCAAAGGCAGGATGACATCGCCCAAGGTAAGAGCTCCTCTGCAGGGTTTCAGGGCACAGGGGGTCTCTAACCTGTCTGCTTGGGAGCAGAGTGGGAGGCCATGTGCCAGCAGCGTGTGAGCTGTGTCATTGCCACAGGGCTCAGAGCTGCTGCTAGACCCTATTTTTCATGTTTTGGTGGTTGTGAGTTCTACCTCAGTTCTGCAAGTTGGTTTTTTTCATGTGTGATTAAAGTAAAATATGTTGTCCCCAAGCAGTCTTGTGGTACTCATGAAAGGAGTTAATTAGAGGGTGTCACAGACCACTCTTGTATACAGTTTTCTATGCTTATTCAAACAAACAAAAAGGTTTAAAAATCCGTATGTCATACTCACAGTGTGTGAATAGGGTGTATGAAGACTATGAATAACTTTCAGCTTTAAAATGTCATTCTTTTATGGTTCCACAGAAACTGCCTACTATCCCCTGCTGAATAGAAATTGAAGCCTTAAGAAAAATTAGTCAGCTACTTCTAACTGTTAATTTCCAGTGCAAGATAAGCATTAGAATTTGCTTTTTTGTTTGCAGACCTCTTACGGGTTTTATTTCAGATCTCTCTCTCTCTCCAACTATTGGGTTGCAATTTTTTTCTGTGAATTTCTCAAGAAGCTGTAGTTTGCACCAAAATAAATCTGCAGGTCTGACAGCTTGTCATGTAGGCAGGTAATAGCAGTAGCCTGGTGATGGCTTTCTGTGCAGCCATTAAAAGGAACAGAAGGGCTTCCCTTCTCCTGCTGGCTCTTCTCTCCTATTAAACAGGAAATAACATCAGTACTTAGGAGTTTCAGTGAAGCTTTTTAAAAAATGCAGACTTCCATCAGAAGAAAAAGAACTGTGGTGCTTCTTATGACATCTAAAAGGACTGAATACAAATAAAGAGAGGAAGAGCAGCACAGTTGATAAAACCATGTCCCTTCAGCCTCTTTGGGATACAGTTTGCACTGAAATGTCCATCTGATGTTTATTGAGTGCTGTAGGTAGTGTGAGGTAGGTCTGGCTTTGACCACCTGGACTGACCGGAATTTGGCTGCCAGCTCAGTGTGTGGCTGAGGATCTCCTGGTCAGAGAGCCACCTCTGACTGACAGGTGGGCCTAGGGGTGTTCAGGGTGGAGCAGAGAAGGGAAAGGAACACCTTGGTCTACATCAACCAAGGAGTGGAGGATGCAGCCAGCAGGGGAGGGCTGGCCTGTGCTGGGAGGGGTGATGGAGTGGCAGCAAGGGGATGTCACAGGGAGGTGCTGCCCTGCACTTCAGTGCTCCTGCTTAGGGGATTTAGCTGAGATGCACAGGGAGAACAAACAAATGCAAAGTCAAACCTACCCTCTCCTTCAATTTAGGATAATTTAGGGAGTGTAATTTAACTCTCAGATTAGAAAGACTTTGACTCGTTAGAGAAACAAAAGTTCATTTTAAATAATTTTTAGTCAGTTTGAGATGTCTCAAAAACACTATTAGTGATAAGTTATGTTAAAGTCAGCTTTAGTTAGGAGTTCAGAACATTAGCTGATTATCACATCTGTCAATAAATTTTTCTTCCAATCTTTGAAAACTTAAGGTACATCAAGAAAAAAATTTATAGGAATATTTATATTTTGTTACTTTTACTGCTGGTCTTTCTTGCTAGAAGGAGAATCAAGTTCCTCTGGCTTGCCAAATGGACCTGTAATAGGAACAAACAATCTTTTATAAAAGGTAGCAAACAAGATGTGGAATAAATTCCTAGTGAAACCAATGTGCATTCACCATCCCTGGCATCGCTGGCCTTTGATGCAGTGGTACAGGCTGCAACTTCTCTTTGGTTTCTCTACAGAAAAGCGTCTTTCCAGAGGGATTTCCCATGCCAGCTCAGCCATAGTCTCCCTTGCTCGCTCACATGTAGCAAATGACTGCAGCAATGAGCAGTTCCCTTTGGAGATGCCCATCTACACATTCCAGCTGCCAGACCTGAGCGTGTACAGCGAGGACTTCAGGAGCTTCATCGAGCGAGACCTAATTGAGCAGGCCACCATGGTTGCATTGGAGCAAGCAGGTGGGTGACACCTCGGGTGTCTGTCAGCAGGTGGGTGACACCTCGAGTATCTGTCAGCAGGTGGGTGACACCAGGAGTGTTAGTAGGTGGCCAGTCCAACATTTGGCTTGGCATTTCTAATCCTGCTCCACGTCCGGAGTTTGCACATTCTGCCTGGGAAATAAAAGCCAGAGAGTAGATGCAGCTACTGTGTTTTTTGCCAAATGACTCATGTCCAAATCCTCTGTTTCTTTTAAAACATTATAGAAAAAATGGTCAGATTTAGTTAATAAAACAAAGAAACTGGGAGAAGAAGGAAAAGACTGACGGGGAAGTCACGCAATAGACCAGGACCTAAGTCTGGATGGTCAGAGGGAGTTGGTACTTCCAGTTCTCATGAGGAAATTTCATTGCAGTTACTGTGAAAAGAAACATCTTCAAGTTCTGTTGCAGCTTGAGAAAATAGTTTCTAGATATAAATTTTATGTATTTATTATTTTTTCTCTAATGAGAAACTACATAATTTTGAAGTATTGCCAATATTGCCATAGGCAAAAAAGTGTAGATATTTAAAATTAATGTTAATTCACATCTATTAGTAGTTTAAAGTTTTAAGCCAATTTTGAAGGATATGGAGAAATCTATTTAAAATTAGTATTGGTGCCTTATGAAACAGCAGGAGTGCTAATGAACCATGAAATGAACACATCTGTATAGTGAAATGCCCAACCCTGGTGATATAAAGAGTTGTAAAATCAGATTTCATGGTTGCTTCTGGGATATGGAACAGACAGTTGCTTTTCTTGTGTGTGCATTGCTCTACTGGCTTGTGTAACACTCTGGATTGATCTGACATTCGTTCTCCAGCCCTGGTGGCCTGTGTGAGCCCAAACTGATCGAGTGCAGCTCTGGTTTGAGGCAGGAGCTCTGCTAATCTGGTGTCCCACTGAGTACATATGAGGTATTGTCATGAGCTCTTTTTGGTTTTGGTAATTGAAAAGCCAGACGTGCTTAGACAATAGCCTCAAACAGTACCTATTTAAGGAAAAAGAAACAAAAGCTACAAATAGCCAAAAGAACCCCAAGCAGTGTTCAGAAGGCCTTTTTCTGGGAGAAGTAGCAGTATAAGATAGGAATGCTACCAGGCAACTATGAAGCATGAAAACTGCAAGTCACCTATGAAGAAAATGCATCCAGTTTCTCTAAGAACTAGCTAACCCGAGGAGGACAGAAGAAAAAGTAGGATGATTCTTCCTCTGCAGCTCTGCCAAACCCTCCAAATTCCATAGGGATATCACAAGATAGGTTGGTGCAGTACCATTGTTGACCTACCTGCTTCAGTGCAGTTACAGCCTTTAGAGTCTAGCAGGAACTAGAGGATCACAGAGGTTTTCTGACCTTAAAATCAGAGAGTATGTGAATTAAGAGCTGACATCTTCTAATCCATACACAGCTGGCTGGCTTTGAACTTGAAATGGCTGCAGAAACTACTGAATTTGCTGCCTCTTAGCATTCCTCTCTCAAATCTCTCTGAAAATTAGAATAAATCGTTAATTCTTTCCTTCACAATAATTAGGGCAGTAATTTGACACACATAGGAAAAGTGCCTTCAGCCCCAGAGCCTCTTGCATCCTGGGAAGGAGAGGATTTGACCATTTGAAGTACTCAGAGTTTTGACCACAGGTGTTCTTGTAGCCAACACAGACTTAGTTTACTTTATGAGCATTCCATTCAAATAACCTGGAACTTCTTGGGAAACACTTCTGTATTTCAAGGAAGTTAAACAGATCAAACAGTTTGCTTAAGAAAATCACTCAAGACTTCATAGAAACTTAAACTTTTGTCTTTGTTTTAGATGTAAAGATACTCAGTTTCCTGCTTATTTTATTTTATTTGTTGTACAAAATGGAGAGAATGAATCAATAGGAAAGCCACATAGTATTAGACATTTTATTGTTTCCTACCAACAGTTTGACTATGGTTTGATCAATGAAATTAAAAAAACTAAAAGATGAGATACATTCCCTGCAAAGAGCCTAAAATCTATTTCAAACCAGATCACATGAAGGACAGTAGCTTTTGTAGCAGAAATTGGGGATGTTGTTAAAGGAGGAGAGGAGCGTGCTTGGCTATAATGCCATGAATTTCAAGAGAAAAGAAATACAAAAGAAGCTGATTAGGCAAAGGAGGAGGAAATTTGCTAGGAACTAACAGCCTACTACTCCCAAAGCCTGGACTGGGAGAGCAGAATTGTCACACATGGGTTCTGAAGTGGACATATAAGCTGGGTGTCTGTAAAAGCCTGTAAAGTTTTTTATGTTCTTTTTTTATAAACTTAAACTCTTGATGTCTTGACATCTATATGTGACGGCATGTCCTGGTTCCATCCTATCTATATGGAAACATGGAACAAAATTCCCAATTTACTGCAGAGTGCTGTGTGAGATGATAAGGGAAAGGCTCAGAGAAAGGCAGTGTGATTTACTTACTCCCCACTGCTGCAGTATGTTATTTACTCCTTAATATGATTGCTTTCCAAATATTCCTCTGAAAGGATAGAATGCATCTCATTCATAAAAACATTTTGAGGCTTTGTCGATCTTGTAAACTCAGCTGTTGATTATTGCCAGAATTGGAATCAGGTCAGCTTGTGAGTAACGGGCAGACTGATCTCTGTGAGCTCTGGCAGGAATTGCTGTGGTTCTTCAACAGAGGATGGCTCGAGGCACGGATAATATTAAATGAAGTCTGTGTGAAAGCAATTTTATAATTCTAAATATTTTGTTGCAGCAAGTTGATTTTTTCATTATAGACACATGCTCCTCTGTGCATTGTTAATGTGTGGGTTGACACAAAGAGAGATGTTATGAAAACTTCTGCTGAAGTACTGTGTTTTAAAAAACAGTACAGGCAGAAGAATGGCTGGACTAACACAACACTTTTAACTGAAAGAAAAAACAGTTCTATTGCAGTGCTGAAATATAATTCAATACAAATAATACAAGTATAATGTATGAAAGTCCAAGAACTGTTTTCCTATGCTTTTTTTTCTATGATCATGTTTGTGTTTTCTAAGAAGCTACTGCCAAAATAAACAGTAATATGCTGTTAAGCCTGGACTTAATGTCCTCCAAACTAATCCATCAAAATTGTGGAAATGTTTGATCTCAGTTTTTATTTAAACTCCATTTTCCTGTTTTTTTTCCTGAAAAACTCCATTTTCCTGGGTTTTTTCCACTATAGCCACTAGATTTGAAAAAGGAAAATGCAACATTTTTTTTTATAATCCAATAATAAACCTGTATCTGCTATTTTTTCAGTCAGCCATAAGCTTTGTGATGTTAACCAAGCCCCCAAATGCTTTTTGCAGAATGCACTTGACGGAAGATCACTTTTATAGAAACCTCCTGTTATTCAAAAGACTCCTAAACACCAGACTTTGGCATTTCTTACCAATAGATGTTAGTTAATCTGCAAAGCAATGCCACTCATTATTTCCTTAAGTCTTACCTAAGATCTACCTGTTTTTAGGTCTTCTAGCTAGATTTTACACAGCACCTTGGTGTAACTTATTGCTTAATATGATTCCAACAAAACATTCTGCTAAAAACAGGTGGCAAGTTGTTATTTCACAGATGCAGGAGTTGCTAAAAATGTTCTTGTTATTTCCAAAGGCTGTCTAATAGTGCTTTAAATTAAACTTTTTTATCACATATTTAATTTAGAGCTCTATAAGCCTAGTCTGAGGTGTTGTGCATTTACAAACCAGCTGCTAAAATAATTTGAGGTTATTGCTTATTGATCTGCTATGCATCTTTACAGCGTGGTACCCTTAACCCATTCGGACTAATTGCTATTTAATTCCATTGTTCTTAGTACCCAGAAGAAATAAGTGGCATACATAATAAATATTGCTTCACTATTCTTCCCCTAATGTGTATTACCTGTACTTACAAACAAACTTCAATATAATTTTGTAATGAAAACTTATTAATGGAGAGACATTTATTTGTTGTTTGAACTTCCTTCTCCTTGGGGGTTTAACCTCAATTGCAAGACTGCCTATAAAAATATATAGATGCTATTTCCTCCCAGCTTCCCAGTCAAGAAACTGGGGAAGAAGAAGTCTGCCTATTGCATTATTCATGCAATTATTCACTTGTGCATTACCCACAGACCTGCCAAGTCTTGGGGACTGTACTAGCTCTACTCATCCCTGTTAGTCATCTGCTCTTCCTCATCCTCAGAGATGTTACACAATTACCCCCATTTGCTTTCTTTCTATTAGAAATGCTCACACGACCTTTTAACCAAGACTTAACACTCCAGTTTGCTACCACATGGCAACCTGTGTGCCAGGAATTACTTACTTTTAGTGTGTAAGTACTAGTACAGTGATAGTCTTCATGACTTATTTCTTCATTGAATATCTGTCGTTTTGCCAGGCTTTTCCAGAACCCATCTCTGGTTTATAATCTGTAAAACATGCTTCACATAGCAATGATGGATAAGTGATTCTCTAAGTATTCCCAAAAGAGAAAGACCACATTCTGTGCTACACCTCAGGCTATGCTTTGGTGTCATTTTAATTCTTTGGCAGTGTGCTGTTGGTTTTAGTAGATCTAATAATGATTTACACTGTGGGAAATGAGAGGAGAATCAGCTGTTGAAACAATCTATCTGGCTGAAATAATTTACTTAATAAATTTATATTTATAGTAATATATCTTGATTACCACATATATATTACTTTTGTTAAAAGAAAAATTTCTTTATTAACTTAATGTGATCTGTCATGTTTGTGTGGGAGGCCAATATCGATTAGGTTTGGGAACTGACAGCATGGCTTATAATGATATTAAGGCAATAAACTCCTTGGAAATCCATCCCTAGATGCAGCATATGAGACTGGAAGATGCAGATTAATTAAGGTGCTCATTTCTTTTCTAGATCCATGTAGAGAACAGTTTATCTGCCTCATTTCTGATTTTTTCAGTTTTGACTTCTGCCATTCCATGGAAGCTTATGTGGTAATGAGGATGTTTATGGTTACCCCTCGTGCTCTGTGTTGAGCTGCACAGAGCCCTGCTCCTGTTCCAGATTCCTCTCCCACTGTAACAAGTGTTTCCTTTCCAGGACGCCTCAACTGGTGGTCCACGGTGTGCACGAGCTGCAAGCGCCTGCTGCCCCTGGCGACCACGGGTGATGGAAACTGCCTCCTGCATGCTGCCTCTCTAGGTAAGGGGCAGTCTGGGCAGGAAACCTTCTGCCAGAAATATTCACTGCTCTCCTCCAGCCAAAGCTCAGAAACACGAGATGCAAAGATGTGCATGAAAAGTCTGATTCTGGAGCAATACGTCCTTCACGTTTCACTGTAGTGTTGTTTCCCTCAACCGTACCTAAAGCAGGAAAGGGAAAGTTTTCTCAGGATGTAAAAGTTTGGAACAGTATCCAAACCCGTGTACCACAAACACCAGTGATCTGTATTTTCCTTATATTTTTCCTGCTCCCGGCCTAACAGGTGTGGAACAGGCAAATTCCAGGTGCTTCTGCAGGATTGTCCTCATTATGTCCCAGGAATTTCATTCATTCTCTGGATTTTCTTCAAACAGTTCTCTGCTGTTTTAAGAATGCAGTGTCAAGTTATTATCTTTGTTAGTTCCTTGTAGGTTTTTTAAGCATATGTGAAACAACATTTGGGGTGAATTAAAATAATTTCCAATTGATAAATTAATTGTTTATACAAGATTTTTTAAGCCTTTCTGCAAATCAGTAGAAACCTGTGAAGCTGAAGGTCTTTGATGTGCTTTCTACATCCTAACCTATTATGAGGGAAGTTAGATTTTTAGAAGTTGCTAAAATCTTCCACCAGAAGTACTCCAAAGAGTGACTTTTTAAAAACACTGGGATTTTTAATATTTTGAAGAGACTCCTCTTGTTGAGAGATGTAGTAAGAAAAGAGTTTTTACTGTTTCCGAGGATCTTTTTTATCTTTGTCATCTTAATTTTGTATGTTAATTACTGCAAACGTTTGGAGTGTTTTGACCTGAATCCAGCAGTTGACAATGTTCTGACTGAAACTTGGCTCTCTGTAGGCACAGGGCTGGGGACAGCTCTGCTTTCTTTTGGTGTAGATTACTATTCCCAACCATATAAACATGTTGCATTATCTTAAAATGAACTTGAAAGCCTGTGGCTGGTTGTGTTTTTAGACTTTCTATCATCCTGAAAGTTTGTCCCTTCATTTGGGTGTTGAGGCCAAAGGAAATTTCCTGCTGTGTAAGAGCTGGAGCCTTTGGGGGCCGGCCATGTCTGTGATTCTGAGAGGTGCCTGCAGTGCTCATTAACAGACTTGTGCCTACTGGCAACTGCAGCTAAAACCAACCTGTGCACTGAATATTCCATGACTTGCAGCAAAGTTGGAGTTGCCTGCAAGCAAACATTGTACCAGCTCAAATCCTTGGTCGTTCCTTTATCGAAGTTTAAAACGTGTTGGAACTCCCTCTTGTTGTTCATTAGCTTATTTGCAATGACTCTTTCTTTTAGAAAACTTAAAAATGGTGAGTGAAGTATTTGCCAGGGAGAATCTTTAATAATGTATTAGCTATTTCTATTTCACTGTAGCTTCTTTAAAACTGGATGTCATCTTGTGCTGCCTTAGGGATGTGGGGATTTCACGACCGGGACCTTGTGTTACGGAAAGCCCTCTACACTATGATGAGAAGTGGAGCTGAGAGGGAAGCACTGAAAAGAAGATGGAGATGGCAACAAACTCAGCAGAATAAGGAGGTCTGTATGGACCAAAGACAGCCTTGACAATATCATTTAGGGTTACAAGCATTCTTCTGAAGTTTGCTGTGAAAGTTTTAATTGCTATCAAATTCCTTGGGCTGCCAATTTGTATGGGGAAATTTGCATTTGAAATTTTCATGCCAGAATACCAATATGTTTGTAGCTTTGTGGGTATAACTATGCAGAGTTTTGTGCCGAAAAGGTCTAAGATGTATTTGGAACCTATAGAAAATTAAATATGTAATTTAGCTATCAAAAGCATTTAAAAATGAGTGGATGAAATCTACAAAAGAGAGAGAACCCCATTTAGGGAAGATTTCCCAGAATCATGAATTAGGATTTTTAGAGCTGTGGCCAAGTATTGAGGGAGAAGTGTTCTAACTAAAGTCATCTCTAAATTTGGTTTGACTACTGATTAAAAGCTGTACCTTCAGCATGTTATTATTTCCTGAAGATGCCTGTGCCTAAGCAGTGCCTAGAGAAGCCAATTCCAGGAGTAATCCTGAAGGCAAACAAGTGCTAACTCTAAAGTTGGTATTTTACATCTTTTTTATAAGCTAATATTTTTTCACCTGAGTAGAAAGGCTGGACTATTAATGGTCCAAGATACTGAAGTGAGTCATGTGTGAAACTCAAGTTATCTGTAAACACTGCTCCAGTGCTGTCAGCATTTCCTTCTGCCCCACAGTCAGGTTTGGTGTACACAGAAGAGGAGTGGGAGCGCGAGTGGAACGAGCTGCTCAAGCTGGCGTCGAGCGAGCCACGCACACATTTCAGCAAGAACGGGGGCACTGGTGGGGGGTAAGTTCAGAGTGTGACACAGTCTCTCGGGCCTGTTCTCAGGAGGAAAACAACACAGCACCACTGAGTGAAGGTGTTCATAGCACCACCACACTTTGCAACTGTTGTACTCTTTCAGCATGGCAGAGTTATCTAAATATCCCATTATAATATTTAGCATTTGGTGATGTTTTCTTGTACAGTTATCATGCTAACTTGAGGTTACTTTGTATCCTAAAGAGTCCGCTTTTAGTAAATCCTAATTACTTTCTAAGTATCACTTAGATTTTTTTCCAGGAATATATTTGTGAAAAGGTTTGGGATGAAACAGTATCTACAACAGTATTTAAATACCCCTGACCCACATATGGAATCTGCTTTCAATAGCCACTGTGATAAACCATCCCTCGCTTTCAGTGCAGTTATCCCCAAAGGACAGGATTATTGACCAGCCTTCAGAATGCAGAAGCTTTAGTTTTTGTGTCTAGTGTTTATCACTAAAAATATTTAGTGTTTGCTCAGTGCATCATTTTCTCTACCTACTGTTTTCCCTGGAGAAAATCATATGTGGTGATAAGTAAATTGACAAAATAAGGTATATAGCACAACGAGAGTAACAAAGTATGTAGAAAATATTCTTTGGGCTCTAAAAGAATCTTTTCTTTTCCCTTTAACTTTATGATATTAAGGATAGGTCATTCTAGGAATTCAGGAGGACTTTGCTTAAAAAATTGTCAGCCACAGTGTGTCTCATTTTCTTCTATTCTGAAGTGAAAAAAAAAAATTCATTTTTATCTCTAGTTTCATTCTGTATGTTCCATGTACCACATATTTTCAGTACCTTAGTCAGAGATGCCCTCAAATGTTATCTTTGCCAGGCAGCCAGCCTTCAATTCCCAGGTACCTACATGGGGAATAGTACTAGTCCATAAATAACCTTCTCATCATGATTTGCATTTATCTTTTCTTCCAATCAAAATAATGTAAATGCAAATAGCCAACAGTTAATTTTTCCTCTGAAATAGTGAAAGATGGATCAGGCAAGAAATCCTTATCCTCTTAAAGATGTGAATGTATACTTCTCTTTGCGTTCATTCCAAAGACAGAATGAATGTGGCAGAATGAATTATTTTTTCAGTTTAATGAGCCCATGTTCAAAGTAGGGCCTTGACAAGGAAAAGGAATATCAAAATAGTATTTTTGAGATGGGGTATATTATGTCCTCTAGTTAGGTGCTATATTAAGCAAGCTTGCACATCAGTCTTTGAACTGTAGATGAGACATTTTCCTTTGGTGTCAGAATTAGCTAAAGCATCAGAAGTTGTATCTGCTTCAAAAGAATTCAGTGACAAACCTAAGGCTGGAATTGTGCTGCCTCATTCACCTGCAAACTTCTTTTAGTTATTTTTCAGAGCGAGCTATGTGCAAAGGAGATCAGCAATTGTCACTTAAGTTCTCCAAAGATTTCTCCTTTGAGGGCACTCTCATTCTGAGGCTAGGAAGTTGGAAAAAGAGAAGAAGGAAACACAGAAAAAGCTGGTTCTTAAGTTCTTGTTTCCAACATGTAAAGCAGAGCAAACTCATGAAGCAGATTTTTGTTTTGAAACAGATTTGCACATCTTCCTGTAAATATAAAAAATGAACTCTAGATGAACGTAATTGCTTCATTTATCTCCATTTGCAAGCAAAAGCAGGGGCGCTGAATTGAAGGAACAGCATTGAAAAAAGAAAAATGTCTGCTACCCTGTTTTTTGTTAAGAACCTAACTATTGCCATCCTGCTTAAAAGAAAATGCCAAGCCCTTCCTTCACTGTGCAATTGTCAGTCAGAGCCTGTTCTCATGCAAGAGAGTATCACCATTGTTACTCACTGACCCAGGTGCTCTTGTGGTTTGAGCTCATACAGACTCTGGAACTGGATGGTATTTGTACTTATTGTCACCTCCTAGCTGTGTCTGTGCTGTTGGCATTATCTTATTAATAAACTCAAGGAACTTAAAATGGGAAAGCAGGGAGGGAATACTACTGTAATCTTCCTGCGTGTTGTTGGAATTGAGTTTGAGGCAGAAACTCAGCACATTTAAACAGCAAGTACCTCTCAAATGCAAGTGTCCTCTGAAGTTTTGGTCTTGGTTTGGTATTCAGAGTGCTTCAACGAACAGCTCTTCACACACAATTCCTGCAGCCATGCAAGACCCTCACCTTGTACAGAATTTAGTTTAGACGATTTAACAAGACATTGCCCTAAAATTATTTTTATTTGATCTGGAGTCTGTTACAGGAGAGCTATTTCTTTCAAACTGCTCAGTGTATGCAGCAATTATAGGGTGCAGATAGAAATGGTTCATTATAACATATTTATTGATTATTAGCTGTAGTTTCTAAAGGCTAATACCTCTTTTTATCTGGCCCATATTCAGCTAACATAAAGTACTGAAACCAAGCACAGCCAAATTGCTGTGGTGATTCAAATATGGAACGCAAAGTGTTCACATTCTGTGTTTCCTTTAGTTTAGTCAATTCAATATACCTTTTTTTCCTTAAAGAATGAAAGAGAATGTTCCACTACCATGCAATTTCCTGTGTTTGAATTGAAGTCCATTGCTGACAAACACTGTAAGGAAATCAAAGGAGAGGTTCCTACACCTACAGCTGCAGCTGTGGTTTGTGCTGGTTTTCATTTGGGGATTGTTAAGCAGGAAAAGAAAGGTGTAAGGAATGGAATGGAGGCAAACTGAGCCCTGAACTCAGCTATCATTCTCCTGCTTCTGGCAAATCACCAGGTTGAAGAACTTTATCCCTGTCATATTATTTCAGTGCATCTCAGCTGTCTGAGGGCATTGGTCTCTTGCTCTGTATGATTCCCAAAACGAGTCCTAAACTTGGAATAGCTGTTAGAATCTGTTGGACTGAAAATCTAGAGCTGTGTGTGGGGAAGGAAAGCAAGGCTACTATAGGGAGCTGTTAGAAGGAAATCCAAGGACATGAGAACAGATCTTGCTCAGAGTTTACAGGCAAGAGAGCAGCAGCCAGCCAGGTGGAACAGCAGGGTAGGTGACTTTTCCCTTCCAGCTTTTTGAAAGAGGTTTTCTTTCATTCCTGGCTGCAGTACAAATTGCATTTTCCATAAGAGAGGGAGTCTCTTTGGAGTGCTGAGACAGTGTCTGCTGTATTTGGACTGGAGGTACCAGTAGTCCTGTAGGTCAGACTGAGATTTTTATTTTTATTTGTTTTTCTTTTTATTAGTAGTTTGCACTTAGAATTGAGAGTTCTCTGCTTGAGCAGGATTCTGCAATGCAGATTTACATGCTCTTATATAAGTGGATTTCATTATTTAAAGTTAGCTTTACATGAACAGAGAAATTAATTTCAGTTTCTTAAATTTTCTTTGGTTCCATGTTTTATTGATGAAATTATTTTGTCCACCGTTTTCCTGGTTATGTAGCCAGCATACATAAAAGATCCCTGAAAAAAAGTGGAATGATCAGTGGATCAAAGGATGTGGCAGGTTGCTATGGATACTTGTTAATGATGATTTTTCATTCTCATTAATCTTTAGGAAAATTCACACTGAATCCTCAGCAAGTGGCACTGAAATAATATAAAATGGGCCACATGAATTACTGGCAGTGGTGGTAAAAAATTGAGCATTGAAAAGGTTTCCTGGAGAGGCTGTGAACTCTTTCTCCTTGGAGGTACCCACAGGCTGTCTGGACACAATCCAGGGTTTGGGTGGCCCTGATGGAGCAGGGGCTGAGTAAGGGGTTCCCTAGAGCTCCCTTATGACCTCAGCCACTCTGATCCTCTGGCAGTGAGCAGTGGAGTGTGTAAGAGCAGAGAAGAATTTGGAATGTGTGAATATGATCAGAGATAGTGAATCAAGCAACATGGGGATGTGATATTGAAGAGGAAAAAAGCCCAGTGGAATTTTTTTGCAGTCAGGCAAGGCATCAACTAATCAAAGGGATAGAGATCCCTCTGCTAACAGCTGTATCTGGAATATGCCTTTCACTTCTAGAAACCTCATTAACTAGGAGATGAGAAATAATTAGAGGATTTGAAGGGAAAAATTAGGACTGATGGGCTGGAAATGCTAATGTGAGAAGATAGCTGACAATCTTTCTGGTATATTGTCTTGCCAATAACATGGTTTCCCTGAGTTGCACTGGCTGACAGATAACTCTGAGGTGACAGAATGGACTACAAATGCTGAGAAGCTGTCACAGCCAGCTGTGGGGAATAGTTCAGTAAGAAACAGGAAAAAATTGTGAAATGAGGAATTTTGTTTGCACATCAGGAAAAATGTCCTGGTGAGTCTGGGTAGTGGGACAAGGGATCCAGGGAAGGAAAGTCACTGGTCACTTGACCAGTGAATATCCTGCACCAGCCTGCTGGTGATCATTTCCACCCTGCTGTGCTCCTGGGCTGGAATGAAAGATTTTTAAAGTGAAGTTCCAGGGATGGGCTGGATGCTGTCAGACCTCTGAGAGGTTGCTGTGTTTATCCCACACACTCTGGAGCAGTGTCCAGGCTCTTCTGCTCTGTTGCTGCTCTTCACATACACAGAAAATGAACAGCAGTCAGTTCTGGAGGTTCCCTGCACAGCTGGCAGGAAGAGGACAGGTGCTGCTTCCATTTAAGAGTGTGCCTGTGTCACCTTGCCCACCTTTATTTGTCAGGGCTCACAGAAGCTGGGTGCATTACATTCTTAAGTGGCACTCAGCAGTGAACTATCATCTTCACTTTTGTCTGCTTTCCACAACCCTACCATTTTTCAGTCTTCTTCCATCTATTTTTTTTTTTTCCAGGCAGAGGCAAAGCTTTGAAATGTGGTGCTGATATTAACGACATTAAACTGGGAAAACAAAAAGGGGATTAACTGAAACTAAAAATTCATTGAATTGTTGATGCAGTCATAGAAGGGCTTGGAAATGGTCAGCTAGAGAAGTGGGGACTTCAACAGATTTATTCTTGCAGTCCAGATAAAATAATTATCTGTTAGTAAAAAAAATGACTTTCCAGGTTGGTTTCTAAAGGTGCTGGGCATTTCCATCTCCTGAAAGATTGTAGGGCTGATCTAAAGCATAGTGATAGTAGTTGGAAAACATTTTTTATAATGCTGCTACTATTTTATTTACAAAAGTGCATTTTCCTTTCCATTTCTTTTTTACCTACTTCTGTAAATGAAATATGGATTTCAGAAGAGTGGAGATATTAGGGACAGTGAAGAAGAAACAGCTGCTGGGGTGTGTTGATCCACCAAAGTCTCATGGTTGGTTCAAGCTGGTTCATTAAGTCTCAATGCTGTGTCTTCCAGAGTGGACAATGCAGAAGATCCAGTGTATGAGAGCTTGGAAGAATTCCATGTTTTTGTCTTAGCCCATATCTTGAGAAGACCGATTGTTGTAGTAGCAGACACGATGTTACGAGACTCAGGGGGAGAAGGTAAGAGCTTCAGTAGAGATCCCTGCACCTCTGTAAATTGAATCAATTGTAAACTGATACCAGCAAAAGACCCAGCTGTATCATATCAGTGTTTATGGCAGAGCTGCTGCCTTTTTCTGAAAGAAAAAAAAAGTAAAACACAGAGTGATGCTCAATCCATTTCTATTAGATAAAAGTAAAAAAATACAGGATAATTATATAAGCCTTGCTGAAAACTTCTTTATCCTAGATATTCACTATTAACTTAAATAACCACAAATTACAGAACACAATACATTTCTGACTGGTCTAACTGAACAAAGCTCTAATTTTGCCATGTTGTTTAGATGTTCCTTAAAACTCCACAGAAATCAATCTAACGTGGCTTTGAAAAATTGAATTTTAAATGTGTCTATCTTGGATTTTTGTTTTTTAATGACTCTTTTGCAGCTTCTCATTCAAAAGTTTCTAGGAGATTTTATTCACTTTGCACATGTGAGCACACAAATGTTAGATCCATATGTGGAGCCAGCTGGATGCTGTCTGAGCAGGACTCGGAGCATTAAATTCATCTCACTTTCTACCATGAACTAACAGAAGTCTAATTCATGATAGGGTGTTACTTAATTAAAGGGGGATGTTTGGCTGATTAAAGGAGGATGTTAAGCAGGTGATGGAGTTTACAGAAATTTTCTTCTCCAGGAAAATATTGCATAATTTCAGTTTCCTCTGCAAATTATGAACTACAAATAATGGTTGTAGATTATTCTGTAGGTTATTGAAAAATGCACCTGAAAGACAGTGTAGCCATTGGTCACAGCCAGAATGAGGGATTCATGAGGGGAATTCATCTTGCAAATATTTCAGCGATAAAGTCTCATATTTTTGTAACAAAAGGAAAAATAATTGGAAGAAATAATTGGTTGGAAGCAAAAACATTGAGAGAGTTTTCCTGCCCAAACTTGCTGTTTCCCATAATTATATATGTAAACAAGTGTAGAATCTTTCCAAAGAAAATTCTGCCCCTCCAGATGGAGCATCCCATTCAAATTCTACTTGTAGGATTTTTTGGAGTCTTTCTTTAACTTTATCATATATATATGTGTATGTACATTCCGGTATATACCTGAGTGTACATACACATATATCACAATGTGTGTGATAAAATATGTGGACTATAAGCATGTTTGTAATGTCTGTTAATGGAAGGCAGAAGCAGAGCATGTTACCAAAAGACCTGACAGTGTATTTACTGATGATTATTAGAAAATAATTCTGCCTAGAAGCATTACAGGAAGGTACAACTCTGCTTACATGCGTGAGAGTCATCAAGATTTTGTTGTAGGACCATGATATCTTTACTAATAAACAATTGGAGCAAAGAAAATTATGTAAGAGCAGAAGGTTTTCCTTATGGTGCTTTGTATATTTCCTGACATTTTTATAATGAAACTTTACCTCTTGTTATGACTGTTTTTTGCTTTGATTACCCCACTTTAAGCTGCTCTCCTAGAGCTCCGATGATATTGCAGCACAATTGTTTATACAACTCTTGTCCATTCTTTCACATAGCTGCAAAAATCTCCTTTTTCTCTGCAGCATTTGCACCAATACCATTTGGAGGAATTTATTTGCCACTTGAAGTTCTGCCAAATAGATGCCATTGCTCACCTCTTGTGCTGGCCTATGATCAGGCCCATTTCTCTGCTCTTGTCTCCATGGAACAAAAAGACCAACAGAGGGAACAAGGTATGCCTCAAACACAGCATATATATTGAATACAGTGCACAAAGTACTTTCTTTTACCTGTCAATGTATTTGTCAGAAAAGAAACAATACTCACTAAATTTTATTGCTATATGTTTAGGAATCTGAGTGGCCTAATCACGAGACAATGGCACAGTCCATTTCTTCCTTTCTAACAATTGGAATAATATCAGCAGACTGACAGGAACCTCATTTATCTCAGGCACATCTGTCTGCCTTCAGTACCCCAGGTCTTAAAAGAAGCAATAATGTTGCAATAACGTTAAATGTCCTTCTTGAGGTTAGCAACTGCTTTTCTGTAGGATCTTCCTACATCTGTATTCCCACAAGAAAGATGCTGAGAGAGAAACCTCTACCAGATATCCTGCACAGCATCAGAAACATTAAATACTGACTTTCATGTACAAGTTCATCCAGGTTAATTACATGGGTTGGTGAATCAAAGTGGTGTTTGTTTTGTGTGACCTCTTACTTCAGGGCCTTGAATGCACAGGCTTCTGTTGTGTAGAGCAGCAGAGAGCATTTGGCATTTATTTTGGGATGAAGGAAATGCTGTAGCTGCCAAGCTGGTTGCTGTTGGAGACTGCAGCATTCCAGCAGCAACCACAGCATTGCTGTTGTCCTCCACATGCTGTGACAGGAGGGAAATGGGCACAGGGATGCTCCAGCAGTGCCTGGGGTTTGCACCTTGTTGGCAGAGCAGCTCTGGCAGCTTTGGCATACAGCAAGGGAGAGCCACAGCTGTCAAGTGGCAGCAGCAATGGCACAGGGGCCTCAGCACGTGGGCAGATTTGGAGCTATCAGAACCTTCTTAAAAGGAGCATCCTGGAGAGCCAGGCCATTCATAACTTGTAGTATTTGTGTTCTGACTAAGTGTCAGGAGCAGCATCTGGAGGTGTCAGAACTACTGCAGGTACATACACATTTAAGCAGCTACTGAGCTCTCTAGTGGAGGAGACAGTGTGTCTGTGCATTGAAGAAATGTGTGGTCAAATAAATACAGATGAATACTTGAAGTTCTGCTTTGGCATAGATCATTTAAAACACTACTATAAATAGATATAAAGAGAAAACATGCTAATATCCCCTTGTCTGGAGAGGATTTAAAACACATTTTGACAGTTCTTTTTACACACTGCACACAGCCCCTGGCATTCTGATGGTCACCAGGGGCCCTCTTGTTTTGAAATACAGTATCTGATTAAAAATGGGTAAACACTTTTATATTAACGTAGGCTCTACTGATGTAGATGTTTTTTTGTCTTTGTGTATGGAAAACACAGACTAGGTCTCAACTGTCCCTGAGATTGCTTCCTTGGCATTGGAGCTTTCCATGCTGTCCTACTCAGTCTGAGAAACACTGAGAGGTGTGGCAGTGGTCTTGAACAGCACCATGTCAGTCTCTGTGTCAGCATTTTATTGTATTGGCATGTTCAGAAGGAGATAAAGCGTTGTTCTTTTTAGATGAATAGTGGCACTCGAATGGCAGCAGAGTCCTCACTGCGAGTCTCAAACTGCCAGGGACCAACCAGTGGCTGCTGCTGTCCCTTATCCCATCTGTTGGAATTAGGGCTGTGCTTGGAGTAGTGTAGCTCCAGCTGGAGAGCCACAACCAAGTGGGACCAACACCCATCAAAGCTGCAGACCCTGCTGAGTGTCAGTCTGGGGGGTTTGCTTTAGAAATGAATGGGATGGACCCTACTTACACTTGTGACATAAAAATACATTTCTGTCCGGAACTATCAAACCCCAACTATCAAACGAAGTTCCCTGAGAGAGGAAATCTCTTGCACTGAAGACAGAATTTTCAAAGTCTCTCACTTTAGCAGACTTGTTTTCCATGCAAACAGCAGTGCTTCACACCAGCCTCAGACTATACCTTAGAATGGGGATACAGGCAGCTCAACTCAGTGAACACATTTCTGACACTCAGAATGTGTACAGGAGTTAGGACAACAGTGACCTGCTACAGACAATCAGCTCTAAGCTTTGTTTTGTACTTAAGTTTGTGTTTTAATAAAATGGAGTATCACTAAGCATTTTTAATAGGTATTTTCAGTTGCAGTAGAAATAGCAAGCTTTAAAAAGGATTCCTTTAAAATTTATTTTTAAAAAAATTTGTTTCTATTTATTTAACTATGTGAAAATTAGTTAGTTTCAAGGTGCCCATAGAGAAGAAAGCCACATTTGTTTTTAAAAGTTTCTATCCCTAGAAGAGACTGCTTCAACTCTCTGGTGGTTCTTTGCTTCAAGCTTTCCATCATCACCTGTCCTAGGATTACACTGACAGCTCTTTACCCGGCTGCGCCTGTAAAACCAGGTGCTGCCAGAAGGGAACTGCTGTGTTCTAAACGTACAGCATTACTCTTTCCTAGGTTGCCTTCTTCCTTTAAATGGCTGAGGTGTTGCACTGCCAGGTCAGATGTCAGTTCATTCAGTGCCTGCTGATAACTCAGTTGATTGGCAGAATATGCGTTTTCCTTGTGGAACACGATCAGTTAATTGTCCTCTCAGTTATTTCTGCCTCTTTGTTGCAATAATTTCATTGAATGCATTAGGGTAAGCCCTCATATTAGAGCAGGGAGTGCTAGAAGCGTATTCGCCTGTCACATCTGCTGTACACGTGTGATGTTCCGGTGCCCCCGGACGCCGCAGCGCAGTTCCGAACTGCAGAGCTGTGCTCCGTGCCGGCGGCCCCGGAGATTCCCGGGAAGCTCCAGTCCGGGGCGGGGCTGCTGTCCGTGCTCCGGGCAGGGCGCGGCACTTCCCGGCGCGGCCGGCAGGGGGCGGCGCCCCGCGCGGTTTGGGCCTTTGGGCCTTCGCGGGCGGCTCCGGCAGCGGCGGCTGAGCCGGGACCGGCCCCGGGCCCCGCCCCGGCCGCGGGGCCACCGAGCGGGGTGTGACCGAAACGCTGCCGCTGGGCCACACAAGAGTTACCAACGGCATAGAACCCCTCGTGCGGCCAGGTTTCCATAACTGAGTGCCGCGATGTTTGGGTGGCTTCTCCAGGTTTCTTTGCCCTTGGATTGCGGGAATGAATACCCAGGACAAGTCCTGAAGGGTTCTAGTGCAGAAAGGTAAATGCCTTCATTGGCTGTCAGAGGAGCAGCAGTGACCTGCACCGTGCTCAGGATCCTACCCTGGCCTTCAACAGCTTCTACTTGTTTTCCTAATCAAATGGAAGCGAATCTGCAGCCTTAATTAAAACTGACATTGCTTTATTTCTTAGTCTCTTGCTGACGATGAATGGTAGACACTGTGACATCTGAGTGTGGTCCCTGCATGCTGAGTATAAAGCAGAGTCATTACAGTGGAGAGGGGAAAGAGCAGGAGAGCAAAACTGCTGGGCAGCAGTGCTGGGCTGTAAGAACAGTGATGACCTTTGCCAGGCACTCACTCAGAGGCCTCAAACTGACCTCTTAACCCATATATATGTTGATCTCTGCTCTTCAATTATGTTAATTCAGTTTGAATCCAAAATCATTATAGCTTCCTCTTGCTTTGTTTCCTAATGTTAATATCAATATATTTTTATGTCTTTGACAGTACATAGATACTAAACTAAAAAGACAAAATAATTAACAAACACGTGAATCTCTGATTCTGAGAGATAGGCAGGAATATTGCAACATTTTATTGCTTTCTGCTATTCTAATGCCTCTGTCTCTAGGAAATGTTGATTGTACAGTACAAATGGCTGTGTGGTTCTCTCCAGAGGTCTCCCCTCCTCCACAGGTGACTATTGTTCACTCCAGGAGCAATCAGTGTATTAACCTTTCCCTCTTTCATTGCACAAACATGAAAACAGGGGAATGGAGCCCAGTATAAATCACTTGTGCTCTGGATGAGCCAGTTCTGCAGCACAAATTCTGCCCTTCTTGAAGCAGCAATTCTGCTTTTCACAGCTGAGTCTTTTCTTCTTTTTGTCATTTTTATTCCCCCCCCAATCCTTGTTTCTTCTCTGCTTCAGCGGTGATCCCCCTGACTGACTCTGAACACAAGTTACTGCCTTTGCACTTTGCGGTCGATCCTGGGAAAGACTGGGAGTGGGGAAAAGATGACAATGATAACACCAGACTGGCCAAGTAAGACCTTTCTGTGCCTTCAGTGTTAAGCAGTAAAATATCTTGGGCTGTACCTGGTTGGAGTACTGGGAGAACTGCTAACAGCAAGGGCTTGGTTCATGTGCTCTGCTTACGTGGCAAAAGGCATGGGGGGGTTCTTCAGCACAATCAGGCTGCCCTTACATTTCTCCCTGTTATGAAATACTGCTTTTTCTTTCAGGCTTTCTGACTGTTTTTTCCCTTTTTTTTTAATCTTTAGTTTGATTCTGTCTCTTGAGGCAAAGCTTAATCTTCTGCACAGCTACATGAATGTAACCTGGATCCGCATCCCATCTGAGACACGGGTAAGGTAAACTTCCCACAGCATGGGAGATGCAAGGCACAGTAGGATAGGCTGCCTGCAAACACCTCAGTGTCCTGGCAGCAGGGACAGTCACTCATGGCTCCCTGGCATCAAGCAGGCTTACAGATTTTTCTGTTTTTTTGTTTTAATAACACTATCGATTGTATATTTTTTGCTGAAATGTCTTTTCTAGCTTAATTTTTCTGTTATACATTTCAGTAGTTTGTGTAATTTGAGGAAACCTTTTCTCACTGTTGTCTTCTCAGAACTTTGTCTTGTTCTCCTGATGCCACTGCTAGGTCACCAATTTCTGAGAGTGCATTTGCACCCATGGACAGCTCCCAATTTAGAGTGGCTGACAAAAGGCCACAGACTGGCCCTGAACTGGAGCTTGCCTCTTCCAGAGAGCTGTTCTAGAACCATGCTCAGCTGGCACTGAGTCAGCTACAGATTTCTCTGCAAATTGCATTGAATAGATGGAGGGGCTGGGCTGGAGGCAAAAGGTTGCTAGGAGAGGATGGAGGTGATTTAGACAGCCTACACAGATGGGATTTGAACAGAGAAACAGAACACAAAAGGAGAAAGTATTTTAACAAGCTGCAAGAGGCGAAAAATCCATTTTTCTACAGTTTCTATAGTTGTAGCTACCACATCAGGAAAAGGAGAGTCAAAATGGTCCTGCAGTTGTAAGTGGTGAGCCCTTGTGGCACCTGAGTCACCTCTCCCTGCTCACATTTGCTGCATGAGCATAGTCAGGTCACTGCAGCACTTTCCCCTCTGCTCCCAGCTGAGTGTAGGGATGCTCATGGCTTCCTGGGGGAGAGTATATGTAATTACCCAGGGACAGAGGCAGGCAGGTATTTCGATACCAGAACTATGTAGATGTACAGAGCTTACCACTCCCCATGTTCTTGTAGTCAGTTGAGTGTTTCAGATTTATCCCTAGCAGGTTTTAGCTTCATGGTGCCTGAAAGCAAGGCTGTTCTGCAGGGGAACACTGAGTCCTATTTTAAAGTACTTTAGGACCCATGCTATTGCATTTTCGAGGAAGGTATTCTGTCATGTTGCCTAAACCATAAAGAGAACCTCAGACTGGTGGCCAGTTTTATCTGCATTGTCTTTGCAGTAAAATGAATACTCATCATTGTATTCCTCAGCCTACTTGCTTGAGTTTAATGTCTGATATTTCAGATGAGATGTTTAGCTCTGGTGCATCGTTCCTTTGATTTTCTTGCACCAGAGAGCTAAATAAATAAAAAGTCAATATAAATAAGCTGGGATTTGACCATAATCAATTTTGAAATACTGCTGCACACAGGTTTGTGTGCTGTATCCCCCTCACAGCTTTCAGCACACCTCGTTCCCTTTCCATCACATCCTCCGCGGCTGCTTTCCCGCAGGCTGAGGGACAGCCTGCACTGCTGATCCTCCCTGTCCTGGCTCACTGGGCAGGAGGAGACTCGCTTCCCCCCACACTCAGGCATTGACTTCCACAGAGCCTCTGAGTGACTGATCTCTATCCTACAAATGTGCCTGAAACAAGCCAAAAGCTACTGTGGGAACAAGCAAAACACATAGTAAGCAAGCCAGAAAAGTTCTATTTAGTGATTAAACCAGTCAAAAATGTCAGTGCATAAATTAGAAAACATATTTAAAATCAATATAAAAATCTGTATTGAATTTGGGGTGGGTATTTTTGCACCAATTCCTGTATGAAATGAATTTTGCTGTACCTAATTATAATTCCTTTTCCATAGCAGGCCCCTTTGGCTCAACCAGAATCCCCTACAGCTTCTGCTGGAGAAGATGTGCAGTCTCTGGCTGACTCAATGGACTCAGACCGAGATTCCATCTGTAGTAATTCCAATGGCAATAATGGCAAAAACGGTAAAGAAAAAGAAAAGGACAAACAAAGGAAGGATAAAGACAAAACCAGGACGGATTCAGTTGCCAATAAAATAGGAAGCCTCAGTAAAACCCTGGGAATTAAACTGAAAAAGAATATGGGTGGTCTTGGAGGTCTGGTGCACGGGAAGATGAGCAGAGCCAATTCAGGGAATGGAAAAAATGGTGACACAGTAGAGAAAGTCAAAGAGAAGAAGTCGAAGTCTCGCAAAGGGAGCAAAGAGGAATCTGGACAGTCTGCGAGCACGTCTCCATCTGAAAAGACCACTCCATCCCCGACTGACAGAGCCAGCAGCTCCCCCACTGAAAAGGTGAACACTAAACCCTTCTCTGACAAGCAGGCTGACCCATGGAAGTACAGCACAGACGTGAAACTCAGCCTAAATATTTTGAGAGCTGCCATGCAGGGTGAACGAAAGTTTATTTTTGCTGGCCTTCTTTTGACCAGTCACAGGCATCAGTTCCACGAGGAGATGATCGGCTATTACCTGACCAGTGCCCAGGAGCGCTTCAATGCAGAGCAGGAACAGAAGAGAAAGGAAGCTGAGAAAAAGGCTGCGCTGAATGGCTCCTCCAGTAGGAAACTGGAGCCAGAAGCATTTTCAAAAGAAAAATTAGAACCATCTCCTCAGGATAGGGCATCACCCGTCTTGCCTCAAAGCCATACAACTCAACTGGTTTTAAAATTTAAAGACCGCACTAGTCCCACTCCCGGGTCCTTTTCTTCCCCCAGCAACGGTGCCAAGAAAAGCGGCCCCATCCCGGTGTCTGCCCACTATAGCCATACCCCCCCCGTTCAAAGGCAAAGTGTCATCCATTTGCATGATGTCAACTCCAAGCCATCGAGCTTCCAGGACGATACCTACAAGCCAGTGGTTGGCACGCTGAAAACCTGTGCCACGTACCCCCAGCAGAACAGATCGCTGTCGTCGCAGAGCTACAGCCCCGCGCGGCTGCCCGGCATGCGCACGGTGAACACGGTGGAGTCGCTGAGCTGCGCCCGGCCGGCCGAACACAAATCCCAGACCTACACCAACGGCTTCGACACCGGCGACATCCGAGACTGCTTGGAGTTCGCTGACGAGGACGCTCCTCAGAGCTGGCTCAACAGCGACAAAAACCAAGGCAGAAGCACAGTTTGCCCAATGTATTCCATCCAGCAGAACCGCTGTAAGAAGGAGAACTGTTCCTTTTATGGTCGTCCTGAGACTGAAAATTACTGTTCCTACTGCTACAAAGAGGAGTTAAAGCGCAGGGAGAGGGACAGCAAGGGACACAGGCATTGAGGATTCTTCCATGACTACTTAGTTTTACCATTTTCTTACTTACAAAGTAAACAGTGTTGGATTGCAGTAAAAGGAATCCTTAAAAACAGAATAAAGGATTGATGAGTAAATAGTGTCCAGCTCTTCGCTTTTCTGGGGCAATGAGGAAATAATAGGAATAATTTATCATGAAAAAATATTATTTTCCATTTTGTCAGTGTCTTTTTTACATGTACTGGTAAGCTGAAGGGTTGTTTACTCCTTTGTCAGTGCTGTGTATATGTTTGGTCAAAAATTTACTAATGGTGCCTGAATTTACACTGACATCACTCAGGTAGTAGAACGATAGGGGAAAGTCATACTAGTGAAGATGTGGTGTTGTAGTAGGGTAGTGTCTGCCTTGCAGACGTTTGAAATGATATAGCTATTATTGAGAGTATTTTTTCCTCAGTAAAACCTAAATTTTTCGTAGCCTTTTTTTTCAAGAGGGTAGTGATTTTGCATACTGCACATTTTTAACATGGCAGCATATTGCATTGCTACTAACGTTTGTATATTTCAGTCTGAAATGGAATGATTCTGGAAAAATGGGAGTGAAAGGTCTGAATTCATGAGGGCTGTAGCTTGTCCTAATTTTAAGTTCTTACCAAATATTTCTAAATTTTCATTTAAAAAAAAAAGTAGATCTGAGCCACTTTTATTTGCACTGAGATTTTAAACAGGTTTTATAAGAAAATTCAATATGACTTCATGTCTCCAAGCCCCCCACACCTCCCACAGAGTACAATTTTTGCACCTGAATTTCAGAAGTATTTTTGTTGATGTTAAAATTCAGAGAAATATTACAATAAAATTAAAATTAAAAAAAAAAAAATATTAGATATGGAAAATTTGATGACCAGCTAGGAAATTTAGGATCATTTTAGACTCAAAATGCTTGCCAAAACCAATGTAGTGCATCAATTTATTCCCTTAGCTAGTGCACAAACCTAATCATTATTTACTTATTCCTTCTGAACGTTATTGAGTGATAATTATTGCAAATGTAACTACTTGAGCCTTTCTTGAAGACTGTTGGCTCCCCCTCTTTTCAAGTCTTCTCCTGGAGTGAATCATCTCCCCCCAGGAGGCTCCCAGATGGCTGTGAAATGCCTCCAGCAGGAATGGCAGCTCCTAGCACACATTTGCACAAGTCTGAGATCCAAATATTTACGTAAGTGTTTGCAATACTTCTGAAAATAAAACTTTGCTCACAGAAACATTTCTGCCAAGCAGACACTGTGGATACTGTTGGAGTAGAGGGATGATAGAGGCAGTTTCCTGGGATGCAGCACTGGGTTTGCATCCCTTCCCCATCAGCTGGCAGAATGCAGTAACAGCAGCTCTTTGGTGTTGTTACCCTTGGAAACTGTGGCTTATTTTAAGAGCTGATTTTGCATAACAGGTGAAGTTGTGCAAAATTAGCTGCTGACTCTGCCACCTCGAGGTGCAGAACAGGAGTTCTGCCTTCCTCATTAGGGAATAACACTTCTGGCCCTCACAGAAAAGATTCTTTGCCAAAGAGTCTTTGTTTCTGATTATTTTCCTGCTGCAGCCCAATTTTAATTCTTGACATGGGTGGCACCGTTGCATACAGTTAATCCTAATTAACCCTGAAACCAAGCCTGAAGTCCCCTGTGAAACAAGATGGACAAACTTCTGCTGCTGTGTCCCAGCTTTCAGAAAAAGCACGTGAGCTTTTTCCAGTGTCCCAAATTGGTAGAACTGAGCACATACTTAAAATTGACCGTATTTTAAAGTTTTCTGCTGAACAGGAGGTTTCAAAATAAGTCTCTTGGTCACTTCTATAAAAAGTTAGGCTCTTTACCATGTTAGCTGTTCCATGAATCCAGACCTGTCCTTCGTATTCCTTGCTGTATACTGAGCATACACTGAATCTTACTGAACTTGCATTCCTTCATGAAAGGGAAATGTTGGTATTTGTTAAAGCTCCTTGTGACTTCTGTCCTTAAGGTAAGCACCTTCCAAATCTCGTGCCTCCTGTTGCATACTCTGGTAAGCAGTGTCCTGTTTTGCTTTGCTGCTGTGATTATTACATTTAAGTTCTAATTGTCAAAGAAAACTGGGATTGCAAATTATGCTAAAAGAAGCCAGACCATATTAAAAGAAATTAAATATTATACTTGATTGTATTTGCTGCTGAGACTGAGAAACTGGCAGGATAAAACTTCAAGAAAAACAGAAATTTTTAAGAATTCTTAGGGGATTAGTGTAGCAGTAGTGTGTGATACTCTAAGAATCATTTCTGTGTAAAGTTGTGCTTAAGAAATATTACATTAGCAGCAAACCACACAGCCCACATATTTGAGTGAGTTACATCCTTTCTGAATGAGGAGAAAAGCAACACATATGTAAAAATAAGCAATTACCATGAGATTTTGCTGTTTCCAATTTTCATAGGATTTGTTTCTAGACTATGTTTTTAAGAACTTCTCATAAAAGAAAGAGATTTACAGCTGGTGAGTATATAGGTAAATTACTCTGTTCAGAATTATTGAATACATTGTACTTGTGCGTTAGATTCTTTTTAAAAATTAATTGGTCATGTCTGTATAGGATACCAAACCTGAATGTTCATTATCATCCTCAGGACACTCAGATATTTCCATAAATATTTACAGGATTACTCACTTTAAAATATCTGTTGTATGAAATACTGTCAGAACCCTTTTTAGTTCTGCCTATTTCCTTAGAATCATTTTGTTGGGATAACTTTGAATAATTTTCTTTTAGAATTCCCTTCAAACATTATTTCTGAGCTATTTATGGCCAGCTGTGCCATAGCTGTCATTTATTAAACAGACCAAACATGCAGAAACTGCCCCCTCCTGAAGAAGTGTTATTAAAAAAAGATCGTAGCTATAGAAGAAAATTTGCTGCCTATTTTTTTAGAGAGAATTCCCAACTGCTCATGATCTGCATTCACCAGCACTGAAGGACATTGTGTGATTGCTTAGCTACATGCTGGAGGTAATTACCTTCATAGGTGTTTTTCTGTTCTACTGTATGCTGACCTTTGAGTGCTCTTTTGGGTTATTTTTCCTGACCATTGGAAGTGTTTGCAGCCCACAGGTCAGCCAGGCCTGTGCCTGATCTGCTCTCTCCACACCCTCGGAGCTGTAGAGTTCCCATCCCACATAGTCCCAGATGTGGAGAAATCAGCTTTGCTCTGCAGGGACCCTGCTCATTTCTTGTGTTAGCCTGAGTGGCTGCAATGCACACACTTATTTTTGCATTTCCCCCCCTCTCTTCTTGATAGCAACTCAACATTTGTCACAATAGTCCAGATTTCAGAAGTACAGAGTAAATACTGGGTAGGCTCCACCTTCCCAGATGGATCCAAAATCACCAGGAGATATTTAGGTTGGAGGAAGCTGGAATTCTTTTAAAATGTGAATGTGCAATTTTTCTAATTTAAAAAAGGCTTAAACCTATTATGCACATTTTTTTCTAACTTTGTTCTAAACTCTGTTGCAAAGGTCTGTTTGTAACAGAGGATACCTGTGACACATAATGGGTTTCAGTCATGCTTTATATTAAAGTTTCATTTAAAATTATTTATACAGTTAATAAACCACTAATATATTTTCAGGGGTGGATATCAGTTTAGCATATGGCTAACAAGCAGCTCATTCAGAAGAAGGTTTTGTAGAATATCAAAAGTAAGTTCAGATTTTGGATTTCAAAACAATTGGTGAACCTTTTGTTCTATAAATGCAATGGCAACATTGTCCCAGCTTTCTTTAGCAATTCTTCCTAAATCAAAGTTAACATGAGGAGCATCAGTAAAAAAAGATGCTGTACTTGAAAAGTTTTGCTTGTATCCTGAGAAGTCTCAGCAGCCTGTGGGTCCTTCAGGGGTGTTTGGAGCTGAGTTGTGAGCAGTGGTGCTGGCACAGGACCTGTCACACCCGCCAGTGACAGCGCAGGGACATCTGCTCGGGTGATGGACATGCAGACAGAAACATGCCCAGCACAGAGCTGACAAAACACTGCCCTCCACCTGCCCGGTTCTGAAACAGCTACTCTGGTGCTCACCTTCACCAATGGCAATGGTGTCCCTGGCAGCAAGGACACTGCTTATCTTCAGAAATGTCAGCAGGTGTTAAAGAGGAAATGCTCTGGGGGAGGCCTGAGCCTTTGGCAGTGTCTGTTCTCCAGAGGCTGCCTCCTTCTCTTCTGAGAGGAGACGATGGATGAGAATTTGGCCTGAGGAGTGAAGAGAAGCCTTAGGCCTCTTTGGGCTACGTTTGCTGTCCTCTGCAGTGTGGGGACAGAATCCCATTAGTAGTGGGGCCTTAAATGAGGTGCTTCGTTGACATGTAAAATATTGCAAACTGGGCATGAAAGTAAAGTACAAGCTAGAAAGGGAGTAAAGTCTCCATAACACTGTGAGTGTTTTGCACTGGTGAAAACCCATCTGTTCATAGAAACCACAATGATCTCAGATAAATGTAAGTCCAGAGAAGCAAAATAACTGATGCTGATTGTAGATGGCTTTTCATCTTAGTGTGTTTTAAGTCTCTGTCAGTGTATTTGAAGAGTTTTTGTTTTAGGGAATGGCAGCTTATGTGGAGAATCAACAAACTATAGCATAGAAATGAAATTATTTCAGTAACAGACACTAATATCTATTTTAATTTGCACATAGATTTCCAGTGTATATGACAAAAATATTATATTGTTAAAAAAGAGAGGAAAACAACACAAAGCTGTTTGTAAGTATGTTCTATTTGTAGACTTAAGGCTGTATTATGTTGGAATTTTACAAGCCAAGTTTAAATTGTAATATAGAAATTATTTTTATATTATTTTCAAAATATGCTACAGAGCAATATTTTGCGCCTTTATTATAAACAGGGTCATCATTTTAGTAGGTTACTTTCAGAAATGCTGGTAGAAATTAACCATGAAAAGAAAGCTTTGTAAATGTACTTGTTGTTTCTAACTGCTCTGTCTGTTGTGCACATCTGTATCTAATGTGAGTTGAATATATTTTTTTTTTTAATTGAAAAGCTTTAAATTTTTCTTTATGTATTTTGGTACAATACTGTTCCTCTCTATTAAATTCCCTTCCAGTCTTTACCAATAGCCACTTTTATAAGCAGCTTCTGAATAAATATGCATCTGGAAAATTTCCTTACCAAATGAAACATTTCTGCACAGATATTGATTAACTTGGGAAATTCATAATACACTCTGAATCCATTGGAGTAGGAATCATTTGGTTTTTATTTTTAAAAAAAGAGAATCAGCTATTTATTATTCCTTCAGGATGAAAATAAAGAATGAATAGCCCATGCAATCATTTAGCATCTGGAGGAAAAAAAAATCACTCTAGATCATAGAAGGGTCATCCCTAATTGGCAGATATATCCTCTTAATATGTATCAAATATGCATTAGCTTTTTGAAGATTTGTTTAGATTTTATTTCTTCATAGTTCTTTGTACTGAACATGTCAATTACTGATGAACTGTGCAAAAAAAAAGACTTCACAAACTAATGCATATGTTAAATTAGAAGTCTGTAGTTTTTAAAGTTCCCTAACTTTTGTGGTTTAGTTTGTTGGGATTTGTTTATTTAAGAATTACTATTAAGGTATTTACTGCAACCAAAATTTTCAAACCTGAATGCCTAATGATCGTGCATCTGGGTTTCTCCTGATCAATAGACTGGTTTCAAGGTGTACTGAGCATCAGTTTGTGTGGGAAGAAAAGCTCCCTCTTGGTTTCAGAAAATCAATTGAGTGTTACTCCAACACCTATTCAGGTGTTTTCCTTATTAACATTCTACACTTCTTTTTAGTCAATGGAATTTATGTTTTATCTTTAGCGATCTTCCACGCATGAACAAATAATTGGGCTTATTCATGAAGTGATTGTTTGAGTGTGGAGAGATTTGCCTTGTACCAAAGCACCATATAATTGTTTAACTGTTAATGGAGCTCTTGTATTCCACTGCTGGGGTGGGGAAATGAGACATTATTTTTTCCTTGGGTACGGTGATCCTGATATTTGTCTGGTTGGGTTATTCCTCTCAAGTGGATATGCTGTTCTGATTGCTGTTTCCTGATGGTTCCTCTCCCATTACCTGAACGCCTGTACTGTACCAAGAGAATTGAAATGGCTGATGCACATTTGCACTGTGGAACAGGCCATGTGGGTAAAAGCCACCGTGTTCCAAACAGCCTTAAAATTATGACTCTCTGGGGACTGAGAGTCACTTAACTGGATGCAGCCTCTGTCCTACTTCCTCATTTAACCATGACTGTAAAACACTCGAGCCTGCTCTAGTCTGTGTGTCTCTAGACATACTCCTCTGAATTCCCTTGTAATCTTAACAGAAAATTTTCTTTACAAAATTGTGATTCTTTGGTGAGCGTTAATGTGTCAGAAAACCTTAGTCAAAAGAGGAGATGGAGTAAAAACAGAGACATTATCATAGCTAGTAAAGGAACCAGAGCACCAAAATGCTAAAAAAGGGGAAAATAGTTAAGATGTATCAAAACCTATTTCCTGTCAAGACTGCATGTTTTGTCGATCTTCCTGTATTCTGGGAAAACAGAGAAATGTTTTAGCCATTCATCTCTGCATCTAATGGAGCCTCTTTGTCAGAGGTTTGCTATTGGGGAAGAAGGGAGAAAAGGAAGTTCTTTTCCCTTCTTAAAGCAAATTCTAGTGGCAGAATCATCCAAGAGTGCAAAAATATGATCCAATGTCGGAACAAAACAGTGCCTAACTCATAACAGTGCATTCTGTATTTCATTTCCATTTTGCCCCTTTCTAACACCATTTCTTTAAAAAAAGGAGGGGGAAGTTAAAGACTAAGCTTGTATGTTAATGATCCAGTTCTTCCTTCTTTCACGTGTGGAATGTATATAAACAAGATAAGAGTTACACTTCCCCTGCTGAGAGGTAAAAACCACCTTTATAGGTAAATTCCATGTAATTGCTTTGCCATAGAGTAAAATTAAAGCCCCTTGAGACAGCACGTCAGGAGCCTGAGAGCCATGGCTGCCAAAGCCAAATCAGCAGGCCTGGATCACTCTTGCCTTTAACACAGATGCAGATCATTCTGGCCTGTGGTGTCTAACAGTATCTTTGTGGTAAAGATGAAGTGGAACACTGCCTTGCTGCCCTTTGCTTCCAGGTTTGAGTAACAAAGAGCCTCTGTGCCATGATTTTAGTTAAAATATGCAGGAGTAGAATGTGGCATGTGAGACTCAGAGAATGCCCCACATCTCCTATAAACGGGCTCTGCAATCAGGTATGAATTGAAACACAGCCATGTGGGCGTGACAGAAGCACTCTCATCTCTCAGTGTTGCAAATTGCGTGCACTTTTAATACTAACAAAAATGAAGCAATGGTTTTATTGTTTATTTGCTCCAGATTCTGAGTACTGTAAATACAGTCTCTGTATAATGCACAGTGTGTGTACAGTACAGAAATGTTCTTCCCTCAGAGCCCTCAGAGAGCTTTGCATGCACATGGTGCCCAACTCTGCCCACTCACCATAACCAAGGAGAACAAACAGGATTTAGGCCTAGACTAAATAATGGATGAAATTAGCCACATAGACCTAAACAGCTGTGAGTTCCCAGCCATGGAGTTCTAGGCCAGCTTTGACAGCTTTGTACAAAACTCCATCCCAATGGCTGAGTTTAGGTTTGTGCTCTTTCCCACGTAGGAACAAGTACTTCTGTGTCCTTTCCAAGCCCATTGCTCTTAGTGTCCAACTCCTGTGTTTGTAATGTGCCAGGCTTAGCATGATTCAGATAGGAAGCAGTTTTTAAAATCTCCATAGAGCTCTTGTTTTCTTTTTGGAATACATCTTGAGTTTTACTTTACATTAAATTTTAAGACACAAAATATTGTTATGAACTTTTCATAATGCCTTGAATTTGTCTCTTGTGGGGTTGAAAGGCTTTGTTCTCCTGGGGAGGCCTTGTTCTTCCTCATTGGTTCTTGTGACTAACACTTTTGAATGGAAAAAGTTGAATGAACCATTGAAAGTATCACTGTTGTTTACATGTACTTCTGCTATTTGGTACACTTTGTGTTGTTAAAACCTTATGCCCCTCAGACATGGGCAAAGCTTGAAGGACAGTCTGAAGTATTAGATACAAAAGGTATATGTAGTTAATTCATCAGAATNTATTGCTAAACTTTTTTTTTCATCTTCTAATTTCTTAGACAAATTCTAAAGCTCTTTGTCCTTAAAGCCTGTGATAGATTTTTCCAATAAAGAAGATTTGGCTTTCTCAGTTCAGGTTGCATATAGAGTGGCTTGTCTCCCAAACAAGGATTAAAGTAACAGATGTCACACCCTTGGCTTAGAGAAGTATATTTACTCATTAACTGAGAGTCTCTCTTCAATTATAACCAAAGCTAATTATATAAAGTTTAAAATGTCAGGACTGGTAATGTGACTCTATCTAATAACCTTGCAAACTCAGCATTTTTCACCCATAGAAATGTACAATAAATGTATTTGTACTTGAAGTCTATTTCAAAGAAAGTAGTCAGTTCTCACTGGGGCTTAAGAAAATGTTAATAAGGTATAAAGTAGGTCTCATTGATTTTGGTTGGCTGAGAATTCAACTTCTTCATAGTCTTACCACTCTTCTCATCTTTCAGTCTGAGTTTCTTGTTGCCTTCCATAACTTTATACTCTTTTAGCAAATATTGATTTAGGCTTTCAATAAACTATGTAATAGAAATTACAGAAATTTATTTAAAGCTCACTTTTCAGGTTTCTTGTTTGATCATTTTCATGCAAAAAGGAATGATTTTATCTTTTCCCATTTTCCCTCCCTATTTATAATTTCAAAATACAATTGGTTGCAGTCACCTTTGTCTGCAAAAGCAAACAGTTGATCATTTTTAAGCTGACTGCCATATTGTTTAAATCCACTGTTCAAAAGAAACAGGAGCATTAACATTAAAGACTAAGGAATATTTCTTGTGAAAAATGTGAGTTCTTGAGAACCTTTTCTACATGCAGTTTTCATTCAAATTAAATGTCATTTTTAATCTGATCCATACTTTGACAAGATGATGTGTAAGAGCTGTTTTTAGCAGTTGGATTGTTACTTTGTAAAGTATTAAAGCACTAAACCAATTTTTGCAATAGGTAGTAAAACTTGCTTTTGTTTTGAAAAACTTCCAGTTATAACTGTCGCACTTTTTATAGCAGAACTGTATTTAATTTCTTTCTTTTATGAAAGATTACTCAAAGTAACTGATAGCTCTGTAATCTGTGTGATTTGGCTTCTCCATTACTTGAATCTGAGAGAAGCTACAATGCCTATTCAATAAAATTAACTTATTTCTAAAGTACCCGTTTGCTTGAATTTTTGTTTGTGCTTTGTGTGTGCTCTCTGAGGGCGATGCTGGACAGACCCTGAAGCCCAGGGAAGAAGCAGCACAAGGATAAGGGCTGCTGCAAACAACCTCGTGTGCTGCTGCCATAAAGTGCATTTCAATAACAAATTGAGTCCCTTGCCCAAAACTCCACCTGGCTTGGATACCTTGTGAAATCAAGCTGTTAACACTGTGACCTCAGAGGAAACAAAACGAAAGCAGTCCAAGCAGCCTAACATTGCTATATGCCTCAGATCAAGGGCAAGAACAAGTCCTGTGAGGAAGATTTCATTTCTCTTACCTGTTATAGGGGGTGATTGTCTCTTACCTAATTTCAGTGTACATTAGAAATGGTGCCAATGGAATTGCACCATTGGAAAGTGTCTGTGTCACAGTTACCCAGGACAGGGACACACGCTGGAGATGGAGAGGGCGTTGCAGGGGCTGCCCCTTGAGGGCAACAATTGAAGGAAAAAGGCCAAGAGCAGCTTCAGGAAGAACTTAAAAGTGGCAAAAGGATCCTGAAATGGAAGTAGAAGCTGTGGTTGCCATGCCAGCCATGTGCCTCCTAGGAGGGATGATGAAGGCCTCTTCAAGGAGAAGGACTTGGTTACATTGGCATCTGATAATAATGGTTTACAGGCCTACTAATCAGCTAACCAAAACTCACAAAGTGCTGTGAATGTAAGACAAAAAAGAGCAAAAATATCATTATTATTCCTGTAACCATAGTATTTGCCCAAATATTTAGCTATTTGCAGTGTAAGAGAAATCTGTTTGATGAAGCAAAGGCCAAGGCAGTTACCTGAGCTCCTTGCGCTGGAGAAATTCTTAAAGGATTCCTGCCCTCCCTCTGCTGTGCCCCATTTTATGCTTGCAAAATACTCTCTTTCTGCACAGAAAAATGTTAACTCACTGTGTTCACTCAAGGTCACAGAACCATCTGAAGAGAAAATCCATATGTCTCAGTGCTGTGCAGAATGATGCTGAATTGACTTTCTTCATTCTACAGGAATTCATCTTCAGGACAGCTGCAAAGGCTGAAAACTCTTGGAGAGACTGGAATGAAAGGATGGCAGACCAAAGCATCCACTCCTCTTCTACAGCATTCAACAGCCTGTAAGTCATGGCGTAGTCAAGTTTCTTTGAAATGTGACATTTGGCCTTACACCTCACCTGCCAATTATGATAAAAACCTTGGATTGTTTGAGGAGGAAGGTGGTGTGGTAATGGCTAGTGAAGGACCCAGCTATTAATACATTTTAATTAGTAGGTAGAAAAACAAGCTGACCCATTCTTATTCTGATAATTTTCCAGAATGTCTAGGTGCTAGCTGGGTTTGAATACAGTAATACACACTTTCCAGAAGGCTGGCTAACACATTACCAAGTGTGTTATAAATTTCCCATTAGAACTAAAGAATTTGTGGGGTTGAGAGCGCAGGACACATCCGAGAAGGAAGATGATTTTTAGGGAGGGCTGTGCTTATAGGCAGCACTGTTTCTGCTACACATCCAGTCTTTTCTGTGGAGCAGAATGTAGCTATGGAGGAACACAGCCATGTTCCTGCCAGCTGTCACATCCCTGCGTGGTGTCCACAGGTGTGGATGGTGCTGGCTGCAGTTTGGTCCTTGTCACCCGACAGCTGAGTGAACTCACCCAGCTCATTTCCCGCGTGGCAATTCAATCTGTTGCTGTCTGATGGGCTGTGAGGTGTCTGGGGCACCTCTGCCTCAGATCTGCACAGTCCTGACAGGCTGTGTATCTTCATAACTGATAAAACCTGTGCTGCAGCCAGTCTGCTTTGCCTTTGGATTCTGCTCTTCACACAGTGACTCTTGTTTTTTGAGAAAATTATCAGAGAAGCCAGGAGCTCATTAGCTACAACATAAACATCTCACAGGTCTGGGCTTCTAAGGTTTGTGGACAATACTGCTGTCATATTTTATTATCAAAAATAATTGAAAGTAAATACAAAATATAAATGCAGCAGCATCACGTTTACCATATAGTGCTTCTTATTAAAATGCAGGTAGCACCAAGTTGCTGAAATGCTCATTACCCTGCCACATGGGTAAACCTTTTTAAAATTATAAATATTGTTCATTAGAAAAGATACTCTCTACTATGTCCTCATTCTTTAAATTGTTCTTTTTATCCATGGGAGATGATATTTTCCTCCCTGAGCTCAAAAATAAACAGATCCTCATCCAGCATATTTGCAAAGAGGTTTTGTGTAACTGGAGACATGAGGACAAGTGTTTATCAGGCAGGAAAGGTATGATTAGGAATAGTACTGAATAATTCTCAGGGATTTTCCCTAGTAACAGCCCATCCTACATCATAGTCACGCTTACAGGAAATGACAGTTCTAACTTAAAAAGATAATTTTTGCTTGATACTCCCCAAAGAAAATCTTCCTAGAGGCACCTCAAAGAAAGGTAGAGCTTTAGATCTTGACTGCTGCCCTTTGACATTTGTGTCAGGTGCCTCACAGGAATGTTCCCTGTGCCGTCAGGATCTGACAAGCTGGTCTCAGTACAGACTGAGGTGATCTCTCCAATATGAAGATTAGTGTGTATAACAGTGCATGTAGATTGCAATTGGATGGTAGAGAGGCAGGTTTCTCCCTTGCAGGAGGGTGAGGATGCCATCTCTGTGTGTGCTGGTTGCAAGGTGCTGTGCCCAAGGGGCTGAGCAGGCAAGCAGGGAGGCCCTGCTCTGAAGCAGCTGCTGTTAGGAATGCAGTGGGGTGTGAGCACACAGACAGAAGATGACCCAGGAAAAGGTTTTTGCTTCTGTGGTAATACAAACACTGGTAGAAGCCTATGTCAGCTGAGGGATGTGAATATGAAAACCACTGACATCAGTAAAACAGCAGAATTTTGAAAGCATTGCACATGCACATATTGTCCATCATTTTTCATTTCCTGTAACCAATAGGGAGGGGTTTTCCCCCCCAAGAATCTCCTATCTCAGTGCAAAAAGCCACTTTTCTGGCCTTACAATTGCCCTGTACTTCAGGCAGATTATTTGAAGGACCTGGTGAGGGTGCTGCATAGCTTGGCTATGATTTTCTTTCACTGTGTGACTTCATGCACAGGCCTGGGCATGTTCTCAGGTCCCAGCTGGCCCTCCCAAAGCCAGATCACAACACCCAGAGAAGAAGGAGCCTAAGCAGAGCATAGACTTAGCCAAAAACACAGCCACAGCACAGCTGCGATTTGAAGCTGGCCATTCAGCTGTGCCTTTACTCCTATTTAATAGCAGTTAAGTGGTGAAGTGCTGTCTCCTTGAAAAGCTTCCCCTCTCTTAGCAAACACCACATAACATGCAATTTTTACAGTGACTTGTAACATATTTTTACTCCTGAAATACAACCCTTCAGTTTTAGAGCTCCTTAATCATAGTGATTTTGTGGAGAATAACAAATTTTCCATTCCTGGACTTCAAAACTTGACTTTTTTTCCTTATTTCCTTCAGCATTAATTATCCCCCCTAAAAATAGACAGATGGGGTCCAAAAATATCCAGCGGAGCCTTACTGAAAAGTTTCTTGCAGGGAAGCCAACAGCCAGTCCTGATTTATTCACCCAGTCTTGTTGTTTGTGCAGACCCACCCTGCACCAGGTTCCTGTTTCAGGCTTGCCTCCGATTTGCTCACCCAGTTAATCAGTGCAGCTGCCTGCGAGGGCGCGTTAAGGGGAAGCCATCCCCTGCGCAGCCTCTGGGGACTGTGTGGCTGCCTCCAAACCCTCTGCCCCCGAGAGCGGCTCCTCCCGTGCAGCGAGGAGGGTGCACCTCGGTCATTCCTTGGCGAGAGCTGCCAAGCTGCCGTGCCTGGGAGCACGGGAGTCTCCCTTGGCTGGCCCTGCGAGCTGGCAGCAGAGAAGGGACGGCGTTCCTGAACAAAACTTTCTTCTTTCTTCTTCCTGTCAAGTCATCCTGTTGGTCCCAGCAGGCTGCAAACGCAGTTTGTACGGCAAGCCCAGAGGGAAATCTTGGGATTTGTTTTGCAACTTCTGAAGTCAACAAAACGCTTCGAAGTTAAACTGAACCAGCAAGGCCTTGCAACTTCATGGATAATTTCGAAGGGTTTGAGTAGGTTCTCAAACTCGGCTCTGAGGAGTGGTGATTCTGTGTTTTGGTGTAGAGAGTCTTGATACAGCCTGGGTTTGGGGCCAACCACTCGTGGGTGTGCCCATCTCATTACTCCCCTCTGGGCAGATGGTGGCTGTGATGTTGATTCTTAGACCTACATGAGCTTCCAAGCGTGGCATTTCGAGAGTCCCAAACTGACATCTTTTTTTGTGAAGGGTGGGGCATGAGGCTTGAGAAACAAAATGCAGGGTCTTTGAAGTGCAAGGCTTTGAAGTGTAAAAAAAGCTGGCAAATTCCTGTTGCAGTTCAGTGTCTGTGGAAAATTTGGAAGCTAAGACTTTTGACCAAAGAGGCTCGATAATGTTTAGAAGTAACAGACTGGGGATGTGTGGCTTTTTCATGTTTTATCTGTTTGTGCAGTGGTGGAAAAGGTGAGCTTGATTCAAAGAGTGTCTACCAAAAAACATTGTCAATCTCTGCCTTCTTTCTCTTATTCAGATCACTGACAAAAAATGTGTGTGTTGTGGAAGGGGGAGGGAGGAATTTCTCTCTTCCCGTTGCTATTGTGTTTTGTTATGTTTTGTGTCTGTTCAGTTTGTCTCCAGGATCAGAGAAGTGACTCAGTTATTTCCACAATAGGCGAGCATGGGAAAACACAAACATTAGTCTCTTAAAGACACACAGTCCTGTTTATCACACACTAGCCTCACCTTCTGACTGCTGGAATTGCTACCACATGAACTACCTTACTCCTTTCTTTAGAACCCTGTTAGGATTTTGCACCTTAGGCCTTTCCTTTTGTCTCTAGAAAATTGCATCCACCTTCCCTACCATCTACTACTTCCTTATTTTTCTATACTTGTCTTCCCCATTTATTTCACGGTCTCATCTGCTCCTCACATTGGCTCATCTCATCCCTCCTTTCCATGCTGCCACACACATGGCATCTCTAACCAGCACCATCTCTCACGTCCTTCAGCTGGGCCTTTTTTCTCAGTGATGTCCTCGTATCCACCAACTTGGCAACACCACACTTCTCTCTGGGAGATGTCCCAGTCCCACCTGGTATGCCTTGGGAAGAACACTTGGGCTAGCTCTGAACAAGCCAGCCTGGGCTCTATGAACCTTTGGGACCCTTTGGAGTATTCCCTGTAGGTCCTTGTGCTGCAGGCCCAGACCTGCTGTGCTGTGCTCAGCCAGGCACAATCATCCAGTGAGACAGAGAAGAAAAGTCAGCTCAGCAGAAACCTGGCAGTAACAGCATCCTGGAGCCTCCCTGAGTCCAGCCCCTGGTGCCAACCCCTCCTTTTTGATTATTTGCTTCAGCCAGCCAGGGAACCAAAGATTAAATCTAACTTCTGCCAGTGCCAACCAGGTGGGACGGGTTGATCCTTTATTTACAATTACGATGAGGTGGCAATTACGCTCTCGGGCTGTTTTCTCTTGGTGAGGTAGAGCTATTACTATGCTCAGTGGTTTGGTTTTGTTAGCAAACCTTTGGGGCCTGCTCTTGCCTATAACCTCCTCAGGTTTTCTCATGTCTCTTTTCTTCTCTTGTTTTTATTTGACTACTTGTTTAACATAATCTTGTTCTCAGAGTTGCCCAAAGCACGAATCTGCCCCAAAGGCTGTTTTCACTCATGCTTCCCTCTTCCCCTCTTGCTGCTCACATATCTGGCATCCAGACTATCATTTTTCTGCTGCATGCATTAAGAAATCTATTCAGATAATTCCTCCCTTTCTCTTTATCCTCTCAGCTGTGCCAGCAGTGCAGTGCTGCTGGCTAAACACACGCACTTGCCTGCTTCAACTACTGCTTGATGCAGCTTTCTTCTCTGCTGCTCTTGGAAACCATGCTGCAGTTTCTGCTCATCTCAGGAGGTGCTGCCTTGCTTGCTGGCTCTGGAATTTTGTAGGAAGCCCCACATGTATTCTGGTACTGTACAAGCCTTTCTAGTCAGCTGCTACACTTGTCTCATTGTCGTCACCTCATTTTTATTTCAGCCTTCATCTTCTCTCACTTTTCTATCTCTTTCTATTGACTGCACATTTATAATCTCTGGCAGTCAACTAGCAAAGCATGCCATGGGTGTGGTTCCTTGAAAAGCCAGCACAATGATGCTTAAGGTGGATTACTTTGAAGCCAAAAATTATACACAGGTAAATGGAAATAAGAAAAGCCCACCCTAATTCTAGCATTATTCTTGGTTCTCTTCTGAAAAGCTGGACTATTGCCAAGTCTGTGAACATTCCAGGGCAAATGCTGAGTCACAGGCAAGACAGAAAGCCTTGCAAGACACAAAAGGGAGGCGGGAGAGGTGCACACTCCTCGCATTCAGGAACGGGAGAGGAGAAGCAGGACAGGATGTGTTCACATACCCGTCAGAGTGTGGGAGCCTGGGCAGGAGGCACGTTACCTTACAGCATCAAGGCAGCAGCTCCAGACTAATACTGAAAAGACATAGTCCTTTGGAGGGAATTGTTTCCCTTTTCATCCTTCCAAAAAGTTTAGGAAAAACTTTCTGACTGCTCTTCTGTTATCAAACATGGCAGCATTCCTGAAGCCTTTCAAGTGTTGTGTAACCTGTATTTTCAAGAAACTTCAGATTCATTCCTTCACATCTGCCAATGCCCTATGTTTTTGAGAAAGTGGCTTAAATTTTGTTTCAATTTTCTCATCTTTAAAATTAGGAAAGAACATTTCAGGATACTACATGTGAGATTACATTGCTACTGTTGCTACTGTTTTGACATGATATTGCCACTTGCAGAGATGATATCAGAAATTTGCAAAGAACTGGGCTTTGAAAGAAAGGATGGCTGACTCTCTGAACTTTAGGTCACACAATTATCCCATAACCATCTTGTTAAAAAAATGCAATATGTACCACCTTTGAGAAAGGGATTTCACTATGCAACTACAAAATACCAGTTAAAACACAGAATATAAAACAAACACCACAAAAACTTTCAAACATTAAAAGAAATCATTTTAAACAATAGTACTGGGTGAAATTTAAATAAATACACCAAACAAGATATCAAGTCTCAAATAAACAGCAGAAATATTAATAATTGATGCTTTTTAGGTGATAAATAGAGAAGGAAATTAAGAGAAAACCAGTGTTTCATAGTTATAAGTTTTATTTTGGAAAATGTAAACCTCACTAACCATGCATACAAGTTAAGACAATATTTTACAGTTCTTAATTTGCTTCCTTTTTTCATTTTTTCCTTTTATAGTTGCATAGGACATTATCACAATATATAATCTATGCAATACAAAATACATAAAAAGTTACAGCAGAGCAAGAATAGATGAACATATAGCTGTACAACTGTAATACTTCAATGTAGTGATTTAAAGAGTTGAAAAGTGAGCCATGGAAGCTTTCATGTGCTGCTGCTAAACGTGTACAAGTGGGGATGGCACTGGCAGCTTTACAGCTGCCACAGCTGGAAGTTTAGCCGTGAACACGTGCACACTCCCTGGCACACGTGTCCCCTGTCCCCCCTCGGGCATGTGCTGCTGGAAAAGCACACGTGCATGCACACACACGTCTCCCAAATGCACAATATACAAAAGTAAATGCACCTGTAACCAGAGATGAAACTCAACCACAAATCTCCAACAGGTTAAAAAATTCCAAATGCAATGGCATTTGGATCTAGGAATTTGGTTCAGGCCCATCCCTAGTAATAATGAAATGGATACCTATTTTTGCTCTGTAGACATCCCTTCATTAGTCAGTGTGTAGTATAGACACACTGCTGTGTATTTATGTATACACACAAACACTATACACTATACACATATATATCTATTATTTTCTATATATATGTGCATATGCTTATATAAATCCAGATATATAAATATATATATTTATAAAAACCTATACCAGTGGATGGGCTTTTGCATTCTATATTCTGGTTTATGGGATAAACAAGTATAATTTGGATATTTTCTTCTGCCTAAGGCAATAGCTCTTATCCCCGAGAATTACAAATACAGATGTTCATCATACCATTCACTGACATAGACCAGATGTTAGCACCCAATGCACAAACAGATGGTGTGATGGAGTAAAACAGCACCTGAAAGTTAGTTTGTAGGCATGACCTGACCTGATGAAATTAGTAAATCTAATGGCAATGAAGAGGCAAAACCAACACTGCACTTCACAAAGTACAAATTGTGTAACTCATGACAAAGCGCTGGAGACGAGCAGGTGTGAAACAGGTATGGTCCTCACACAGCCTTTAGGGCCTGGGCTGCTGAGACAAGGACAGTGCTGAACATCTGGGGAGAGCCCAATGAGGTTTGAACGTGTACAGAGGCTCTCAAAGCTACAACTTCTTGCAAGGGTTGATGCAGTAAAGAGGGTGGGATGCCAACAGGAATTAGGCATTACCATCAAACAGAGGCTTCTGATGACTTGTCATAAATATATACCTTTGCAGTTATGTAAACAAATACTAGGCATGTATATAAAAGCGAGGAACAATTAATTTGCAAATACAAAAAATTCTCACAAAATCTAGCTGCCAGGAATTGACCAAGACTGCTTTCTAAGAAGCAGGATGAAAGCTGAATTCTTGTTGCTACTAGGCCTAAGCACAGGGAGAGGTTAATGGAAGGGGTGAATGAGTTTCTAAGAGCATCTTTAGTTTCACCTAGTAGCAAGGTGATGATTTTCACTTGCACCTATTTCCTACAGAAAGGCAGTTCAGCTCAACACTTAGAAGAGAAGTTAGAATTATGGCTGGAGAAAAACAAACTTTCAGGGCTTTCTTAATAATAATAAAGCTGATGCTATTGTCTGAAATGGGAAAAAAAAATCATGGCAATGTTGTATTTTGTGAGAACACCTCAACAGATTGCATGGGGAAAGGAGGAGGCCAGAGAGATGCACACTCCTCCAGATGGAGAAACCTGCACCTTGCCAGAGCCGTATTTCCTGAGTGTGACATGTCTGTTGCTGTGCCAGGAGACTGTTTTAGATTACACTGCTGGGTGGAACAACAGAAGGTAAAAATCTGAGGTTAGCTTGGATAAGCACATAGATTTCAAAACTTAATTTGAGCTGTTCTGACTTTTTATATCTGCAAAACTCAGGAGGCACCATCATGAGAATGGAGTCTAATGACCTGGTTGATCATCAGACATTTCTAGCAGATGTAAAAACCTCAAATACTCTTTTTTTTCATTTGAAAATATTAAGAAAAGGCTTTGCTCACGTTCCATTTTGGAAAATACTAGTGGTTTGGAATTTATCATCTTATCCTAAAACTATAATGTATTAAACTTTTAATGGAGATATTTGAAACTCTGTATGGGATTTTAAAACGCAGTAACTTTATTGTCAGCCTAATACATACTGAGGTATTTACAGCTAAGACGTAAAAACAAAAAAGTTTTAATAACCAATTTCAGAGTATTTCCTGAAAGTGTCATTATGTTGGCTATATACAGCCCATGGTGTTCTCATTAAATGAAATGACTGAACTGGAAATTTCTCTTTGAACTAATTTGATTTTTCCTGCTTAAATTTGTAGAATTATAAGTAATATCTATGAACAATATGAGTAAAATGTTAGTTCACTGTTCTATGTCCCTCAGAATAGGTTGTCCTATAACCTTTACATCCTATAATCTCAGTACTAATAAAACCTGGTGCAAATATTTCTTCTCCAAGCTAGTAAAACAACTTGTTTTTAATGCATAAACTGATTCATGCTGAATTATTAAGTACTAAATAACCGAACTGGAGTGGTTCCTCCTTTTCTGAAGATTAAATGATGCTCTTGTTGGAAAAGGTGATTTTACAATAAAACAAATTTGGAACATGAAGCCTATAATGTTTACCAATACTTAGCTCTCCTTTTGATTTTGGTTATTCCCCCTCTCCTCCATATACCTCTCTTAAGGTATAATGATAATGAGAAATGTGTTTGACTTGTTTTGAAGTATGTGCACAAGACACAGCTGACCTGTAGAATTCCTTGAGCTAGATATCTGAAATGCCTCTCTACTAACTACAGCACAAGAGCACTTCTAGGAGTCACAGAAATTATTGGAATGTGAATTCCTGTTACCTGAATTCTATCAAGTTGTTAAAATTGTGCATCTCAGTACATGAGATTTAAAACCAAACAAGAAAAGAGGGTATCTGTTGAGGCCAACAGATCTGGTTTTCCCCTAACTCCAGAGGTTGGGCAACTCATCACATTAACTCTATTTGTCATCTTGCAGAAACCCTTACTATGTTCTTTCATTTTCTGTGAAATGAAATGGTAGAATTGTGTTTCACAACTTCCAATTCAAAGGGGGAAATAAACAGAGGTGAAATCTGAAGGAAACGAACACGAAAAAAATACTGAAACATCTGCACCTCTTTAGATTTATAGTTGTTTTGATAAATACTTATTTATCTACACAACTAATAGAACGTGTAGTATTGAGAATAATGTATATTATGGAAGTACCTATGAAACTACTTGGAAATCTATATTAGTTTCTCACAGTTAACATACAGTACAATAAAACCTTGCAAAACTGGATCAATGCAAAGCAGCAATTAAGATACAGGTTCATTGGGAATCTGGAGGCATTCACTTATTATCAAATGAAAGGTTTGGCGTTGAGAGTTTCTTTTCACCATGCTACACTTAACTGCATTTATACTCTACAGTAAAAACAGCAAACATCCCAAAATTCCAGAATCAAAAGGACCTGAATTGACCCAGGATCATCAGACCCAGACAGACCAAGGAAAGTGTCTTTGCTGCCAGTGAGGTTTTCAGTACATCACTATGCTCCTGGTCTTTTACTGTATTTTCTACCATATAAAACATAAAAATCTACCTCCTTGTGCTCTATCTAGTGTTAAATATTTGAAAGTTATTGAAAACTAGCCAATATTCCCTTTCTGTTATTAAGCAGTCATTCAGAAGTAAGAGCACCTTGCTTTATGCTGGTACATGTATTTTTGAGAAAATTGAAGTAGTGCTGAGCTATAATGTCACTTTATTTTAAACTTAAAAATGTGTATTTTATTATTCCAGTCAGAAGATACCATATGATTTTAATTTCCTTTTATCAACAACCACAATTTTGATGCAACAGGATACAGAAACTATTCCTTAGCCAATTTTTCTTTCTAAGATACAGCCGTACAGTAGGTAAGTACCTTGATAACAGTTTTGGTGGGCATTGGTTCAGTAATGCTATTTTTGTAGTTCATGAAAAAAAACTCAAAAACAACCAAAAAAAAGGAAGAAGAAATAAAGGAAATTGTTCAAGTCAATGTGGTTTGATTTGAATATTCTGTTGGTCCCATACTGAACAGGTAGTGCAGACAGCTTAACAACTTGCAGAGAGCAAAAACAGAATGCCTCCAAGATTTCAGGCCACCTTGCCATAAAACATTACCCAGTGTAAATTTGTTTCTTTGTGATTTAGGTCACTCATTTAAGGCATCTTGTTGAAAAATTTTTCTCAGAATTTTATCTAGCATGAAACAAACCAACGAACAAGTTTATCAACCTCACAGAGATTTTTGCAATTGGAAGTAGGTTTTGGAGCATCTTCAGCATGAAGTGAGAAGACAGCTTGCTACTGTAAGCAGAGGGCAGCTTGAAGAAGGACAAGACTCCTGTTTGGACACTCCCCAACACAGGTGTGTAATCAGGAAAACGAACAATGGAAGAGTCCAGTACTACATTCCAGTATTGGGTTGGTTTCTGTATTGTTTGCTTGTTTTTTATTTTTTCCCCAGTGTGTGAAAGAACCTAACAAAAAGCTTCTGAGTGCAATTGTATTTACAGAGTAAGGCCGTGGTTAGGGTGTGTCTTCATTGTAACTATTGTGTAACATAAATATCCATCCCTGAGAAAGGAGAAGGGGGACACAAATCCAACACAGTTGATTTTTAAGTGTATCTATGCTTACATTGTGCAATCCGGTTTTACAAACTACTTCAACACCTGAGGTGAATTAAGCGGATTTTTTCCTTTTTTTCTTTTAGATTTTTGTCATTTTCTTATAAAGAATAATGAAGAGGATCCATAAATGGTTGCAAAATATATGAAATATTGAGACAGCAGGAGTCACTAAATGTAACATGTAAGTTTTTCTGTTCATGAGGTTAGAATAGCCACTTGTGTGGTTGGGTAAAGAAAATCTGACTAAAAATTGCAGTGGGAGGCAGCTATTTACTGATTTTTTTAAAAAGAGAGGGTGGGAACTGAAGGAAGGGAAGCAACAGAGTTTTTTAGATGTGTGCAACACAAACAAAACTCCACGCTAGGCATTAGAGGCAAAGTGCTGACATCCAGTGCAGGTAGTTTACGGGGAGCTGGCGGGGCTGATCGTGGGGCTCGAGGCGTCCGAGCGGCTGTAGTCACTGACGGAGCCTGTCCGGGAGCCGCTGCCGCCCCTCCTCTTGAGCATGCTGGGGTGGAAGTTGGCGTGGCGCCGGGCGTGCTTGGTCAGGTGGTCGCTGCGCATGAAGCGTTTCTCGCACAGCGGGCAGCTGAACTTCTTCTCTCCGGTGTGAGTGCGGTAGTGCCGGGCCAGCTCATCCGAGCGAGCAAACTTCTTGTTACAGCCCTGCCAGTTGCATTCGAAAGGCCGCTCACCTGCAGGGAGGAAACACGGCACGGTTAGGAGAGAGAGCAGTGCCTTCCATGGGCTCTTTTTTTGTGTGCAGGATATAGAATAGAAAGGTTGGAAGCAGGGTGGATGCCACTTGGCACTAAGAACACGGAGGTATTACTCTCTGCCAGAGGAGGCTGCTGAGGTATTCCAACCCATTGAAAAATGCTGTCAGTCAAACTAGTCATACCTTATTTGATAACTGGGTCTTCAGGGATGCTGGACTCCTGATCCTTTAATGGATATCTCATATCTCTTGTGGTCTGTAAAACTTTATGACTTAATAATATCTCTACTGAGCTTGATAGTCTATTCACTTATTCCTCCAAGCTGCCCCTATGTGTCTGACAAAGTGCTGAAGTTCAGAAGGCACAATGAGGTCTTCTTATTCAGCTATTTAAAAAGTTATGGTAAAAATGCAAAATGGCAATTCTGAGGCACTGGATGTGAGGCTCCCAGCTTGTATTCTCCACAGCTGTGGTTGTGTTTTCTGTATTTGCTACAAAGTACTACAGTTTCCCTTGTCCACTGCCTTAGGTCTCACTCAGAAGTGAGGCAGGGAGTGCTGTATTCCAGTGGGGACCAGTGTCACCGGGAAAGCACCAGCCTTTTCTGAATAGCTAACATAAACCTCGTGAGCTTAAGCTTGGGGCAGTGACCAGTGAGCTCACAGTCTGGTGGCCTGGTGCAGTTCTGAACAGATGTCAGACGTGGCAGGGACGCCTGGTGCTGCTTCAGGGCTGTGCTCCGTGGTGGATGTGCAGCCTAGGAAGCTCTGCACAGGCTGCAGACAGAAGTAGCATTGTTGCTGGGTACATGGCTATCTGGAATCTATCCCCAGCTCCATCACTGATGTGCTGCATAGCTTGGGCACCTCATAGTATCTGCTTCCATCCTCAGGCTCTCCATTTCATAAAAATGAAAGCATTAAATCATTAAATTTGCTGTCTACTACTTTTGCTTATTGGTTTGGTTCTTACTGTCACTGAGTCTGAACATCACATGTTCTTTAATTCTTATTAACTGAGAACCTCTTATTCTTTCATGAATACATAAATACCTGGACCTGGCGTTTTTTTGTAGTTGTAATTTTAATATCTTTCTACCTGCACTAATCCTAATATTTCTAATTCTGAATAGCCTGTTCAAGAGGCCCAGAGAGCTATATAAATTCTGGGCCAAAATAAGAAATAAAAGTTCTCTCCACAGTATGCTAAATGGGAAATAAAGAAAGAAATTAGCTTCCTGGAGAAATTCTATACACCTTAATTAAAACTGTTTGAGATAAAAATTGGCCCCAGCTAATCTTCAATCTAAGCAGCCAATAATCTGCTTTAAATTCACAGATTTGGCAATAACATTTATCTACAGAATCTGTTTAGGAGGCTCCTGCTCAGAAAAATAGTTTTATAGGTTCCTTTTCTCTCTGTTCATGAGGCCTCCAAGATACTTCAGCCAAATCTCAAATCTCAGTGTCTCAATGAACAGAGTCTTTTTAAAACAGGATTTTGTTCAAGAATCTGGAGAAAGCAAGTGTCCCTGATGTTTCCTTGATTATTTAGGAGAAAGACCAAGGCTTGTTAAAACCAATTGTTCTGAAGCACATTTGGTGCTTAAGATTTCATTACACCTACAACCACAATGCATAATGCAGTGGTTGCATCTGTGCAGTACACACAGATATTGTCATATGGAGAACTGTGACCACCCTGCCTAGAGACTGGCATAAGGCAGCAAAGATGGGCAGAACTGTGGCTTCCCCTGATGTAAAGTCTAAAAAAATCTCAGGGTTCCACAAATGAATTTAAGAATAAAACCACAGCCAGCTGAAGTTAAAGGAAATAGTCTTGTTTAAAATAACCCCTGCAAATCCATTAAATGTCCTCCTTAGCCTTATTCTGCTTGCAAACTGTTAGGGACTGAACTCTCCATCTGCTGCCAGACACAGGGAACAAATGTATTTTGGCTGTTTGTCATATATCCAGTCATGTGTTCTTGCCTGTGGTGGGACATGCCTGTGGTGTTACAGCCCTGTCGTGTGACCACATTCACTGCTCATCCTCATGTTTTGGTCATACTGCAGATATACATCTAAGAGGACTTTAGAACCCTTGGAAAGAAGAGCAGTGAGGCACAGTCTGAGGGGTAGATCTGGCCTGCAGAATCAGAGTTCCTCATCCCTGAGCTATGGCTCAGTTTTTGCTAAGACAATTGCCTTTGGAGGTTTCTATTGTCTGAGTTAACGTCTCTATTTTCATTATAAATGGTATCAGCAAATATTCTCCACCTGAAGAACTGTCCCATGAAATGAGCGCTTTCAGACAAAGAAGGCAGAAGTTTTCATGCAATGTTTTGCATCTGCTATTGACACCTCCATGAAGCACAGGCAAGCTGGTACCTTCTGTCCCAGTCAGTTTAATGGCACCAGCTGCTCCTGTCCATGATTCTAGCATTTGGGAGCCAGCAGTAGGCACAACATTCTGGTTCCTGAACAGAAAGGTGGTTCTGAAGCAGGACTGTGTAAGCTCAGTGTTATCCAGCACTAGCAGGTGATGAAGGTATTGCACAACTTATCTCCCCTTCTCCTCACTGCACATCAGGTCTGGATGAGAACATTCAGGTTCCCACTCATCTGACTTAATGGTGGTGGTGGTGAGGATTTGGGTGCTGAGCCAAAAAATGTGGTATTTCTTCCACTATATTTCTACCATCCCTGTCCTTCTCTTTCCTAGAGACTATTTTCCCCCTCAGTTATCTCTAGTCTTGATTTTCTTTCTTCTTAGTACTTGTCTTTAAGTTTCTTGGCCAAGTGATTTTCCACTGACAGCTGGCATCACTCTGGTAGTAGTAACAGTTCTCTAGAGTATTTCCCAGCTTTGTTGAGGTTTAGCAATTCCTCTTCAAAGAAAAACTGTATTGTGAGGAAATGCTGGATGCCTTGTGTGAAGATATGAGAGTCATTATTGTTCATAAAAAATTAGTACATAGTCTGGAACAAAGTTGCTGGGGGTTGTTAATTAAGGCAAGACCCAGCTGCTGCTCCAAAACCACACATGGAAATTCACAGTCTGTCATCATTCTCATCTCTCAAACAGAATGTATGTGGTTTTCTGTGCAGGTAAGTTATATAAATGTCCTTTAACCAGCAGTAAAGCAATCAACAGAATGAGAGATTATATGAATTGATTGCCTAATCTCATTAGGGAACATGCAGCCACAGTACAACGTTCCTGCATAAGCAGTAACTCATGGACACGTTGTACTCAGCAGAGAGCTTTCACCATTAAAATGGCTGTAACATGACACAATATGGATTCTTTCAGCTCTATTTCAGGCAATGTTGAAGTCAGAATTTTTCCTTTATACACTGAAAGAAGAATTTGATATTATAGATAATTATAGAAGTGTTTATCTTAGATATGGCAGGAAATACAACAAGCATGTGAACATATATACTGAGAGTCTTAGTACTGTGGCTTGGCAGCAGCAGTATCTGTGCATTATGAGCCTTACTAACAGGTCTCCAACAGTCCTAAATTTCCAAAAGATAAAGATCCTTGAAAATAAATTTCATATTCAACTCGATCTTCTTTATCTTTGGACAGGCAGGCAAGACATGTCTTTAAAAGATAAGGTATACTGTAAATTATTTTTTCACAATTTTAAATAGGTTTGGATATCCATGTTCCAAATCCTACTAAATGGTAACCTTTCCTTTGCCAGGGCACATGACATCTAACTTGTGTTTAAGTTACACAAACTGATGGAAAACATCACATTTAAAAATTAGATTCAGCTGATCTCAACTGAAAATTAAACAAGCAAGAACATTTTGGGCTTTTTCCTGAACTCCATCCAGTCAAACAAAAAACCAAAACAAAAACAGGTAGTGTAAAGCCACCTTAAGAAATTTGCAGTGCTCACCAACTGAAAATACGTGAGCTCTGCAGGTGCACCAAGTTCTGAATTCCTTTCAGGGGCACAGGCCTTGTGCTCGTATTGTCTGGCAGAGCAGCCTGCCAAAGGAAACCCAGAGTTGCCTGGGCTATAGAAACAGCATTAAAAAAATGCACCTCTGTCCTCTCTTGCTGGAAAGCATTCAGAAGCAACCAGAGCTAGCCTGCTCTTACGATATTACATAAAGGTTCTTTGTATTATTCTGTATTTTTCAATCATTATATGGTGAGGCAACTGTATGTAATTATGGGAAACAAAAACTACAGAGATGGTTGGCACCAGATCTAATGTCTACTGAGCTTGATTTGTACAATCCTTTTAGTGCACATACAGTTTTAAGAACTCTTTTCCTATAGAGTGAGTCTCCTGTACAGACCCCAGAGTAATCTGCTTCCTGCTTCACCAGTTCATCTCTCTGATATACAGCATCTGAATATCAATCAAAAAAGATAGCAAGTACTGTATAGGCCTAAGCGTACTTTAAAAATAACCTACAAATGACTGAAATGCCCAAACAGTTTGAGACAATTGTGAACCTAACCATTTTAAAACTGAAAATGCAAAGATTAGGAAACTGTGTGTGAAGAATTTGAAGTGTCATATCCACTGCCCTACAGATTAGAGTACTATCAAGTCAAACCACATGCTGGGGGCTATTTTTTTCAATTTTACTCATGTAATAGCTCTGCACATTATGTTAGCATCTTCAAGCACATGTCAAGGCCATGCAGTAACAAAGAAATTTGTATCCTGGGAATTCCATGAGTGTCTGCAAAACCAGAAACAGTAAACCAGAAACAATTTTCTGTGATCTTTAATCTGTTCTGCTGCTTCCCAGAACAGGGTTGAATGTTGTTACAAAAACAGACTAGAAGCCTGAACATGCTGCTGTGTGCTATTCTTATGTTTCTACATTTTCATATACATAATTAAGAGTATATTTGGAAATGCTGATCAGCTGGGTGGGGAGGATGAGGGGCAGACAGTTAAATAGAGATGTGACTGAAGAGGCCTTCCTCCAGGAGAGGAAATGCTATCTTGGGAAAAATATTCAGCCAAGCAGACTATATTCCTTGAGACTGGACTGGGCTGTTACTTAACAAAAAAAAAAAGGAGGAAAGGTCACCTTTCAATTGTACTGATATGTATTTATGACTATTTTAATTTCTGATATTCTCTTGTTTATAAAAAAATCCCTTTTGCACGGTCAAATAACAAATCTATGATCTCAGTGCAAGAGAGAATAAGGCTTTGATGTTAGGGAAATGGTGGTTTCTTTATCAAGTATTTAAAAGGGGATAGAAAATTTCCAAAGCCTTACAATTTCAAATTCTTATAAAATGAAACCGTTTAGTTTTAAACTAATTATTTTGGGGGTGATATTTTCATAATCAAATAAGCCAAATGCAATTGGGGATTTTTGCATCTGCTTTTGTGTCTGTTCAACAGCTTTGGAGTATCTCAGCCACCTTCATACAGATCTAACAGAGGCAGCAAATTCAGCAATATTAAGCTCCACTAGTTCCAGGGAAATTAGAATGTTTTAGTAATGTTCTCAGTGAAAAGAAAAGTTATAGGGTGAATTAGACTGTCACTAGACACCGGAAACCCAGTGTGGGAGTGTGATAGGAATGTCCAAATCCAATAAAAGCTCCAGTTAGAGCTCCCATGTTGCACTGGCATATAAAGTGCCCATGCCCTAAGACACGCAGCAACAGCAGCTAGGTTTCATTAGGACCTGCAGACTGAGGCATACAAAGTCCTGCTAATTCCATTATCTGTCATGTGACCTTTTTTTAGGAACTGGAGTTCTCAGAATTCCAGCAGGCACAAACCCAGCCATCCACAAAGTTCATTCACTTTAAAGTGTGCACGTCTTTATTTTGACCTTAACAAATCCAGTCACTATATTTATAAATTACTGGATCTTATGTTTCCTGTGTGCATAGGCAACTACTACTGAGCAGGAGTGCAACAGCTACCATAACATCCATTATTGAAATCCTTGGTTTATTTTCTGTAGTTTAACATTTTCATCGAGTTATTTAGACATATATGGATGTTTCTTGAAATGGGACTTTCCAAGTGGCAAGTTTATATTTGAAGTCAACGTGTGTTACTGTTTGCTGTGGAAGTGTTTGTATTACTCCATCTGGGAGCACAGATTACACCCTGTGATTTATCTGCTACAACCACAGTAACTAGAACAACTCAAATAGCAAATGACGAGCATGCACGGTCAGATACTATAATGATAACAGCTACAATGCCAGAGAAATATAAGTAGTAAAAAAATTCCTATCCTAGCCTTAACCATAGACAGGTCTGTCTGAGAACCAAAATAGCTCATTTGGTATGTTCCATGCAGATATCTGGTCCTCTTAAAAAAATTAACACTCACTTTCACCAAAATAGAATAACTTTTTTTAAAGCAGATTGTATTCTATCAGTTATATTCTTGGTTATTATTTCAAACTTGTTCAATAATGTCTTAAAAACACCATTTATAATAATTTTAACTAATTAATTGTATTTTTACCAGCCACATTTGCTTCTCTTTTGTCAAAAGCAGAATCATTCAAGCCTATCCAATCTTTTTTTTTTTCCCCAGGATCCTCTATCACATAATCTTTCTATTGTCAAAAATATGCATTCTATGGCTTTATTGAATCTATTTTCAAACAGGGGTGCCCAAGCTGAACTACTCCAAGTATCTATAGCTTAGCATTTTTAAAATATCTATGTTTTTTATCCTGCATATTTGCACAGTGAATTCAGAATCTGAAAATTGAATCTGCTAGCTTTACCAAGTAATTTTCTGCCTGTCATTTTAACTCCTGATTTTGACTCCTATTTAGTTCTTGCTCCGTCTCTGCTGCAACATCACTGTGTGTAAATTAAGATCTGTGTTCCACTCCCAGCTGAAACCTAGTTCCAGACCATTTCACACAAGCAGCAAGTAGCTAGAAGTTATGTTTCAGGATCTGGAAAATAAATCTTACAGCAAATTGGCTCTAAAATGAAATGGCCACAAATCTAATAAAAAGAAATATTGCTATATCATTTGCTAAGGTTTTGAATGCAAAAGGGAAATAAAGGCTAGAACTATATGGATAACTATTTTCCTGCTCAATTGAAAATTTATAAAACCCATTGAATTGCAGAAGAATTTTGCAAACAAAGAAACCCATAGTAATTTTATTTTTAGTTGACCAAAATGTTTTATTTCCTTTGGTATGGACTTTGTAACACTATTTAAATTCCTTTAGCTTTGGGGACAGTTTTCAAGACAATGAGGATGTTAATCTGAAATGAATTTATAAAACACACTAACACACAATTTGTCTGAAATAAAAAAGTCAGTCTAAACAATTTGCTGACTACTTGTCAGTGAAAAACAGTTCACCAAAAAATGTAGTTCCTGTAGTTCTTACTACTAAAGAAATACAAAATTTTTAATATTTGTTATTAACATTTCTTGGTAACTTTCTCTCCATGAAGATTAAATGCTTGACATTTTTATTAAGTGACTAACTGGACATCTGATCTTCGAAGGAAACAATTTCATTTGTGCTTTCAGCTTCCACTAAACTCCCTGTGTTTATAAGCACAAGTGAATTCCAAAGACAGCCAAGGGTAAAACTGTGAAAGTTTACCCTCCACAGAGAAGTCCTGGAATAGATTTTAGATTTATGCTGAAAATGTGACTGAGACTATACCCTGTGGCATTTCAGTATGATCCAAAAAGCCTTGGGTGATTCCCTTCAGCATGTTAAGTACAAGAAACATTTTCTGGAGTTATGCTGAGCTGCTTTCATTTCCTTGTACTTTTGTCCTCTGGAGTCATTTTGCAAACTGGTGGTGAAGTGATGCAGCCTTCAGAACACTGTGTCTCTTTTGACTTCTCCCTTCAAAGAGCACAAAAATTGCACTAATGTGCCAGGCACTGCCATGGCAAAGAAACAACCTACCTAAAGCTCATGCTAGAAAGACCAAGCATATTTTCAAAAAATGTATTTTTATGAGTTTCTCTGCACTGATATAGTATAGTTCCATAGATGTATAGTGAACATTGGTTTTCTTCTCTCTAGCTATGTTCTCACTGTTGTTCCTTTCTGCTAGAGAGTATTCCGAAACACAGGTAATTGAGGCAATTGAGAAATTAAATTCTTTCCCATCAACTGGAAAACATAAAAAAGCCATTAAAATCCTTTCAGGATTTCCAGTTTGAAATTCACACCTGTAGACCTGAGCACTGAGATGCTACTTGTTTTACTGCACCCTTGTACTAAGATACATAATGCTTGTCAAATCCAATATTTGGCCTTCTCCTGTTTACTTCCTGGTTTCAGAAGAGTTCATGCTGTATCTCTTCCTTACACAACCCCTCCCTGTCTTGTGTGCTCCTTTCTCTTTTGAAACTACAAAAGATCAGCTGCACTAGGCCAGGGCTTTGTGAAGCTCTGAAGTCAATTATAGAGACCACATCAAAACACAGCTGGGGTGGGTGGGTGGCAGTGAGGGTGTCTTAAATACGTGAAGGAGCTTTTCTCTTGAAACACAACCAGATAAAATCACTAAAGTGAGTTTAACTTTGAGTATTCCTTCCTTTTATTATGGGACCAAGATATGTGGACACAAATCTTTGAAATCATCTACTATAGAAGTAACTGGAGTATTCAAAGCTATTTCAGCAAAGAAGCTGAATTAGCTGAATAACGCATTGAACCAACAGCACTTCTGTAACTTTCTGAATAATTAATTAACCTGGTCATCCACTCATCACTTAGGTATGAATATGTGCATCTGATGACTTGATTTGATGCATCAGTATAATCCAATGGAATAGAAAAGCCAGGAGAAAGGCAACTCTGACAGTGACAGCTGAGAAAGGGGAGGTGAGAGAACAGATGTAATGTGTAAAACACTCCTATCGCTTAGAGATTCCTCATCACTTCTTTAAGCAAGGGTCACAAATCATCTGCAATTTCTAGCAAAATGATGGGAGTTCATTTAGTAAAAGGTGATGAGAGCATCTTTGGTTCTTCTTCCCTCCCCAGTTTCCTGTCACAAAACTGCTAGGAGCCACAACAAAGAAGGAAAGAATCAATGTTCTTGTTGGTATTTAAAGCAAGAAGTTTAGCAAAACAGATGAAAATCCGTAGCAAGGTGTTTCTGGGGGACTTGAGATTGATCATATAAAAATGTAGAAAGAGCAGGTCCTCTCAGATGTAAAGTTGCTCATTGATACTCTGGGTGTTTAGGTTAGATGTTAGGTAAGGAGGAGCAGCACACGTGTCTTCTCCTCACAGAAGTACGAGTATGAAGGATGTTCCCCACATCTCACAGGGCAGGTAGTTTTCTTTTCATGGCTAAAAAAAGCTTTGTGGCAGCAACTGCATTATTGCTGTATCTTCCAGGAGGCTTTGTCAAAGTCTACATAAATAATATTTCTCTCAAACCTTTCTGTCATATTTGCTGTAATTTTGCTATGTGACTGTACTGATTGCATGGACACTTTAAATACACTACCAGTAGAGAAATACCTGTTAGTCTGTAAAGTTGTGAGCAGTTAAAACTCTAGCCATCTCCTACAAAGGTAGGAATCCATCATCCAGAAAAATGGTAATTTACACAATTGTATGAGATGGTGTTTACAATGCATACAATTTCAAAAATAAGGTATTAATCTCCTTAGAGTCCTATATGGATTTATCATTGTTACCTAATGCTCTTTGTGGATTCTGTTTTAACTCTGAAGCCTAAAGTTCACTATTTCACTCTCTTTCTCAAAAGCTTTGATGTGTGACGAAAATGGAGACCTCTCATCTAAAAAAAGGGAGACATCTGAGCCATTAGGATACCCATGAGGCTGGAAAAGTACCCAACTAGCAGGGACAACTTCCATGTCTAGGTGAGTGCAGACTGGAATGGGCCCTGTCTGTCCCACAGGAATAACTCCTATCGATTGTGCTTCCATTAAGTGCAATGCCTTTGTTTACATGGACTTTGGCCACATCCAATTCTAAAAGCAGCATTTTCTTACCCTCTTGCTGGAACATATGGGTAGATAAAGCTCTTATACTGAATACCAATGATTAGCCTAACTTAAAAAATGAAAAGCAATGGCCTCAGAGAGTTTATGTTCTAAAACAAGCAAACAAAATGCTGCACTTTCTATCAAAGTAAAGTACGGGCAATCACTGCATATAATTTCTGTTCACTAAGCCTAAAACTCTTATTGGGTTCCCTCATCTCTGAGGCATCAAATCCTAGACCAGTGCTCAGTAAAACAGCTGAAATCCACTAATTTAAAAGAGCAGCAACTTCCACTTGATTTTCTCTCTCCTGTGGCTTGTTCCAAGAATGGAGATCGATAGCTGACCCTCTGACTTTGCACTTAAGTGCCAGATAATTAAATTGTGTTATGCTGAAATGATGAAGTGATGGATTCTGGGGAGAGGAAGATGTATCTTAGCTATGTGTCATTTGCAAACCACACTGAAGTATGCCACTCAGCAAAGAAGGGAACTCTGAAGTTTAGTATTGTAGCCCTTTAATTACTGTATTTCTCTAATTTTTTCTAGTCAGCTCTATGAATGTAATAAAGAAGGATGATTATTTAAATATCTTTCATGATTAGAAAATAAAAAAACACTGTAAAAGAGCCTCTGAACACATTTAGGTAGCACTGAATGACAAAACTAAATGATGGTGAATTTTTTTCCTTTTCTATTGGTCAATTACACTTTCAAGTAAATATACTTGAAAAGAATACTGGGGTTGAAAAATCCAAAAAATCTATGTGCTAATCAGCAAATCTGACCTATTGCATCACCCCAGCAAAGGAATTTCAGCCTAGAGTTCTTGCTTTGAGCCAAAAATTTGTTTTTAAGGGACTTTCTTCATTCCTTTCATACAGATTGTGGCTTCAGCATAGGACAAAAAAGTCTAGCCTCTTAAAACAGACTAACATTGATGAAGGTATGTGGGATTTTGTTCTTTTTCTGCCACGTTGATGAGCCAATTCAAACCTTTTTTAAAGTGACAAGGGACTAGAGGAGGGCTCTCCAAATACATGTAATAATAAGCACTGTTTTATTGAATGAGTCCAGTTAAAAGTTGAAAGTAATAATGTGGCCACTGATGAATACATATGCTGGACTGAGGCCTCGTTCAGTCACCTGAGGTCTCGTGTTAGTCCTTTTGCAGCACACTAGCAATGCTGATTTGTTGTCTGCTACAAGCTGATTTCAGCTGCACCACCACTCACCCTGTGTTAGAGCGGACAAGGTGATTAATGACAATGTTATGCAGATAGCAACTGAAGCCAAGAAAACAAATTCCCCCGACTTGATTCTTTCTCCTCCATGAGGGAAAAATGTCTTTCTGATAGCAGAAACAATAGATGCAAATGTGTCTACAGGGAAGGTGCAGTAAGATACCAACAAAAGCATAAGGTTTCCATTACAGACTCCTGTCTGGATCCTTCCTGTGCTACCTCAGAATTGCTCAGTCTGTGACCCAGGCCACTCTGCAAACCCAGAACAGCTCCAGATCAGACATCTGACTGTTAGCAGCTCCAGGAGTATGACACTCCTTGGCATGCCATCCTTCTTCAGCCCACTCTTTACAGTGGACAAAAATATTACCTTCTCGCCATAGGACACTTGTGCCTCTCCTTCCAATCTGGGAATTTCTCTTTATGAAGCTCAGGATTATGTGCCAACAGAGCTCACAGACTCTCAAGCCATTCATTCTCAGTGTGGTCATGGCATAGAGAAATGGTGTATGTAGCAGAATTAACCAATACTCACAAATGGCAGGAGCCAAAAATGGCACACAGTGACTTCTTAATGTCATAACTTTTTTCATGAAATTCTTTTGCAAACATCTCTCCATGGATAAAAACTTGAACTGAAGATACCCATATTGCAAGAATGCTTGAAACCAAACTGAAACTTCATAAACCATCCCTGTCTGTACAATGACCACAGGAACAACCTCTGCAGTGGTTTAGACTGCTTTCAATGAAAGTCTACCTCACAAATTTTTAGTTGTGGTGGCTTTCCAAAAAATTTGCATGGTAATGTTCATGATCTCTGGTTACTCAATAGAAATGTTTTGAGTCGGAGAGCAATTAAATAGGTAATGACCAATTATATTAATCTGGTGTGAGCTGTGGGTGAATTCATGCTGAAATTGGGAAACTTTGGCTCCATGAGCTCTGCCCAGCAGTTGTATGAATAGCCGCAAAGAAGGAATCATATGACCTCATGAATCAGTCTTTTCTCTGTTGACATATCAAAGATTTTTTTATTATGCTATTCTACTAAAAACAGGATAATGCTTGTAAAAGCATGGCTTATCAAATTAATGAAAGGTTGTCCTGCTATGCAAAATAACAGATTTAAGGATTATTCATCTAATCTAAGACCTGCACTTTATTTATCTGAGTTCTGGAAGACGCTGAATGTCATTTGCCTCCAACTGAAGTGCACGTACTTTGGCATGAATAGACCTTGCGGGTAAGTTATGACATTTCATGTGCACAGCAGCTCCCAGGATTTGGGGACAGGATGAGATTTCATTCTGCTAGAAGCCAAGCAAACAGAAGTTAGTGAAGTTGTCTTTGGCTGTAATTGTGAAATGTCTCCTTGTGAACTTTTGAACTGTTCAATCAACAACATCACAGTAACACAGCATGCCTGAAACATGGGGCTTCAGCATTTATAAGCACAGCTAAAGCTGTAAAGCTAAGTGAAAAATCTGATACTGAGAGTTTATTGTAACTGTATGGAAGAGAGAGGGAGTGGGATTTCCTTTTATTTGATTCTCATTCTGGGTGGATTGTTTGCCAGAGAGCAAGGTGGTGTTGAAGTACTTTATGAGCAGCATCTGCCAATGGACATATTGAGCATCCAGCTCCAGGGAATAGGCAGCTCTGGAAAGTAGTTTTATGGGCTGATAATCAAACACTAAATCTGTTGCTTGACACAAGGCAGCTACCATTCAAGGTATGCATAAAACTGTTGCATATACACCAAAATCTTCTGTCCAGATTGTTACCACCCTCCCTGTTTAAACCAGGTTTCAGGTTTTTGTATACAATAGAGGAATTAGACTCTATTATAATAGTTGTAATGTTCTAAACTGCCCACTTTTAAAATAGGTCAACCTTTTAGAAAAAACAATTTACAATTTAACATTCAAGTTTTGCAAGTCTCCTTTATATGTCCCACTTTGTCAATACCCTTCGTGTTTATTTTGCATCTCCTTGTAGCCTCCTTCAACCACAGCTGTATGAAAAAGAAAAAAAAGAACACCAGTTACCTGCTCCTTTCCACATTCAGCTTTTTTCAGTCTTTTCTGTGTGTTAATACTTGAAACTACAAATGTTTTAAGCACATACCCATCCAGGCCTCATTCTCATATCAAATCAGAAAATAAGTAAGAGAAGGTTTTCAACACTTCTCTCATTAACACCCAGGGTGTGACACAGCCTAAGTGCAGCTCAGCTGCTGTGACACTCACCCCTGTTTGATGTTGGTTTTGAGGACAGCTGGTGCAGGGTCTGAGGGAGTTGGCCCCACCCAGCTGTGCCTGACTGTGGGGTCATGGCGTAGGAGAGAGGCCACGGCCAGTGCTGGAATTGAATGAATGGAGCATTTGCTGGATTGTGGAGGATTCCAGTCACGAGCCAATTATCTGAGTATGACTCTGGATGTAAAACAAAACTGAAAAGCTGAGATCTTATGTAGAACACAGACATATTTCAAACACAGCTTTGTCAAGGGCATCTTGAGATATGTAACATGCATAACTCAAAAATAGAGAGATAATTTCAAAAAACTATCTTACCATGGACTCACAGAGAGAAATCAACTGAACTCCCTTTTTCATGAGCAAATACTACTTTCTCTACTTTTCTATCTCAAAGTAGTATTAAAAAACATCAATACTATTTTAAAATTTACTAAAATATACAAATGTACATCATAGCCCCTTTAGCAGCTCTGTCTTCCCTTGCCTGCTGCATAGACATACATAGGTCCTTGCCTTTACAGAGCACTCTGTAAAGTGTTAAAACTCTGTTAAACCCAGTTACTTCTCACTGCAGAACATGGTTTATATGTATGAATCATGCCAGAAGGGCATCCCAGCAACCACCATTTTCTCAGTAAGTATTTAAAAACCTTATTCACATGTAAACCATTTCACCTTGTTAGAGATCAATGATTCTTGAGCAAAGACTCCTAATTCTGTGGGTTCATACATGTCAAGAAAAAGTTCAGTAGCTGTAAATGTAGACAAGTTGTAGTAGAAAGGTCCCTAATACTTCCCAAAACATAAATTCCTAGTGCCTCCAGCACGTTTATTGCTGCTGTTCTACACTTGCTTGATTTAAGTGTGTAGATCTATTCTCTAAGAGACTTGCTCTTCTGGGTGAGGAGAGGAAATCCAGCCGCCTTTCTGGATTTGAGGTGGAGCGCCTGTTCCCTGTGTTTGCAGGAAATTAGTTAACCACGCTTAACAAGCCTGACAAACAGGGCTTAATGAAGTACTCTAAAATACATGATCTTATTGTGGCCAAATTTTTTTCATGAGAAGATTCCTGGGATAGGGCAGTTCTATGAAATATAATAGGAATTGCACCGTTACTATGAAATTCTAAAAGATATTGGCATCATGTAAGTCTGCAGGCTAGCTCCAAAACCCTATGCACAGGATATAATCTTTGCTTTGAAAAAGATCACCCTGCTGTTCTTACTTCCATTTGGACTCTTGCTCAATTCAGTCCTAAACCTGAGAACCACAAAATTATTTGAACCTGATTTCCTGTCCATATTCCTAGCTCCTGCTGAGTACAACTCTGGCAACCATGGGTCTTGGGCTGAGATTCAGGAACTGCAATATGCAGAACTGCAAGGTTCATAAACTTGAGTAATCAGGAGGTTCTCTTACAACAGACTGACTGTGAATAAACCCAAAGAAAACAGGAATTGCAGCTTCATGAGTTGTGGTGTTGTATCCTGACGTAGCTTTGAGGGATTGAGATCATCCAATTATTGCTGTTGCAGCTTGACAGTGCCAAATGGGACAGCTTATTATTCCTCCCAAAAGACATGATGCACAAAGTACTTTGAACTTGATTTTCAGCCAATTGGTCGGAGCTTGTTTCTACTTTCTTTTTAAAATTAGTTTTTATAGCTCAATTTTAGAACCTGTGAATAATGGAAAAATAAGAGAAAAACTTAAATCTTAGAAAAATGATTCATCATTACACTGCACAAAATCAGGTATGTGTTCAGCATTTTTTTCAGAACAGAAATAGCACTGTAAAGTTGTGTACACCATGCTGTCTGCCTGCTCATCAAGCTGTGTTTTAAATCAGAAGAGTCAAGCACAAGACTGACCTAGGAACCCAGGGCCGTTTTTATATTTTTAAAAAATTAGATATTAAAAAATCCAAAGGTGGTCTGATTTCCAAGTGCAAAACAGCTGTGCAGTGAAAATAACTGTTGTTCTTACTATGTTTGTCTATGAAACCACAACAAATGTACTCAAATGAAAAATGTGCCAGCACAGTCACTTCATAAAGGGAATACCACAGACCTTACATTGCACAGATGAGAATGGTAGAACCTCCTTGGAATTATTTGATTGAAGAAACAGTTATGTGATAATTTGGATTTCTTTGCAAAAGACACTGACACTCAGTTTCTCCACAGCATTCAAAGAAGAAGAACTATCAAGTATATCAATCACATTAGCTCCTTGTCTTTCTGTAAGAAATCCATCTAAATATTTAAGAAAGCAATTTGCATGCCAACACCAGAAAGACGTGGCTTATACTGATTGAGTTTGAGTCTCTTGCAAACAATAGTGGTCATATCCAATTGACAGTGTATATGTATAATTTTTCCAAGGATACTCTACAGACAGAACTAGAGTTGGCTCTTGGAAAGAAGCTTTAAGCAAACATTTGCACAGAAGTTCAGCAGAGGTATGGAATGTTTTTCCAAACTAATTAGTTTGTAATTCAATTGCAAATGCTAATCTTAGGAGCACAAACTGATGACATAATCTCAGAAAGTATAGCTGCTTTTTCAAGAATTCATTACAAAAGCAAAGCACCAGCCAGATAACATTCTCTCAGAACATTTTGTAACTTATTATATTCTTGATGACAAAAAATAAATTTTAGTGATTTTTGCCTTAAAGACAAAAATTAATCTAGTGATTTGTATAATCAAGGATGAGTAGTCTACTGCATGTAGAAATTAATTATGTTCCCGTAAACAATCTGAAACAGGATTATTTTTTTCAGAGAGGTTTGGTGTTAGACTGAGAGGAAGGAAGTACTCAAATCCTTACGAATCTATCAAGCATAGTGAAAGGGAAAGCTAGGACTTTTTCAAATCAGAATCCTAAAACTTCAAGGAATTAACAGCAGCCTATTAAAAAATCTCATTCGAAATTATAGGGAAGAGAAAAGGAAGTATCAAGCACAAGACATAGGTTTAAAACAGCATATTGTCACAGAGGTGATTTTGTTTTGATAAGGTCAGTGATATTGTTATCTCCAGAGAACCTACTGCTCAGAAAAATCACATGCAGAAATGCAGAGAAAACAGAAGAGTTCTACATGACTTTTCATCGGTAAGCAGTGTGAGCAAAAAGTCTCTAAAACGTGTAGCCTTTCACCATGTAGGCTCTTCTGGTATGAGTCGGGTGTGAGTTTATACTTGGAGAGGAAAGCTGTATTTGCTTAGTCCACACTGCTTACTGGAAACATCAGCCAAATCCAAATACTGCAGTAGGGTAAGAAGCAGAATCACAAAATGTTCTGTTCTTTTTGTTGTCCTTTTTTGTTTTTTTTAAAAGAACACCCCTTTGGGGACTGACTGAAACTTTTCTTAGAAGACACTGGTTCTGAACATCTGCACTTTGACAAGCAGTGTTTAAAAGCTGTTTCTCATTACAGTTTTGTCTCTGCAGTATATAGTTAGAGCTTTGTAAATTATCACTTTAGTATAAGGTATCTGACAGTCATGTTCCTAAACACATTTCATCTGCACGTCCCAGTTATAGAAGTCTGGGACAAGGTTCATGGTAAAACATTTGTGCCAGTTGTTGTACAATATTTGCTTACATCAGTGAGCACAGCAAAGATAACATTGTAATCTGCCCAACCACTTCATCCTCTGAAAGCAACCAATGACACTTATTAATTAAAATAGCTCCCCAGAAGTTAGACTGCTAAATTTGCACTCCGAGCTCCAACAGATGCTGGCTTAAATCACGTCTGATTTGGCCAGTGAGGCAGTGCCCTCAATGATATTATCCTGCAGACTGAAAGGAGATGCCAGCACAACAAAACTCACTCAAGCTGAAAGAAAATGTGGGAAAATGGTGTAAATCTTTCAGCATGGTAATTACCTGGATCTGGTGTGATATCTGAACTCGTTTGCAGATGAGATGTTAAGAAAGCTATGGAGTACCGGAATGAATGATGAGTAACATTGTGTTCCCACACTTTCAGCTACACTCCCCTTAAAGTTACTGTTTCAGACCCCCCACAAACTCTGGCACTCATTTGAAATCTTCCCTTAGCAACAGCAGAAGGGATTCTACAGCGCAGGTAAGAGCGAGAGGTTTTGGGCACAGGGAGAATTCTCCCTCCAGGTTCCACTATTTGAACAATGCTGAGTTAATCTGCCAAGATGCAATAGCCCTATTTTCCTTTCAAAGTCTTAGCAGCAGGTGGAGGAGCAGCAGAATGAGAGTTTGGGTTCACTGGAAGTTATATATAACTGTGCAAACCCACTTTCATGTGTACTATCAATGCAATGCTATATATATATGCATATTATGCATATTATATTTTCAGGTAGTGGGTTAGGAAGAGGTTTCTTTTCAAACAAAACACAGGATTCTGTGTTTAAAAACACCCATGTGTGTTTCCTTATTAGGGACACTGAGAGTTGGGTTTTTTTTTTAAGAGAACGGGTAGGTGATTAGCTAGAGATAGTCTTCCCTCATATCGTACAGCTTGAAGTAAAACTGACTCTATGAAATCCACACTAAATACCTACTAAAATTAATAATCAGTAAGTAGAATTACTTTATCCCATGACCAAATTCTATATCTTCTAAAAAGAAGAAAAAAAAAAAAAGAGCTTTTTGACACATTTCTTATCAGCCTGTTTATGCTAGTAACACTGTGTAGAGGTACCTATAAATTCCAAAGCATTTGCTTTTCTGGTTGCTCATATATTTGCTCATACATTTCTATTTAAGCTAGAATTTGGTTCCAAATGTTGCCAGTCTGAGAAATTCTTAAATGCTAGTGAGAAGAATTCAGGAGTTTTCAATGATGAAAGCTGGGGGAAATAAAAGTTGTAAATATGGTACATCTTTGCACAAAGGGGGAAAATGTACCAATGAGAATCCTGTCTGAAATTAATCCTTTGAAGTATCTAAGAAATTCAGTTTTGTTTTGGCCATGTTAGGAGAATTTAGTACACATATTTACATCCTGGATTTATCACACAGTAAGGCTAAACATTCTACTGGCACTGTTTGTATAGACATCTATACAGCAAAGGGAAGTTTCCATTGACTCTGAGGGGCTTTCAGTGCTCTATGAAGAGTTTCACATGTATAAGAAAGCTGCATACAATTCACATAGGACTTGGAAAATGCATCAATTACCAGAACAACCAAAAACTGCCACGGCCCTCATGTATTAATGCTCGCCTGCAGTCCTTCTGGCATTCAAAAGAGATTGCAAATTAAAATTCAGTAAGCTCCTACATATAAATAACAAAAATTAGTCTGTAGTTTCTGTGAGGTTTTAGCAGCATCTCTGTTCTATTTGTCACAGCAGAATAAGGCCTAAACTACTAGATTAGGAACATAGGAAAGCACTATATTCAACTGAAAGGTTTGCAAGAATGTAAAATAGTCACTAAAGTCCCAGTCTAGTATGTAAATTTGTACCAATGTATTTACATTTATTTACCCCCAAACTGCAAAATAAATATTTCCCTGATCTATTAAAAAACAGCTCATCAATTCACCAAAAAATTTTCAGGAACCATCTGAAAATGTACTAATCCTTCTCAGCTGGCTCCATTTTAAGTTCCTCTAGTGGAAATACTGACAGCTGTTTACTTTAAAAAGCTCAATACATCCCTTCTGGCTGCTGTACCTCACCTGATCTTACTCTGGAAGACAGCATTTCTGCTGCTTTCCTTTACCAGCTTTAAAACCTACTGTTGGAGATAGTAAGGACATAACCAGCATACCCATTTTGCTTGGGTATTTATTGTCAAGAGATATTCTAGCTGGTTGCAGGACCAAGGCAGATGGAAAGATGTGAAACCTGCAGCAGCAACACTATTCTTTCATATGACTTTTTCAAGGTCCTCTATTCCAAAAACTCATATAGCCAAATAACAGAGAGTGGTCTGGTAGAAAAATAGTGTGCAATAAATCTGAGATAGCTTATTGATCCATTGACTGCAACACCAGCAGATACCCAGTCACCAGTATTTTGCCTGTATTTCCTGAGAGCACTAGAAAAGGACTGTAAGTGATTACAGCAAATCTTTTCCTTGCACTAGAGGTCATTTCAGGATATGCTTGCTTTAATACCATTTGACTTGTGCCAAGTTCTTGGTTAGTAAATGCTTTTTATGTTAAGGCTGCAAAAAAGCTTCTGAGGTCGTTTTTCTACAAGTAACCACAACGGTGGCACTCTGAACTTTTAAATTTTTTTTCTTTTTTATTAAGTGGAGGCCCTGTAAGATCTGCTGAATCTGCAAGACCAGAAAAATACAGGATATGTGTGTCTGACTTCAGTGCCTGCACTTAAATAACCCACATTGTCTAGCTATTGTTAAACCGAACACAGCAAGATAATGATCTCACTGCCCATGCAAATCTACCTCATAAAAGCCAAGTGGGTAACAAAGGGAAAAAAGTATACCTATAGAAATTCTACAGAAAGGACCCTTCAAAAGTTGTCCTGCATTTGAACAGCAGAGTATTTTTTTGGCTCTGTCAGCACCGACTTCCAGACAGCTGATCCAAGATTGGAAGGGGGTGGGGGGAAACTGGAACATGCTTAACTTAAAAAACAGAACTGGAAACCACATGTCCAATATAAACAAGTTCCAGGTTTCTGCTCTTGGACGTGCCATAACCATGTTCAGCCAGACAATAACACAATGGAACAGTTGTGTTTTAAATGGTTAAAGGTGCCTTCTTTTCAGATGGAATCCAATTGTGAGTATGTTTCATAAGGAATTCCAGTTTAGCAAAAGGTTTGTTTATGCAGAACTGTCAAATACACTTTCCAGTGTCTTGCAGAGAAATGCTACTGCAGAAAAGTCTTCTGCAGATCATTCTGAACATTCTTGTCCATAGGCGATTAATTTCTTCAATTAATTTATTCAATTGCAACTATCCATTCATTAAAAACCTTGCTTGCCAGTTTACTCCCAACTATTTGTAAGACCTAGGTCTTGCCACTGAGAAGGAAAGTGCTACTACCAGTGTCTAGCATGAGGAAAATAACTGGAGAGTGATCCATTTTCACTACTTCCAATAGTAATAGGTTTCATTACACTGAACCTAAGTCCCACTTCCATGCTAAAAGAAAAAAATGGTTTGTGGAAAGAGAAATCTCTGATGTTTCTGATTTTTCAGTAGACACATAGTTGTAACAATAATAAGTACAGTTTTACTTTAAGTGCTTTTTAGCTACAGTACCTAAATCTAAATTCTGTTGTTACCAGAAACTTTGTTTCTGTGTCTTCTGCATGATTAATATCTTCACAAAGACTGGGGAGAAAGAGGGAGGAAAGGAAATAAAGGGAAGCCTTTCACAGAGAAACCTGTAAAACTATCAGGCAAGGTAGTTGCCCCTAATAGTTAATATTAATCAAGTGTGTGGTAAATACAGATGTCATCCAGCTGGATTCTCCATGCAACCAATTTAGCCCTAACTCTTTTGCAGCTGAATTAACTGAATCCTATTATTCAGTCTTGAAATAGTCATGTAAAAGGAGTGAGTAGGAGTGGTTCTACTTTTCTTCCTGACTTCAGCTCCATTTGAAACATATTTTAAAATTTGCTTATTCTTTAAGAAGTTTATGCCCTGTATTTATTTAAAAGACTTTAATGTTAAGAAACTTATAGTATATATATTTTTGTTGTCTTCAATGAACACAGATTGTTTGATCCAGGCTTAAAATCAATACTTTAAAATCAGAACTTTACTCTTGAGAATTGCATTGTAGGCTGAGGATTCAGGCAGGGCTTTGAGGGAAGTTGTTCTATGTTTTCTCCTGACTTTTGTTAATGTGTTGAAATTTTCTTAGAGGAAGTAAGAAAGGAGTTGCAGAGCTCTTTCAGAAAAAACACAAACAATGCTTTGAAAATCTGTATTGTTTTTAAAAATATAGGTTTATTAAAAGAGTTAAGATTATCAGTTTTCAGAAAGAAAGTAGCAGGCTGATGAAGTTCTTAACACTGAGAAAGAGGGCTTACAGCTTAGGCTGGAAAGACAACTGTTTTGTGAGGCTGGTCTTTGTCCAGAAGCCTCCATTTGGGCCCATCTCAGGAAAAAAACCTTACAGAAAATGTTTTGATGCACTCAGCAAAGTAAGGAGATGGAAGGCACTTAAGGGACACAACAGCCTAGAGCACCTTGGGCTTTTGCAGATAATCTGGGTATATGCCAATGAGACTGAAGGAAGCATACAGAGCCTACGAGTTGTTTCTAACTTTTAACACAAGAAATCAAACCCAGGAGGCCCAACATGCAGAGGGACAAATTCATTTAGTCTGTCCTTTTGCTTTTGGGAAATCTGTGTTGGGGAAAGGCCTTTTCAATTTCCTCTGGCATCCTGTCCAGAGGGAGTGCAGCTCCCCGTAAGTCCTGGGAAGCAGCCAAACTGGCAGCTCAGGAGGAGGGATTGAAGCTCCAGCACCACTCATTTCATCCTGCTGTACACAAGAGCTGTCTGCAGTCCTGCTTTGCACTGCTCTTGAGTGGCACAGAAGGCCCTAGATTGGCTTTCTTGTAATCTTTTCCTGCAAAGCCCTGGGTCTTCACCAACACTGCCCACCTGCTACACACATACACGTATATGCCTTCAAGAGTCACTATGTGCTTAGAGACAAGCTAAAAGGAACTTCAGCCAGGTCTAGTCCTCAGGTTTTTGTTTGATTAGCTATGTTTCTGGTAATTGCCAGGTGTTAAAATGGAAGATAAAGTTTATTTCTGTGATAGAAAAACTGCGAATTACATTGGTTGATTGGTGTCTATACACATGGATAGCATCATGAGTCAGAACTTAAGGAAAGCTGTGCTTTAATGTTTTGTTTTGAATTACCATAGTGTGAGCAAATGAGACTCACTAAAACTGAAAGTGAAATCCAAACCTCTATTTAAAATGGATTATTTGTACTTTATATAAAGGCCTCTTTACTAGCCTGAACACAGGCCATAAACTACTCCTGTTTGTCCAGCCTAATTGTTATGCTCTTGTCATACTTGTCACATGAGTGAGGTTTGATTGCTTTATTCTCAGATAGTTTTCAAATACCAATTACATTACTAAATTCTTCATCTTCATATACACCAGCTATAAAGTCATCAGAGAAATTTTGCCTAGGGAAACAAGATATAATAATTGCTAAAAGCAATTACATACATAAGTTAAAAAAGAACTTTTTTTCATTAGTGTTGTCCTCAAATTTGTGATTAAAGATATTTAATATAAAGAAATGGAAATTAGTTGGTCTTTTCTATCTGTTTCAATTCAGCTAATGAATAAAGGTTAGACTGAAAAGAACAACAGATGCCAAATAGTATATCCTCCACAACTGCAAGGTTAAGCAGGCAGAACACACAGCTGCCCAAGCTCACTCTGCCAGCTAGAGATCGATAACGGTCTTGACCACTTTCTCTTGGATGAGTCCTATCCTTACATGTATGAGCAAGGATAATATAATTAGGCCTTTTCTTCTTCCTGTGTTTTGATAGCCACATAGAGCTAGTTTAGCAACAGTGTGGAGGAGCTACTGTTAAACCACATGGCCCCCAAATGGTTTTGCTGCAAGACTAAGACTCCAGGCTGAGTCTGGTGCCCACTTCTCTCTAGCTTCTGCTAATTTGTGTAGATTCATTTAATTCTGATGATTGACTGAAAAGTTGTTTCTGTGTTATGATGTGCTGCATAATTCTTAGAACTAGTAAGTTTAAAAGAACAGTTCAGTGGAGTTAAATGAAGGTTTATTTTGTGCTTTCTCTGCATTCATGATGGTGATGGTGTGCTAATGGAGATGGCTAAAAGCTTGACAGATCAGAATGATTTGGTGGGGAGCTGCAATACACAGGATTCACAGTGATCCCTGCTCAAAATCCCATCAGTTTTTCTCTACATATAAATGTGTAATATAATGCAATAAGCTGTGACTTTCTACAGCCTCTCAGAACACAGTGGCCCTCGACAAGGCTCTATAAGATTGTAGATTGCTATTAGGCTCTGTACTGTCTCCCTTCTACCACCGGTGCATCCAGAGACTAACTGGTTTGCAGTAACTCAAGAAAATGTCTAGACCTTTGTGCTGAAAACCTGCTTAAATGAAGGGGAGCTCTGTCATGTGAATTATTTATCTGATTTTCTGCAAGTCCTTCGTGTTTAGGAATTTTCCTAGTGGAGAGGATTTTTAAAATCCGTGCATCAGTGAAACTGTTTTATCAGTGGAGCCAGTATAGCTTAGGACAAATGGGGGTACTGCCTCTGTGGACCACAACAGAGCTTTTGAGATCCACAGGAGCCTAAGTGGAAAAGTATTCTGACTTGACAACTACCCCTGACACTAAATATAACCTTCTGGTAAACATTAGAACTTCAAGGGCTTTGTGGCTGATGATCATGTTGATCTCCAGGATATTCAGTAAGAGACTAGAGTGGAAAACATAAACATGAAAAGAAATGTAGGGGGATGGGAACTTTGAAAGCTGGTGGAGAGAACGGAGAATATTTTGGTGAAAAAAGTTTTTTTGCCTGGTTCAAGGGTTTTCAGTGTATTCATAAGGCTGAGACAGTTTAACCAGTAGTGTACCAAAAAAGCACACAAGAAACTGTGGATTGCTCCAGCACATTTTGTCCCGATAGGAGTACTAAAAAGCACTGTACAGTGAGTAAAGGACAAAAAGCAGATGCTCTTGGCATTTCCATCTTGGTCCTTCTGCTTTAAATAGGAGAATTAGCATCCTCTGCACTATGGATTTTACTTTATGTATTTAAGCTCTGATATCTGGCTATAACTATCAGAAGGATTTCACACAGAGCACCAAACAGCTGGAAAATAGTACGAGCTCTCAGTCCCTATCAATGTGGGCTAGATTTAATGCAATAGTACTTGGAAGGCTCTGTATCTCTTCAACATAAGCTCAAGGATCTGGTCTGTCCTTCCTTGAACCATGAAGAGCAAAGCCTTTATTTTCTCAGCACAGTAGCAGACAAGGACAAGCAAGTTTCTAAAGCAGATCATAAACTGCTCTTTTCAAGTATCTCTTGCATGATCATCAGTTATCTTCTAGCCTGCAGTGCTGTTCCTAGCCTTCAGGTCACCCCTAAATACCAGCTCATCTAGTCACACAGCACATGGAAGAGATTCTGTTCCATAGTAGAAGTTTTGATTGTTCTTAGCAAACAGGTTTGGGACTTATTTGGATAGCTCTTTAAAGTAGCTTCCATGTGTACCCAGGGTACTTTCACCACTGCTCTGTCAGGTGGATAGCCATCACACCCTATCTATCTGACAGCTGGGCAGACTGATGTGTTACTTAGCTAGTTCAGGATGACTAGAAAGCAGAGGAGATCCAAAGCCCTCGTTCCAAAGCAGTAGAACACCATTACGTGTCTTGTAAGAACAAACATTTACCAGCCCTGGAAGTGATCGCTTTTTCTGTTAGCTTAGCTCTTACTATCTTACAAACTTTTTTCAAGGCTGCCACAATTTCTTTTAAAGATAGAAAAAAACTCAAACACCTTAGAAAACATTCTGCAAGGAAAGAAAGAGACATTTAAGCCTGTTTAAAACTCAATCCAAACAGAGACAGACCTGTTGCCAGTGAGGAGGGAAACTTGGCAGTTTTGCTTAAAGCTTCCCACACAGACACTGGAGACGAAAGAAAACAAAGAAGTTCTAGTCCCCGAGGGTCCTGCCACTCCCTGGGCAAAAACAGTCCCTTCCCTCCTTTTCCTTTAGCTCTCTCTTTCACACACACACGTGCTCTCTTAGTGCCATGGGCTACAACAATAACGAGTAGAGGCCTACAATCCTGGAAAAAATACAGGAAATGAAGAGTTAAAAAAAAAAAAAAAAAGGGAAAAGAGAAAAAAAAGAGAACTTGGAGGCGAGCCAGCGTCCCCGAATGACTCCGCTCTGCCGGCAGCCTGGAGCGACACTCCCCGCCGGTCCTGCCCTCCCTCCTCTCCCCGCAGAGCGGGCATGCCAAGCCCTCCTCTCTTTATCAGGGTCTGGAGTTCCCCTTCTTGGTCTCTGGTTGGTTTGGAAACCCAGAAACGTTGCTAAATTTATCTTTCGCTTTCAGGACAATGGCAAATGCCAGCAATAAGAATGCAAAAGAACTGAAAATTAATGGAGACAATTCCCTGCAAGCCAAGTGGAAACACCTTTTCTGTATAACTCCCAAGGCGGCAAAAAGCAGTTACACAGTGCAAAGCAGGACAGGCTGCCTGGGGTGCCAGGAACACGCTGTTCCTTTGGCTGTGTGCCACAGGGAATTGTCCATCCATATGCTCAAATTTGATGGGGCTTTCTTCTCTCCCACAGAGACCAAAGCATACCGTCAAATTAGAATGGCTCTTACTTTATCTCAGGAAGGCAACAGGAAAAGCTGAAGGCACACTGAAAGTAGGGCCAGCATGGGTGAGGCTGACACCTCAGAGCTAACACTGCTCAGGAGTTATGTCATGTTTAGTTCTAAGGATCTCTTTCTTCCCGCTCTTTTTAAGAGAACTGACCATATATCTTAGTAAACTAATTTGCCATCCGAAATTACTCAGTGGAACATCTTGCACAAGTCTGCTCTAGTCGGTGTAGTGCCTCGACACATGTGCTATGATTGGTGCCTTCAGCAGAGATTGGTCTCCTAAATTTTTGGTGTCCCCTGTCTGACTGGAAGCCATTCTGTTACCCAGCACCAGGCAGAGGCGTGAGGTGTGGCAAGTCATGGGGCCTATTTCAAGATGGCCCTCCTAATACTTTCAGTGCAACTTTCTCAACGCTTGCAAGACTTCCACTTTTTCTATGGGTGTGTCTCATAAATTAAAATAGCAACAAAAAAGTGTTCAGCCTTCACCAAGAAGTAAGCACTGAACACTGATAAGTACAAGTTACTGGTTGCATTCAAATATTTTTTTTTTTTAAATTCAGTTTTGCCCAGCTGCCAAAAGAGTTTTAGACACTGCCCATATCCCCCTCTCTCCTCACACATGGTGTCTCCTTGTGACTCGTGTTCAGCCTCTCATTTACCTTCTGCTTACTCTAGCTTTCACAAAGTGTCTGCTAAAGAAAGAAACAGATACACAGCCATGTAGGTGCCTCTAGAACATTTAATTTTAAAATATCAAGAGTATCGATACTTGCATGGGGAGTGATAAGCTGGTATGAAGAGAGGGACTGGAGCACGGAGTAGGAAAAACGGGGAGGTAAGAAGTACTGGAAAGGGAAGTAGAAGACAAACAGAACAAGAAGGCCAGCAGCTAAAAATTACAGCTTGGTACAATCTACACAGATGACCCGCATGCCGTTCCCTGTGACATTAATAAAAAAGGGCAACGTTAGCTTTGAATCTATGCCCAGTAAGGATTTATTCCCAGAGGGGTTTTTTTTGTTGTTGTTGTTTGGTTTTCCCGAGCTTGAGTTCCGAGAGGTGAAACCATAACAGTGGCCAAATAAAAGTTTGTTTGGTTTTGTTTTTCATTTTAATTACCAAGCTGTAACAAATAAATCTCTGGCTGGATTGTAACTAACCTGTATGGGTCCTTAGATGAGCTTTAAGATGGGAAGATTTGCCATAAACTTTTTCACACCCCACATAGTGGCATTTGTGCTTTTTCTGGGGTGATCCAGGGTCAGTCCAGCTTCTTATGCGTTTGTTCTTTTGTCTGGGGCTTGGCTCAGTTACTGCAGCCAGGCTAGTAGGTGTGGCTGCTCTTTCTCCTCCATGCTTACCAGCTGAAGACAGACTTTCTTCCCCAAACTCCTTAGGAGCAAGAGAAATGTGTATTTGCTCTGTTATATCAAGCGTCTCTGTTTTTTCCGTCCTTAGAGCAGGTGAGCTAGGGACATGCTGGTTCAGATCTGCTAAAATGCTAGCTACCACAAGTAATGATGATCCATTGTCTTTCCCGGTTTCTCTGACTTCCCGTCTATCTTCTCCATTGGATGAAGGAAGTATTGCTGCATCAGGTTGGGGATCAGGCTCCCCTTTGGGACTATGGATAACAGCACGACTTGACATAGAAACAAGGCACTCTGCTGCAAAATGATCCACATATGCTGCTGTTGCCATTTTTCGTAAGTTTAAAAAGAAATCCAAACAGACGAAGACAAAAAAAAGAAAAAACAAACCCAACACAACAGCACTCTTTCCCTTTTTAAAAAGATTACACAAGCAGACTTTTCCCTCCCTTATTTCTTAGGATCGGTTTGTAGGAGTAGAGGCTGATTTAGCAGCCATCAAACCCACACTTTGTTCGTGACGATCACACCCAGCTTGTCACTAAATCGAAAAAGCGTTGGCGGTCCAATGGAAGAGAAAAAGAACAGCAGATAGATCCTGGCACTGGCAGCTTGTTGCTCGGAGTAGGGATTAATGCCGTTTTCTCAAGAAGGCAACGAGCTGGCGATGCGGTCTCGCAGCCCTCCCATCGCGCTGTGACAGCGGACCCGGCGCTCCCCGTTATCGCTGCCCGGAGCCGCCCGGACCCCGCGGGGCGTGGCCTGGGGAACATCTGGGCGTGACGTCACGCGGGGCGCAGCCCGCGCCGGCAGGTGGGCGGCGCGCGCGGACCCCTCCGCCGGGCGCGGCCGGGGAGCTCCCGGGCCTTTGGCTCCCTCCCCTGCACCCTCCGACGGACGTGGGCGATTGGATAACATCCGAGTCAGAGCTGCACGGCGAGGGACGATTTAACAGGCGCTGAAGTGTTACAAGATTAAAAGGCTGTGAAGTTGGAACTGATACAAGTGACGGGAAGGAGCCAGGCTGCACGGTTCGGTCCGCAGCTACACAGATGGAGCTCGGGCGAAGATTTTAATGGGTTGTGACAGGTTTAACTAACTGCCAGGGAACACACATGAAATCACCTTCCTGTCAGAACTCTAGCACTCCGCAGCCTCTGAATTATTTAAAAGTACAAACGCAAATAACTTGGGTTTCATTATTATTCTCTGCTTGTACAAAGTACAGCTTGGCCAGTTTTATAGAGGTTAGTGCCTGAATCAACGAGAGAGCTGTATTGTAATTAACTTATCAAGCAGATGTAAAGAAACGCATCTGAATGGAGATCTGAAAGCATTTGTGATGCCTATTACCTTTTGCTGGTAATGTTTCTCCAGACTAATTCCTATGAAATTCATGTCTTTAGCAGAGATCTTTCTTTTCTCTGAGACAGAGACGGTCAGGCAAGGGTTGCTTTGGAAGCCCTCCTTTCTGGAAGGAAAAGTTTTGTGGAGTTTGAGGCAGCATGAGTGGAAGTGAACATCTGTTCCAGAAACCCAAATAGTTTTAGTGTTAGGATGAGCAAAAAGTTGGTTTCCTGTATGTGAAAACGCCACATTCAGGAGTAAAGTCTGCTTATGTTACTACCGTGCTTTTTGAAAAAATGGAATGTATGCCACCTCAGGGCCAGGCTCATGGGGTAACCGGTGCCTGCCACGGTGCCCCCATGTCTGCTCAGGAGAGAAATAGGCACAACCAGTGCAGGAGGATGTGGTTTAATGCTGAATCAAGACAGAACATTTTGATGCAGACATACTGTACTATACTGTTCATTCTGCTGAGCAGATCTACAGGAAATGTTAACACATTTCCAAATAAAAAGGTTGAGTTTGGGACTTACCTATTAGATGAAAAAGGAATTCTGTGGCAAACATCTTTATAAGAAATATTAGTTGTGCTCAAGCTCAACTTTCTTCTTGAGAGAGAAGAATTGCTGAAGTAGACCTACCTGGCAGTTTAGTAGTAGATTCAGAGAAGAAACCCTGCAGCTCTTTCATCTTGAGAAGAAGCAAGGGGCCATTTTCAGGGAAATGAGGATAGGGCAATACTTAGGCACAAGCTCTCTGTCTTAACCCTGGGATCGAGGACAATTATCAGAAAATGTGCAGTAAAAGGGAGACCTGGACTATCCCGGTTGCCAACAACCAGCAGGCTTTGCCACAGCACTTATGGGGGTTCCACAGGTTCTCTGTGCCCTCAGCCCAACCCCCTGAGCGCTGCCGGGCCCCTCTCCTACCGCCTCTCCTCGACGCTCTCTCACCCCGAAACGCTCTGTTCTGACCGTGCTCTTTCCCGCTGTGTAGCAGTGGCTTCCCCGGAGTGAGAGGGGCCGGTGTGGCCTGTCCCCGGCCGGGGCAGAGGTGCTGGCAGAGCCGGCAGGGAGCTCGGCAGAGCCCGGGAGCTCCCGCGCCCAGCGCGGCCCACACCGCCTGCCCGGCGCGAGGGGTGAGCCCCCGGGAGAGACGAGAACTGTGATTGGCTGTCCCGGCCCGCTCGGGGAGGGCCGACCAATGGGAAAGGCCCTTACATGCCGTGCGAGGCGTCCCTCAGACCGGTGCTCCCGCGGGCAGCGTGCACGGTGGTGTCCGTGTGGCCGGGGGGCTCTGTGGGCGACAATCTGCTGTTGCTCGTGGTTTGTGTCCATGGCGTGAGCGGGCAGGACACGGCTCAGCACGTCCCTGGGACCCCTGGCCAGCTGAGAGCGGCGCAGCGTCGTGTGCATGGCCGGGCCCGATGGCAGAGGCGGCTGTGAGCGGGTAATGGCTGGTACAGCTGATGGCCGGGAGCAGGGCCGACTTTCTTTCTCAAATGATCTGTTGCGTTAAAGCCTTGTCCTGATGGCAGCTGCTGTTGTGTACGAGTGCCTTTCATGTAAAATTAGTGGCTGTAACCAAGCTCCCCATGGTCCATGGCCTCTGTTCTGCCGTTTTGCATGGAGAACTTGTGTTAGCACCGGGCTGGGAGTGCGGCACAGCGGGGTTCAGGGCTGGGCCGTGCTTAGGGGAGGAAATTTGCTTGGGTGAGGCCTTGCTCTTTCTTTGGTTGCACGAACCCTGTGAGCTTCCTTCTTCATTTGGGAAAGAGCAATGTTGTGAAGGTTACTTTTAGTAGAAAGGCTTTTATATGCAAAAGAAAAGTTAATGATATTTGGCAGATGTTTACGTAGTCCAGTTGGGGTTCATGTATGACTCTTAAATCATAACTATGAACAAAAATGCACCTCTGACTTTCTAATAGCTCACTAGAAGTAAAAAAAAAGTCATGTCTCGCACAGTTAGTATGAAAGTCCCTATTGCTGCATGTTCAAGAGCATATTTTCAGCTGCCCAGTGGGACCAGCTTTGCCTTCAATGAAGGATTGCAAATCTCAAGTGCAGATGAGTGAACTAACAGTAGTGAATAACCTCCCTGCAAGCAGCAGGAGTAGGAGGTCAGTCTGCTTTGCAAGGAATTTCAGTGATTACATTAGATCCCTAGAACAAAACCAATTTATGGAAAATCCCTAGACAAAATACTGTGCCCATTTATTAACTCTTTCTTATAATGATATATATATACCTGCCTATCAGTTCATTAATTATTGCATGTTATTTTTTCTGATTAACTGGAAAGGTGAATTTCTTTAAGTACATAATAAATCTTGAGCATCTAATACCTACTTGTTCTCACCAAAGGAGATGCATTTTGAATGTGAAATTACAAAAGAAAAAAAAAATCGATCCTACCTCCTTATTTAATTTTCTTCCTTTGATTATATTGTTAATGTGTTCTTACTTGCAGGCATTTGTCCCACAGACTGAGGTGAGAATTCTTCCCTCTGTTATGGCACTATTTTTCTATCCATTCAAGAAATGCAGCCTGTTTTTTGGCAGAGATTTTTAATATTTATTGATTTTGTATTACATAATTGAGAGTTTTGTTTAGCTACAAGTGCATAGCAGCAGAATAATTTTACATGGAATCCACCCTGTTTTGCCCTTCCCAAAATAGCTCATTGTTTTATTTTACAGGAATAAGAAACTCTAAAATGCTTTGTGAAATGAAAATAGTTTTATGGACTCTGTTAACAGGAACTTTAAACAGAATAGAACAAAGTCCTTCTACAAATGCCAGACTGATGGCATTGCCAAAATAAAGAAATAATTGAGCTCTAGCAACATTTTTCATAACTGGTGTAAAAACTGTTCTTCCAATTAAGCGTTTGCTGTAAACCAAATAATAGTGGAAGACTGCAACATGCAAAATTGGGCAATCTGAAGGAAGAATTTTATGAGTGGGAAATATGAGGAATTCTATCTGAGAGAAATTAGTTTACTATTCTGAAGAAAATGCTAAGATCTAAACATACAGTTTTATAGTAGCAGATAATTAATCAGCACTTTTCCTGCATGAGTTTGCTCAGTAATTTTTTCTCTTTTCATACACTTCTGCTTTAGATCCAGTGAGTGAGATACATAAGCTGTAGGAGTTTTGTAGACTTCAGGGAAGTAACATTATTTTATATCATCTCAGGAAACTCTGTATGAGAACAGAAAAAGGAGGAGGCCACATAGCCACTCTCCCTGTTTCATTTCCTACCAAACATCTGTAAGATGAAAAGATAGTTTCATTTTATTTTGCTTGTGTAAATAGGTCCTTTTCCAATAAAACAGAAGAAACAAGGAAAAAAGGAAACAGAGAAAATGCAGATGTCCCTGCCTGTGTTCTTGCAGTATGTGTAGCCACAATCCTATACTTTGACAGAATCTATCAGTCTGTACTGGTGCTTTCCTGTGGTTCTTCCTTAGTGGTTTCATGGTTTGATGGGGGGCTTTGGAAAGGAAAGGGAATAAAAGGGGACAGAATTATAAAGCCTATTGGCCTGGAGCTCTCTCAAAGATAAGCTTGCCTAACACTGTCTCTTTTGTTTGTGTCAGGTTAATAAAAATGCAGAAGTACAGGAGATAGGAAGAGAGGGAGGCAATGAACAGGTTCCTGCCAGAATTTTGAGCCACACTCTCCCCTGGATGTTTGCAGAGTGTTGTTTTTACCAGGCCATCCTGGTGACTTAATAAGGGAGTGAGTACTCAATGTTCAGCCTCATCTCCAGAATCCCTTTAGCTCTTTTTAATTTGGACAAATTGCTGTGTTACATCAAGTAATTGCTTGAGTTCATATCACCATCAGTCAAAAGTCTCCAGTTTTTAAAGACTTGGTAAAAAAAATAAAAATGCTCTAGTGGCTTACATTTGGCAGTACTTTTGCAAAAGGTGGAGGTAAGGCTTGAATATTTAAAAAGTCAGGAAGCCATTTTTTACCTGTGAGTCAGCAGTCAGCAACTTTGACATTTCAGAAACAGCAAGAACCTTTGGAGGGCTGAGAAAGCACTATATGCTCTAGTGACAGCAGTGTGCTCTGTCACTGAGCTCCCTGGACTGGCTGTGACAGGAATCCAAAATGCCAGAGTATTGCCCATTGTGCTATTGCAACTAGTGATTGCACTAGCTGGGAGAAGGTATTGGCATGGTGGTGATAAAAGTATAATTAGGAAAACAAACTGTGAAAGAAAAATAAATCTCACATTTCAGAAGGTGGGACACAAGATTGTGTCCTCAGTTTGTGCTATTGTGTGTGCTGTGGAAAAGAGAGTTTAATATAAAGGTAAGCACATTCTTGCATTGAGCAGTGATTGAAATTTTTGTTGGTTTTTTTTTTCAGCTGTTTATTTCTGCAGTAGGAGAATGAAGTGACCAGTATGGCAATGTAAGGGGCAGGGAAATGGAGAGTCCCACCTGGGCTCCCTCCCACTGGTCTGAGTGAATTGGTATTTACTGGGTAATGTATCTTTGTGGAAAATGGTGAAAGATGAGAAACAAAAGGAAGCACATTTGTTGTTCAGTGCTTAGTCCTTTCCTGTCACAAGGCATGAAATGATAGTTTAGATTGTAGAAGTGAACAGCAGTGATATAAACTGAATCAGTTTTAATGGATTTCTTGGGAGGACACAATGACACCATCCACAGAATCATCAAAGCCACTGTCTGTGCAAATAACGCTTGTGAATTTCTAAGTGGCAACACTGACAGGGGGGCTTTGGGGTGCCTTATATGCTTATAGGGTTCTGTGGCCTCCGGGCATTACCCCTTCCATAATGGAAAGCCCAGAGGCAGAAGTCAAGCACTCCTTTGTGAGCAGCAAACTGAAATTTTGTTAGCTGAAATTCAGTTTCTGCTTCAGCTGTCAGACGTTGCATTGATCTCAGCAGATCACAGGAGACACCTGCAGTTGCTATGCTAATGGCATTCTTTCTGACAGACAACCTCTAAGACAGCTGTGATCAAAGAAGTGTCATGTATGAGGCTGTAAAAGACTATTTCTCTAGTTTCTTTCAGCCATGAAGCAGGAAGAGAGGACTTCAAGGTGCTAGTGCTGCTTCTTGCAATAATGATGAGCTGGTCATCATGGAATTCAGCATCACTGAATACAGCAAGCAGGCCTGTTCCATGGTGTGCCTGACCTCTGCAGCTGGGATACAAGAGTGTCTTGGTTCATTTCCAGATACAGACCTGCTTTTCTGCTGGGGTCATGCCTCTGAAGTGGTGACCCACAACTAAACATTGAGGATTTCTGCTGTTAATTTCCTTTCTTATCTTCCTTTTACATTTCTATCTTCTAATTTCCATAAGGTTGCTGTTCATCCTACATTACAGAAGAGCAATTCATTGAGAGCCAAGCTGTAGGTCAGTGGTCTGTAACACGCTATGAAAAAACTTCCAAGTGAAGCAGTTATGTTTGATGGCCAGTGGTTCTGAGATATCCAGTCGTAAGTCAGCAGGGCCTTCTAACCATTGATGTAAAAGCTTAAGAATATTGGGAATTGCAAATTTCGTGCCATAAGAAAGTCATAGAACTTGAAAGGATGAAATGGTGTTGTATACCTGCCATGTATTTGTGAGGTATATGGTCAGAAAAAGAAAATAACTTATTTTAAATGCAACATCAAGTTGAATAAAGCTGACCAAAGAAAAGGAGAGCATTCAAATTAAATTACAGCAAAAATGGGAGTTTAAAATATCAAATAATTACTTTCTCTGTTTTTATTCTGTAATCAGTCTTCTGTCGGGTTTTGCCCACTATGAAGCAGAAAGTGATGAAGTTTGAAGCCATTTATTGAGCATAATCACTTCCACTGGATTTGATCCACAGAATCATTACTTTGAGCTTAGTTTAACTAGTTTCTGTGTTAGTTTTGGTCTTCTATGATTTACCCACTTATTACTTCTGTTTCTTAACTTCTCTGTTTTTTGGAGTGTGTAAATATTGCGTGTTGTCACTTTTGCTAAGCTTCTTTTCATTCAGAAGCACAGCAGATGAGTGAATTGATCCAGTGGCTTATTCAGTAAAAGTTGCATAACATTTATTCATGTTCATGCTTGCAAGTCAGCAATGACTCACAGGTGAAAGCACCACTGCAAAATATTGCAAAAAATGCTGAATATTTTTGCAATATGCTTTCTGAAGTAGATATAATGTGAGATGAGTAACATGTTAAGCCTACTGAAGTAGTCAATGCTCAGAAATCGGCATTTTTTATTTGCAGAATCATTGCAAAAAGATATGATGTTTGGGTACAATTGATGAATAATGCTTGCTGTTGGGCAGTTGGTATGTTTGTGTGAGACTGCAAACTGAATTTGGAATAGGGAGTTCTGTCAATTTTTCTTCTGCCTCTCAATTGAGCCACTGCAAAGAACAAAAGAAATGCTTTCAGACAGCATCATGAGGTGGTGAAATGCTGTGTATTTCAGGGTAGCTGTGCATCCCAGTGGAACCTTCATGGGTAAGAAAATGGCTTCTTTCCATGGCAAAACATTATTTATAGTCTGAATCTGGACATAAAGGTGAGAGTGTAAGTGAGATTCAAGAGCAGTGAGTACATGATGAGAGCTTAGCAATGTAGCTACAAATTATACATAAAAGCACCTCTGCTTAGCCTTTTTCTTTTAAGGAGACTATAAGTGTACTGCTGGTGGAGGCAAGATAAGACATGGGGGGAGAGAAATCTGTTTTGTTGCTGCTTGATTCAAAGGTCACCTAAAGAGAGAGAGTCAGAGATTGAATGACACTAAACTAGATTGCTCAGAGACATCTGATGTTAGAGAGTTGATGTGAAGTTGCTGAAAAAGTGGGCAAATGCATGAGGGTTGTTATTGTGTCTATATGAACCTGTAACTTGTGATATGTAAAGTAGAAGTAACTGCTTTTCACATGAGAAGGCTCATGTGACCTGTGTTTTTGCTTTCCCTGAAGATTGCCACTGAAGGAATATTCTGTTAACCCAAAATGTCTGCTTAACTGGGAGACTTTGACTCATTTCAAGAGGCTGAAAGTAACTGGGTCTAGGAGATCCCACCTCTGCAAAATTTGTTCCCTGCAAAAACCAAATCCAGCAGAGTTGTCGGTGTGTCTAAGAGTGTTACTCAAGCCTGTGGCAGGAACACAGAGTTTTTAAGTGGGTGTCCTTTTTTGAAAGATTTATCAGTGCAGATTTCAGCTTCACTGGCCTTTGTGCAGTAAAACTTCCTTTTATTCCTGTCTTCAGTCTGCATCTAGGTCACTAGCCCAGGTGTGGGTCTGTCCATCTGTCCACACAGCCTTCTGTGTAAGCTGTGCAAGTCAGCTCCCTGAGTTTTGTATGAAAGAAGTGAATCTGTCTCTTACTGATTCATTAAAGAGAGTGAGGCATCCACGCCTGAATTGCACTCCTCTGGAAACCATTACTCAAGTGCAATCAGGAGTGATTTTTCATGGTAATGGTTTTCCCTGGGAGTGATCCTGAATCTGCAGCATTTGTCATTTGATTATCCCACATTTGAGGAAGAGAATTGGCCATCTTTCTGCAAAGTCAGATTTACCAAATATCTTCTTGGTGCAAATGGCTATGTACAGTAAAGGTTAGCCCTAAAACTACTTCCTCTCGTTCCTTAAATAATTGATGAGATTGTTACTGAAGTTTTTGTAAATCTTCAGAGTCCTTAGCTTACAATCCTGGTTTTTATATGACTGAAGTCAAAGGTACCTGGCTTGTAACACTTCAGACTTAGCACCAACTATTAAAGCACATGTTTTTGAATTAAAGAAAATCTGGACCTCATTATACTACAGAGGAACCAGTGCAGTCACCACATAAATTTTGCTCAAGGAAAAACATAAAAATTCAGAGCCAAATTTCTGGAGTTTCCTTTGCATGATTCTACTTCCTCTTGATTGGTTGGTTGGTTGGTTGGTTGCTGTGGGTTTTTTGTTATGGAAGCCAGGCTTACACAATTCCATATCTGTTTTCTACTTAATACATTTTCATCTTGTTGTGTGAGTTCAAGTGATAAAAACAAGTAATGTTGTAGATGTCCTTTGAAAAGAAGTAAGTGGTTAGAGGACAGGAGCCTGTCTGTAATGGGAAGCTGCAGCAGAATTTTCCCCTTTTGGGTCATAAGTTATCCCATGCCAAGTAGACTAATTGTTTTTCTTCACTTCATCTGCCTACAGAAGTATTTGCTTATTGTTGAGCTTTCTGTGGATATATCACAAACATGGTTTGCTGTTTAGTACTATTCACACATTGTCCTGGGGAATTCTAGGTATGCAGATGGTTTACAGACAGGTGACTGAAAATTTGCCATTTGTTTTATTGGCTAGTGTCCTAAATCATGCAGTAGTTCCATTTTCTGATTAAAACTGCCTTAGGAGAGCACTAGCAACATGGATTTCCAATCCATCTTTTTTATATTACATCAGAGTAATTATGTAGTCCAGAATTTACTTTCAGTAAAGGTTGAAAAAAATAAGTGTGGGCTTATAATAAGTGTTAGCTCTTCAGAGGACTTATCATTCACCAGAATCAAATACGTTCACTCAGATTCAAAGAAAACAAACATAGGAGGGCTCAAATAGCACCAACTGGAATGTGTTTAGGATGCAGACATAGTTTTCCAAATGCATTGGTTGATTTACTCTTAGCCCAGATTATTTACTTGGGGAATGAAACTGACTTTTGTGCGTTCAGCTGTTTTCAAAATAAAAATGTAGTGAAAATGTGGTCTGGCTAGGCCTGCTAGGCAGTGGGCTTGTGTTCTGTGCAGTTAAATGGTTCAATGCATTCTGCAGTGGAAATATTCATTGCCTTCCTGAGAAGATTAATTTCCTTTTTGGTAGTTTGTGAATTTAAAAAAAAAAAAAGAAAAACCTTCATCAGTAAGAGGATGAGTTCAGTGGCATTCAGCAGTGTACATAACATGCTGGTAGTCATTTGGATTTAGGACAAAACCTTACCTGTGTACTTCAAGTGGACAATGAATTTAGCACCACTTCTGGAGCTGGAAGGAATGAAAGGTTTAGTGGTTTATGTAACAGTAACCACCTTAGCTTTTCGTTGCAATCTGTGAGTAGCTCTTCTCAAACCCTCTCTGGTCTTCCCCGTGCCAAACACCTGCAGCAGAAGCCACAACATCTCTCCAGTTAGTCCTGCCTGTACCTGGGAGGAACAGGAGGCTTCCCCTTAGTAACATTACATTTAATTTCTGGGATATGCTGTGCTTCACTAATAATATCCAGGCAGTGCAACAGTTGCTCATCTAATTTGTAGTGTTCAGCGTAGTTACTCTGTCTTTAGTAGCCTCCTTGTCTATCAGGAGACAGCTTAATGTTCTGAATGAGGCTTGTGAGTGCTGTGCATGGCAGGTGCTGGCTAATTGCATGTTTGTCCCACAGCTGCCAGTCCTCTTCTGTCCAGCTGAGCACATCAGGGCTCATCTGAACCATGACTGTGGTCAACAACAGCCCAGAACAAGGGACTGCTTGTCCCACAGTGATGACAGCAAAACGCCACGGGGTAGGGCTGACTGTTTAACAGTTTTTCATGATTTTGCATAGCACAAGTGCTGAACAAAGCACAGTGAGTGAGGGACATGATGTCATGCATTTTTCAAGAAACCTAGATATTAAAAAATTCATACTAAATGTCTTCAGTGAGTGGGATGCTTTTTGGGGAACCAACTGGGCCTTTCTGATAACAGTGTATTTATTCTGTAGTGCAGAGCTGCCATGCCATGTCTCAGAATAAGAGAAATAACATCATTATATAATCCCATTCAATTTGGAAGAGTTTGCATCCTTCTCCCAGTTTTTCAGCTGGACAATGAAGGCTGAGGCTTGCAACAGAAATCTTGTACAGACAAAATAAGGATGCAGGTTTAATTACTTGTTGCAGTAATTAGTACAGTGCCATGACAGCATTTGTTTGTAAATTATGAACCTTCCTTTAATAAGTAAGGTAAATTTTGTTTTAATTCTTTGTGTTTCAGTGTTTTGACTTGCAATACCTTTCAGAAATAGTCCCATACAGGCACTTCAGATTAGAATGTGATGATACTTAATGACATAGAATTGCTTTACTGATTAGATGGTGAAAATATTAAATAATACACTTGATGCCATTGTTTGGGTGAAAACTATTAATGTGTACATTACAGTACTGTGAATCCCAGCACACACCTTCTAGCTGTAGCCCACAGAACCCACAGAAGTGAAGATGCTTGTGTATTTCAAAGTAGCTGTGCAAAGATAATTTTGACTCTATAGCTCATCTTTAAACAATAGATTTTCTTTGGCTTAGGGGATTCCTCAGGTGACAAACCTGCAGATGAGGAAGCAACAAACACAATGAGGCAGTTAACAGCAGCTGACCCTTAGTGAAAGGGCAGGTAAATTGTGGTTTCCTTTGGACAGGAAGGAGTTCCACCAAGTGCTCACCTTAATTGGGACTCTGCTTTCCGAGTCTTCTGTCTGCCACCAGTGAGGCCTTTTTACCTCTCAGGTCTGGCTTTTTCCTTGAAGCTGTGCTCCAGCCAGCATCCCTGGTTTAGAAAGAGCTCTATTCAGTAAGGGCTGCCTAATTCTGTCCTTAAGGTCCACCAAAATCAACAGTATTTTTCTGATGTAGGACCTTAGAGTTTCTCACACAGGCAGGGAGTAGAACTGGTGGTGCTGCACTGCATGGGTACAGCTCAGCTAGAGAGCATCCAGAGAACAGACATGCTTAATAAGAAAAACTAAGGCAAATAAATTCAAATAGGGAGAAAACACAAGGAAACAAAGGGAGAGGGGGAGGAGAAAGCTAAGTATGTAAAGGACAATAGCGGCAGCAAAGAGTCACTTTGAGATACTTAGTCAAAACACTATCCTAGGTTTGGAAACCCTCTCTGAATTTCTCAAAGCTGTGTTCCTCTTCAGGAGATACATCATATATGTTATGGACTATGCACCATCTTTTGTTGAAATTACTAGAAGGACTTTATGTAAGTAGTGAATGACATAATTAAAAACACAAAAAGCATTCTTAATCTGAGAGCACCATGGGGCAAGGGTACAGGGTTCCAAGGGGGCCTTTCCCAACCCTGGAGCTCACTGCTTGTAACCCAAAGGATTAGCTCTGCTGTACAAAGTGTCCATTGTATTCTGCACACACACTGTTCCTGTGCATTTCCAGAGATGTAACACACTGTAGGAAGTAAATGGCACAATTACAGACAAAGCCTATGGAGGATGTCTCAGAGAGATTTGAGCAATAAAACATCACACTCTTCATTAGCATGTTCCATGTAGTAAATAAAGATGCTCTGATAATCAAGAGAGGGAAGGCTGTGAAAGCTTGACTGTAAATTTTGCTTAAGTGAAGACTGCATTTACCTTGTAGGAATATTTCCTGTGAATAGTTTATGCAGTATTAAGAATAGGGAAGTCCTACAGTTTTGTATTCAGTGGAGAAACTGCCAGAAGAATCTCATCTCTCTCATTCCCTGCTAGAATAGGCTCACCATATCAACTTTCTTGAATTCTCCAATTTCTTTTTAACACCCCTCTTACCCTTCTACCAGGAGTATTTAATTTAGGTCTGATTAAGTACTTGCAGAAGTGTACCTTTCCAGCAAACTGGTGCAAACCTGAGGCCTGTGGGTCAGAGACAGAAGAGGAACAATTAGCACAGTGGAGTTTTAGCATCCTATTGCACCTGTTATATGGCTTATCCACAAGTAAACCATCAACTAAGACTGCCTGTTTAATTCTGTGATAACAGAGATTTCAGTGCTGTTGCAGAGGCTCAGGATGGCTGCTGGAGGTGTATGAGAGGTATTGCTAAAAAGGGCAAACTGGTTAAAAATCCCCATCAGTACTTGGAGGAAGGCCAGTGTCTACTGAAATTGGTGAATAAAGCAGGCAGTCACAATTGAAGTCGAGCCTGCCAAGACTGCCAAGGCCATAAAGTACAGAAATCTTCTTTGGCCACCCCCACCCCTGCCCCAATGCCTCTCAAAGGGCTTTGGAATGTGCTTTCCCTATGTTTACTACTCCATGCAGTTTAGTCTAATGCTGGCATTGGAGAACTGTAGCAGGCATTCCTGATTGTTTGAAGTAAGTGGTATCCATGGCTTGGGGAAGGCGTGCTTTTCAATCTCTGCCAGGTTTCTTTGTTTCTCATGGATCAGCACTAATGGTGCTACAATTTATCCTCCTGCGAGTGTGGGTTCTCCAAGAGTACTAGTCTATACATACCCACCACTTCTGACTCAGTGCAGTGAAACTGTGCACCAAACCCATTGTCTAATTGTTTATCCACTCCTGGTTTCTGAAGCGGAGGCACTGAATAGAGGCAATTCTTCTAGCTCTGGCTTCATGCCTCATAGCATCCATGTAATTCCTGCCGTTCGCTTCAGTTTTACTCTTGGCTGAAATTTGAATGTTATTTCACATTTCTTTTTCTCCCATAGGCTGGTCTCATTATGGAGGATCATCCTTACCATTGGATAATTTTTGTGTGCTGAGTGGTGGGAAGTGTGTGAGTTGGTTGCATGCATGGTGCATCTCATCTGTACATGAGCCCTAGGCAGTGGAAATTGTTCTCTCCTAATAAAGGCTAAACTGGTGGTGTGAGGCTGCTGCTGTTTTTAAGAGTAGAGGGATACAGCATTCTGTTCTTTCCTTCTTCCGTTCCAAACACTACAATACAATGGTGGATTTAGTGACTCTGGCCCCTGAAAACTTGGGAGGATTGCATGTTCATAGACTTTTGTTTGGCCAGAAGGTGCTTGGGATTTAAATTGTTGTAGGATTTGGGGTGTGATCCTTCTCCACAATCTGAAATATAGAGGCACAAATGAAAGAAGAGATGCTCAATCCATGCCATGTTTTCTTTTTTACTGCCAAGAGCAAGATCTGCTGGTGGATCCCAGGCTTACCATCTCACTCTGTGGTTTGAAGATAAGCAAATCCTAACCTCTGAAGAGCTTGCATAACACTCAGGTAGAAAGGAATCCTTTCCAGATGCCTCACACCTAAGTGTTCTCTTCCTAAGGAGGATGACTCTCGAGATTATTCAAAGTGACAATACAAACTGATCCCAACCCTTGAAAAATAACCAGGGCAAAGAGAGATTTTGTTCATTTCTGGCCCTCTCTGTTCCCCTCAAGCCATACCATTTATCCTCCAGCATAACATCATAATGGTAAAGGATGCTAGCTGGTATGACACTTGGTGTTTTTTTCTGACAAAAGGTTTCAAAATTCCATGATCTTCAAAATTTTCAATTTCAGATTCTAGCTGCTGTCCATTTTGGGCCACATGTTTGTGTCTGCCAGGCTCATGAATCCAAACATTAGAATAAGCAGTTCTTTCTGCTTGACTCTAAAATCATACCCATATTCCCTGTAAAGTTTTTGAGAGACAGCATATTTTGTTTTACTAGTAGTCAGACTTTGTGGAGGGGTGGAGAGTAATGAGATGGAAGTGGTTACTAGAGTTTTGAACTGCAGACTATATAGATATAAGGAAGTTATTTAAATGTCAGTCAGATCCTCAGGTGACTTTCAGTCTTTTTATTTCAGTAGTCAGGGATCGTGCTGTGGCTGGCAGACACTAGCTGCAGTAACTCTTGTTTTTCTGTTCTTGTGGTTACTTTTTGGGGTTACGCAATGTTTATTTCCCAGCATAACTGCTCAACAGCCTTCCTTTCTGAAATGTCAACACATGCTAATAGGTGTTTGAGGAACTGCTGCTACAGTACCTACTGGTTACCCTGTTGGTTTTTCAAGTTCAGTTACTTGTATGTTGTAGCTTAAAGAACCTCAAGAATGTCACTGTAAAATATATACAAACTCAGTTGTGTAGTTAGTCATTGTGTTTGAGCATGCACTGTACCTTACTACTTGAAACTGTCTTCTGCACTGCTGCATTAGGGCAGATTAAGGCAAGATTTGTGAATTAATAACTTTCATAGTTTCAAACCCAGTGAGGCTTCTTCCAGCCTTGGTTTTCCTTAAAAACACGAGGCTGGGGGGTGAGTGGGTGGGGTTAGTGTGTCGTGTCCCTGCAGAACAAAAGCATATCTTGTTCTAATACTTTCATGTAAAAGCTATCAGACTTGCTTGCATAAAGAAAGACTTGAAGCTAGTCTCTGTCTTTCAAGGGCCACCAGACTGCACTCCACATAAACAGTGAAATGTTTGTGTCTGTCACTGTCTCCTACTACACTGGTTTTTCATTCACTTCATGATCAAATCCAAGTTTTCTCTCTCTGCATGAAGTGTTGCCTCAGTAAAACAGCACTGGCAAACCCACACGTACTTGAATGAGGCAACCAATTTCAAGGTTTGTGGTTTTTTTTTTAAAAGCCCCTTATACGTTTGTTGCAGCCTGTATCGAAGACCTCTTCCTGTATCTTTGCCTCCTGGATTCCTCATCTATTTTTAAGTATTATGTTCTTTCCTGCATCTATTTTAACTCTGTTACTGTACCATTTAACCCCTGTGGGATATGGAGCTTGTGGGAAAGAAATGGCATATTACAAAAAAAATACATTGGTTAATCTGCATATTCTTCCAAGGGTTTCATGGCACAGGACATGCAGAAACCCTGATTAGGTATTATGTGCTTGTTTGTCAGCAGCTGTAATATGAACTGATGAAGAAATACTTAGTAAGGGTGTCATACTGTGTCTGTCTGATCTCTCTGCCTGGGCCAATGCCTAAGCAAAATATGTAGTTTAATGCCTATGATTCAGGGTTTACCCACAACTCTGAAATGTTTTCCTAATAGGACATGTACTGGTTTGGACTTGTTGTGGGAATTCTTTTCCCTCAGGAGTGTCTCTCTATGCAATATCCCTATGCGGTGCAAAAGTAAATAATATTCAAGCCTTGGATCTCTTAAATGTATTTTGTGCTACAGATCCCCCAGGGATTCCTATGAACTTGTGTTACCTTCTGCTTGTGTTACCTAAACTGCTTGAACTTGTGTTGCCTTCTATTTCTCCTTAATTCACTTTGTCCCAAGTCCCAAACAAGGCTGGAGAAGCATTTAATAAGACTTAATTCAGACTTTGGAGGGACGAGACTGGAGACAAAAAGCTGCATTGAAAACAATTCAATTCTATTTTAAAATTAGCAACTAGATAGCTCTCTAGTGGCTTAACCTCTGCTATGTATAATCCTAATGACATATCTCATCTTTGGGAGCTGGAAATTAGCATTCATGGCAAAAATGTCTTCCAAGTGTTTACGATAGCTCCAAGTGACACTTTTCTTTAGGATTAAAGTTTTGGGGCCCAAGTATGAATTATGTTGATGTGGTCTTTCCTGTATTGCAGACAGCAATTCCTTCCTAGCCCATGCCTTTTTAGTCATGCAGTGTGTTAATACAGCCAGAGGTTTCTTTATATATTGTTTTGCCCAGCTACTTCCATGGGAATGTGTTCCAGTTCCAGGTGGTAGCTGCTGGAGGTTGTGTTGTGCCCATCCTCACTGCAGGCTCCATCACTTGCTTGCTGCTTTGGTGCAGTTCAGGAAAGAGCAGCCAGCCCTCCTGCAATGGGTGAAAGCTATTGCAATTCTAGTTTTAAATATTCAATTTCCATTATAAATTACCTTAACATTGGAAGACTAACAGGCTGCTTTGGTCCAAAACTGAGGAAATTAAATTTTCAAAGACTCTTGCATTCAGCAACACCTTACAGTGTCTTACGGGTTATGTTTTCAGAATGGTCAAAATTATTTCCTTCTTAAGAAACATTTTTAAGAGCATGTAAGTTTTCTCATAGACATATCTTGTCTGTTGTGTTACTAGAATCTAGGAAATGTGCCACTGAAATAATAAAGGCCCACTGAAGTTCATACGTGCCATGTTTGCTTTTCTGAGTAAAGCCAGTAAGATGCCAGATCTTCCATGTAGCCTTTGGCAAGCCATTAATCTCAACTATTTCAAAACTTTCCAGTCCTTTTGGTCTTTTTATTTTGCATGCTGAATTGGAGGCTGCTAAATCAAGTACAAAACTTTCACGGCTTCCAGCTGGGCCTGAGATGGTCTGCACAGTCACTGCTTAGTTTATCCAAAACTGCATAATCTAAAACTAAAGAACATTCTGGGAAATGTTGGGTTTTTCATCCCGACCTCCACAGCCTCACCTACAACAGCAGGGTCACACCACCACCTCTGACCCTGCTGCCATGTGATTCCAGTCCATACTGAGAACTGAGCCCTCTTAGGCAGAGAGACTTTTGAGCTTGGTGTTACTGCAGTACAAACTGCTACTTATAGATACAAAAAAAGCTGAAGAACAAAGAATATTGGGCAATATATTCCTAATACTATAAGGAATTAATTTCTCTGCTAGATTTTAGTTCAATGTCAGCCATTTCCTATCAATTTAACAGACTTCAAACAGCTCATGCAGCTCATTTATTTATATATATGGTATACAGACCTATTTTCCCTCACTAAATCGCTTCAACTTTTTCAGTTCTTTTTTCCTGTTGACCTCCCATTCAAAATTTTCTTCCACTGTTCCTATAAGCTTTGTTATTGTCTATTTGTTGAAAAATACTCCTATTCTTCTAGAAATGCTGAATGCTTTTTGCCAGTCAAAACACCTCCTCTCTATCCTGTTACTTTATCTTTTGTTTTCCTTCTCTTTTAAAGATTTTTCCCCTCTTTTTCTGTTACCATTGCATGTTCATACACGTGTGACTAAAGTTTAGTAATCAAAATATGATGTTATCCCCAAGTAGGAAGGTTAGTTTATCTCTGAATTTGTTTGGGCTAAGTGGATTGTTATGGTTTTACTTGATTGAGACTTCCTTTCTCAGCAGTCTGTCTGTTTGCTGTTGGGTTCACCATGAATATGTAATTTAACTGCATATAAATTTCCACTCTGGGAACTGTGGTGCATTATTTTCAGCATGCTGGAGATTAAACTTTATGATGCTTCTGAAAAGTATGTATGTAATTTCAAAACCAAAAGAATCATATTAGTTGAATTAGATGTTCCTCGTGAAACATCTTGATGAAAACAAGAGTAAGCTGTGGCTGGAAAGAATAACAACATAACCTTTATGGCATATGTTTACATGCTTTGCACAATACTATGTTTTGATGAAGCGTTGTTCATAACTTGGTAAAGGCCTCTGAAAGATTGTTGGCCAGAACAAGCTATTTTTTTACAAGAAAAACAAGAGTTTTTCTCTCAAATTAAACGTGTATTAATCCAGACAGACCCCAGTATAATTCTCTTCTTGTTTGTAGAGGCTTAAATAAATTAGCTCCTGTACTTCCACCCTCACAGCCCTGTGGGGTTTCACTTTGCACTGGTGCAAAGGTGCAGATTCATTCAAAAACTGGAAACTGGTAGCAGAGCATTCGAGTTCAAGTTATGTGGCTGTATGGCATAGAAAATTGGAAAATCAAAGGCGTTGGTTCCAGGTCTGGTTGACTAAATACACTGTAACTTGGCAGAAAATCACATGCAGTAAACAAGCTTACCAAAATATATTGTCTGCTATAAGGGTACTCTGGCAAGTAGGGTATGGGGTAGAACATCATGTTTGCTTCTGTTTCTGAAATATGCTTTATCACTTGGTGGATGAAGAGTTTGGTCTGTAGAAAAATCATGGTATTGGTAAATCTCATGTGATTGTGCTGCCATGCAGTGTGGCTGGTCAGCTAAACACTTAAAAGGCTGTGAGATGGTGATAATTACAGTAGCTGTTGTAAACTGTGTGTATCCTTATTGTAACTGCATGATGTAAAACACAAAGGGCAGCATGATTTAACATTATATGTGATTTTTTCTTTTCTTCCTGCATACAGATTTCAATGCAAGAAATAATCCCAAACCCATAAAAAGTGAGAGTATGTATATATCTCTGTGGCCAAGGAGGTGGAGATACAGAAAAAGAGCTGTTGGTATAGAATTGGGTCTGCTCCCTTCAGATGGATCAAAACAGGCAAGTTCAGATTTCTATCTGTGACAAGCATGGTGATAGCAGCAAGGAAATGGAGTAAAAGGTAGCATAATTACTACAGAAAAAATAGGATAAGAGTTTTATTGCTGTTGTGATTAAGTAAATTTCTCAGAATGTTAGCAGTAGTCCTGCTAAGTGTAAAATAGCCAAGCAATCCTGATGCAAGAGACAGATCTCCAGCTGGTGGGCACATGGAGTTAATTCTGTTCTTATTTCGGCTTCTACACATGATTGGGCTTGAGTGAGTAGGAAGAAGGAGAGTAGTCAGCAGCTTGTCAAAGTGCTGTGTCCAGGCCACAAAGTGAGGACTTAGGGAAACACAAATGTTGCTGACTGCATTATAAATTTAGTCATCTTGCAAAGTTCAAGGTTGACTTAATTCAGCCAGGCAGAGGGCCAAGCCAGTAATTTCTGTTTAAGCCCTAAAGATTGAATGTAGTGTACCGAGTTTTGTGGCTTGTTGAGACTGAGGGAGAGGTGGAAATCAGCAATTAATGTAGTTTCCTGGTAAGTGAGGTGCACAGCCAAGTATAACTCTGTAGTCCCTTTCATGGAATATGGATTCCAGCTCTCAGTGACCTTCTGGTGAAATTATTGCTGAACTGCAGATTCAGACATTAGAAGTGTGCTTGCAGGTAGGGCCTGATAAGATCAAAGTCCTGTCTGGTAAGGTTTTTAACTTGGTTAGAGAACATGTTTTGCATTCTGAAGATACAGGGTAATGTCTTTCTGATCTTAGCAGAAGTTGAGAGGCTTTGAAGGTTATTGTTTGGGTTATCCCAACCTTTTAAATTACAGTGAGGATCATATAAGAGGGGCGGGCTCTCTCTTCAGACACTTTCTTCTGACAAAATCATCACCCTGTGAAATGGAAATTTCCACTCCTGATGTACCTTACTGCAAGTGGTATTCTGTCAGTCAGGACCAACTCTAGGCAAGTTTAGGTAGAGTACTGGTGTAGGAAAGGTTAAACCTCAGAAAGTTTTGCTTCTTGATCTTCAGATACGTTCTCTTTTACATTTCCTGCTGCTAAAAATGAGGGAGTACGCGAAATGTCGGTGATTTTGATATCCGGCATGTCCTTGTTTACTAGGCTCAGTCTCAAGGATTTCCTGGAATGTGCTGTTAAAGCTTCAGAGCGGGAGGACCCATAGGAGGAGCAGTCAGGGCTCCGGCGGACACCCGGGGCGGTGGGGCCGCGGGGGAGGTGGGGCCGCGCTGGTGCCGGGCGGGCGGCGGCGGCACGGGCGGG
>VZTB01004454.1:193543-296538 GCA_013397245.1 Thryothorus ludovicianus
AACTTCAAAAGTACTGCAGTATGTTGCTGCATATTACAAAATTACTTCAATAGTTAGCATGCGGGTTGGAAGATTTGTCCTGGTTTAGGGTAAAATTTGGGAGAGGGGAAGAAAGATGCAGAATTGGGATGCAGATGAATGGGGATACAATTTAGCATCAACCTAGGACAAACCTTTATTTCTATTTACTTTTTATTTCTATACAATAATAAGTACTCCTGTTAGTCATTAAAAAATGGCATTATTTCACTCCCAAGTCCATTGGAGTATGGCAACAGTTTCACTTCCCCCAAGTTATTTCTATATTGCCACTGTTTTAAACAAAGGATAAATCTAGTCAGAAACACTCCATCTTTGTCAGTAGTAGAGGAGATTGGGGACCAGGTGTCCACATCTGACATTTTCAATTTTGCACCTTCCCTGCAAGTTTTCATCTGAAAAGCAGCAGTTACCACTTTATGGACCAGCTTCCCTCCTCCTTTACCCAGCACAACTGGATACACTCAGCCACCCAGCCCTTTGGCAGGAGTGATATCTCTCTGATCAGCAACTGCTCGAGTGTGACAGGCATTGAAAACAAGGCAAATTGCTTTAATGCCTCTGCCAGCAAAGCCCTGTGAGAGCCAATGAGCATGAGTCACTGAGTTGGAGTGGGTTAGGAGAATCTGAGACACTCATCAATAGCTTTCCCTATAGCTTTTAGAGGATTTGCTTGCTTTTCAGGACAAATGTGTTCCTTCCCATACCCTTTGCTATTACCTCCTCTATATAAAACAAATCAACCAGTAGCAGAGAGAGTTTACCTTGGAGGTATCTAGGGTAGAGAGAGCAAAAGTAATCTCTTAAGTGCAAGAACGTCCTCAGTGCTTTAAAGCACAACAGTAGAACAGGAGTCTCAAGTGTGCATTTGTAATGCTTTTGCCCTTTGCTCTTTAGAGGGTTGATTTGCTTCACAAATACTTTATGAACCTCTTGAGACTGTGGCACCATGTTATTCTTCAAAAGTGTCTGCTAGTAAATTCCCACTGGATTAGCATTGGCTTCTGTCACAACATGTTAAATAACCGTAGGCAAATGCTATCTCCATAAATACAGGTCTGTGTACATGGTAGAATCACACACAAAAAGAGTTGAGAAATTATAAGATGATCAATCTTGTATGAAAATATTGAGAAGGTTGAGTACCCTGTGCATTCTGAAATGGACCAACCAAATTAATAAGTCATTCAAGGATAGCCTTGTTTGTACGCTCTTTGTGCTGGGGTATCATCTTTTCTTTGAATAGTTGACAAATTGAGCACAGCTGTACCAAATAAATGGACAGCTACGTATCCAGAGACCTTTATTTTCCTGGATAGGGACAGTCACTGCATAGTGAGACTGGTCATCTCACTATGTTGCCAGAGGGGGTATTCGTGATGAAATTTGTAGCATGGGGAATTTTGGTCTGGAGTTTATTATCTGTCTGTTGTAAAGTTGAAATACAAAATTATATTTTTGTGTGTAAAAAGAACTTAACTGCTTAGTGCAGCTTCATGTGTCAATAAGAATACCTGTGCTGCAGGCCTGATTGATCTGCTGGACCTCAGCTCTTTGCATACCATGTTCTGCCTTTGGCTTTGGCAGAGTAACATGTAGCCTTCCTGAAAATCGTACTATTGGGGGCTTCAAAAGATGAGGAATCTTCTGTTTTCCCTTTGCTTTTGCTTACAGTCTTCAGCATATTCCTTTTTTGGGCTTCTCCCAGGTGCCAGCTGGTACCACACCGCAGGGGAGATGGGCAGTACTTTTTGCTCAGTCCCAACTTTTTGGCAGATGGACAGAAGGTTTGGCCTTTGGTAGACTTGGGCTACTGAGGCTTTGTGGTGCCAAAGCTTCTCACAGAGACTGGCTTGTTAGTGCAGATGACCCTGCAGGGATCATCAGTCAGGTACAGGCTTGATGTCAGCCTGCTCTCACACCAAAACACTGAAGAGAATTATCAGTGAGCTAACAGAGGAAACACCGTAAAACAAATCCTAATTCTTCACAGGATAGCAATCTTCTGGCACTTTCAGAACTCACTTTCAGCAGCTTACACTCTCACTTTTTGCTCTTGAACACATTTTGCTTTTGGACTATTTGGCAGATTATTATTTTATGTACTATGACAAATAGCTTAGATGTCACTTAGTTCCTCTCCTATAACAGATGATCTAAAGACATCATTGCTCAAATATTTTTGTGTCATAATGGCAAGTCCTTAGTCAAGTTGTCACACTGAATTTGATGAGAACAATTTGTTAAATTCATTTGTGTTGATCAAACTTTCATGACTATTTCACTGCAAATAATTGCCCTTTATAATGTGTTGCATTTGAAATTTACAATCTGAAGCTTTAGGGACTGCAAAAGTTTTACAGAGTCATAGCTGAAAATATCTATTAAACAAAAACAAAAGAAAGAGAAGATTATAGTTAGGAAAAGCAGTAAGAGGTCAGAAGTTCACAGTTGATGGTAAAATGGGCCATATGTCCTTTTAATCCCCATTCAGGAGATAAGTAAAGATCTGTGTCAGACTCCTTTTCAAACATGTTTAGAACCACAGAAGGAAGGGATATATTTAATAGTGTCTGTCAGTATTTAACCTTATTTACATAGACAAGAGAGAAATGGGAAAGAATTTAAATTTTTTTTTCTATTTTTTAATGCTGGTTATAGCAGTTAGGACAGGTGGGCTTCATACTGTGGATTTTTTTCTTGTTTAGTATATCTGACACTGCAATTAGATTTGGACAGTTTTGTGAATAAATGGCTTTTAAAATATCATATTTATTTAAGAGAAATGTGAGTAATTTTGCTGAGATCCTTAGAAAAAAAATCCAAAACATCTAATGGAAGTGAATATGTGGGTTAGAAAATATCTGCCCCTGTGCACTTCAAATTATCTGTCAAATATGCTCATTTTTCTTCTCTTGAAGATACAATAATGTTTCGTTCACTCTGGCCAGTTGCATATTCAAAATTTTATAGATAACACAATCTTTAAAAAATATATTGCAGTAAAGAATGGTATATACTATTGTCTCATTTACCAAACAAAAGATGATGGAAACATAATATGATTTTACTCAGGTCCAAAGTAACTTACTAGAGATACTGCTTTGTTAGTGGACATGTCTTCGACACTGACTATATGTTCTTTTTCACATTAAAATTTAAAGCTTGTTCACTTCCTGGCTTTTTTTTTTTAAGGTCTGGATGGAAACACAGTCAAGGGGAAGCTGGGTGAATTTTGTGAACACAGCGGGCTCATCATTCCACTGTCTTCCAATGAAGCGTGTTGATTTTCTACCTGATGGATAGAAGAAACACAGCCTGTCCTGGTAAATGAGCTCAGAACTGTTAAATATTAACTTTCCAAATACATGGGTAGGCCTGTGACTCAGGCACTGTTCTGCTAACTAGACAGTATTAGGTCTGGGGTATCATGTATACCTAGGCTGACTGGAGTTTGGCCTCCAGAAGAGAATTCACTCTGATTTCTGTATTCAGAAAATAAGAGTAAACAAACTCAGAATGCTAAGAATTTTCTCTTCCTGATCCTACTTAACAGTAATTTAACCATAGTTGTGCCAAAGTTAGGTTATTTTTAGCTTAGATTCCTAAATCTGGGAGACACCCAATGCAACCTTGCTGTTTGTCTGAGTAATGCTGATTTCCCTGGCTATCTTTGTCTGGCTTTATCAGCAAAATAGTGTCTGAAACTAGGCTGAATAGCATCGTAGGCTGGAAGAGACCAAATAATTCTGTGACAGAAAGACTGTTTCATGAGCTATGCAGCAGTGAGGTTCAGAGAAAACTGACTTTGTCAGTGTCTGTGCTCATGGTTGATTGATGTTATTTGGTGACAGTCATGTGGAGCACAGAGCTGTCTTGTGTGTGCTCAGTGCTGTCCAACCCAAGAAGCTCTTCTGCCATTGGAAAATAGAGATTTTCAAATGGAATTTGGACTATACTTGAACTACTCTTAGAAAAGCAATGTTTATTACTTATGAGTTAAAATTTAAACTCAACTGTTGGCCTAATTGGCCTAATTGCCACCAGTGAGTCCAACAGAAACTGCAGGTAGTGACTAAGGACTCATTCCAGCCAGTGATAAGGTACATGGGTAGGACTCTGTGTCACCAGCCCTTGCTAACTGGACCTTGCTTGAGGTCTCTGGAAAGGCCTCATTCCCATACAAGGGGAATCTCTGGGCACCGTGGGGCTTCCAGGAACATAATATTTGACAGTGTCATGAGGAGGAGTTGCTGTTTGTTATGTACAGCCTGGCTCTGTACCGTGAGCTATTCTATTCCTCTCACATACAGAAGTTATGTGCTGTGATCTGAGTTTTAGTGCTCATTGAGAGCATGGCACGTGCAACTTCAAAGAGAGTGATCAGGATGAGATTCATTGCTCAGTACATCACAAGGCCTCAGCATACCTTAGCTTTCAACAGAGATGGCAAAATCCTCTTCTGGCCCCAGCATAGGGTGAATTTCATGCAAGAATGCATTTCTTCAAAGCTATTTAAGCTCCTAGAAGTTCAGATAATATTTAGTGGTATTTTCGGAGTTGCACATCTCAAACATATAGAGGAAAGCAAATGATATTAAGGTATACAGTGATAATTTAAAGCATTGTCTGCATCAGGAGGCAGTATTGAAAAAAAAAACTGGAACAAACCCAACTCAAAGTGTCCATTATTAATTGTCTTAGAAATTTGCCTCTGACTTGAGTGGGAAAAGATTGTAAAAAGACTTAAGTAATTGACATTTGACTTCATTATTGCACAGTGTGGTTTTATGATTTACTGAATAGTTGCCTGCAATGACTGGTCTGTATAGTTTGTTTATTTGATATTAGGAAAAACATTTATATAATTGTGTTATGAACTCTCCTCTTCTGAAGGGATGTGTTTGTCCCCTCTACAGGCCTGCCTTCTCTGTGATGTCCAGACATTTTCTGGGAAATTCCCATGGCAAGAAAAATTGTGTCTCTCCTCTCCTCCTCCTCTTCTCTCCCTGCAAAGAATATCCTGTTGTTTGTGAAAGGTAAGTGCTTTGGGTAGCAGCTGCAATCAACAGTGGGATAGATGGTTAATATTACCAGTGATAGTTTAGTGCATAAGCCAAGTTCTAACTATTTGAAAGTAAAATTAGAGCTGTTGGGCCTTGCACTGTTCCATTGCTGATTTGTTAAGCCATTGTTGGTAGCATGTTTGAGAAGCTTATGGTAGAGGCAGCAGACTAAACCTCAAGATGAGTCTATACATCAACTTCCTCCTAATCCCAGCATGGACTTTCAGATGTGTCTCACTCCTGGGTGAACCAGCTTCTATTTCAGCCAAGGTACCAGGGTGAGGAGGGCAGCTTTGGGTGTCACTGTGTTTATGTACCCAGATTACTGAGAAACCAAGTAAGAATGCAGCTGAGAGCCTTTAAAGCAGCATACCATGGAAAAATAAAACACAATGTGTGTATGTGCACGGGGGAATGTACCCAGTGTTTTGCACATTCCAGCAGAGGCCTCAGTAAAGACTGGAATTTTAATTCTCATCTAACAACATTCCACGAAGACAACTTACATTCCCTTCCTGTTTCCCCCTCCCAGGAGATTAATGTAAAAAAAAATTGGCTGATTATTTATTCTGCCTTGGCTATCAAATAACTGTGGGAGTGCCAGCACTCAGAGTAGCTAGAGTACTTTTGGTTAGTTCCTCATTTGGCTTTTCTGGGATTTGTTAGTGTTAGCTGTTTTTCTCCTTTCATATTGCCGTTCAAAATCAAGATTAGCAATGTTTCCAGCTACACTTGTATCTCTGTTGGGACTCTTCAAGTTTCTTTTAACTACACACATGGTTCAACCCCCCCATGCCTGTTGGTGTAGTATAAGACAGGAAAGAGGTGAGGCAATGACTCATGTAAACTTCTTAACAGCACAATTAAAGTACAAAACCCCACCTATCCGAGTAGGAACAAAGATCTTGAGCTGCACAACACCTGCTGTACAGTATTCTTATGTTTGTTCCAATTTTTTTTTTGTTCTTAATACAAATATGGAAAGTAGGCTCGTGTTCAAGGAATTTGAATGAAGGAAATGTTGGTTTTGGAACTGACATCAGTGTGAGATCAGGAGAACCAGACTTTGCACACAGTCGTCTGTTCATTTCTGGATTACAAACTATATACAAAAAGGTGCAGAAGTCTGTTTCCTCTATATAAGTGGGCCTGCCAGTATTCATAATGATCCCATTTCAGCCACAGCTCATGACTAAAATAGTCAGTTAGTTAGTTGTATAGCTGAATTAATAAAATGAGTCTAACCACTTCAAATGAGTGTGTTTTTTTCCTCTTCTAATTCTAGTACTAGTCACACTTCTTCATTACAGAAACTTCTGCTTAGCACTGTTAAAAAAAAGTGTCATCTTAGAAAAAAAACATTGTCAGTGGGATTCCCTTCTCTATTCTCTTTGCCTTTTAATTGATAGTCATGTCTTTTAGAATGTCCGTTTTAGCCCATACTGTGACATAGCTGTAAGAAGCAGAGCACAAGACCCACGGTCCAGCAAGGGGGAAGATGATTTAAGTTAAGTTACCCTTTTCTGCAATGATGATTTTAGACAGCTTCAGCAGCTAGGGAGATTTACAGTATGTGGAGAATAACTCATGTGTGACATAGCTAACAACATTGGGTCCTAGAACTGTCCCTGGCAGACCTCTGGCACCTGAACTGTTACTGAGGTGCTCAGAAGCCACCAATGTATTGTGCCCCACCCCATTTCCAGCAAAGGCATCACAGAAAGTGAATGTGAGATCAGCTTTCTTTTTATATGTTCTCCCTCTGTACCATATTGGCAGCACAAAAGAAAGGATAGGAAAGTGGAAACTGTCCCTTTACAGAAGGAAAGCATTTATTTGCCTTTGTCTGATTGTTCCTTGGACCCTTTTAGTAAAGGTGGTGGCTCTGTGCCATCGTATCTGCCAGACTGTGCTGTGACATGGGCCCCACTGGAGGTGTTATGAACATGGTGTGCTCTGGCTCCCTTCTGCTTGGAACACCCTGAACCTTCACAGGGTCTGTTCACAGCAGATGAGGAAGACAGGGACTTAAAAATTCTTCTTCCCTAATCAAGCTTAAGAACAAAAGCACTGAGCAGGAGAGCTGGTATGTGGGCTAGCTGCCTAGAAGGTAGCCCTGGGTTTCAGAAGTAAGCTCATGTGGTTGTGTCGGTAGGGTTTGCTCACAGAGATGGCTCTGGCTTAGGAAGCGCCCGATGCACTGAAGCACCTGCTTCCCTTCTGGTAAGGAGGAAGAATAGCTGGGGGGAGAATGGGAGCTGGGACACTCTGAAAGCCTTGCTGGGAATTGGCAAATGCTCTGGGACTTTGAGGGTCTAAGTATATTAATCTATTTAATTACATTTTGCTCAGCATCCTAAGCAGTGGCTGGGCATTCTCTGAGTCTGTTAATACTAAACCAAATCCAAAAATGAATGTTCATCTCGTTCTTTTTTTTTTACTTTTTTTTTTTTTGATTGGTTGGGTTTTTTAGTTGAACTAATTAAAAGAAAAGCCTCAGTTAAAATCTTGTATGTTTCAGGTTAGTTGTAGTTTAACATTAATGCCTGGGTTTGATACCACTTACAATAGCAGAGAAGCAATTATCTTTTATGGTAGCTATAAATCACCTTATTTTCCAGGAGTTAATGTAATAATAGTTTTAAGGCTCTCTTATTACCAGCTGTAAGTCTAATTTTCTAACAAGATGCTGCTAATTGTATTACTCTGGCTTCTGCAGTTTTCTTTGTGTCAGACCCCCTTAGATGAGCAGTAGATTCTTAGCCAGAGTTCTTGTTTTGGTCCTGTAAATTGTAGTTTTGTTGTAACAGTAGCTTGTTCTTAATAATTTTTATCTGCCTTATTAAATTATTATTGTCTAGATTTTGCTACATCAATTAATTTTGCATTGCTGACAGCCTAACCACATGTAGTTCAAATAGATCAGGATCCACAAACTGTCTCAACTGATCGTAATTACATTACTCTCATTTTAGTGAGTACAGCATTTCCCTCACCAGCTGGTTGAATTTTGATTGTATTAAAAGTAAAATTCTCAAAACATCACTTTACCTGAAAATTAATTTGGAAAACTATCCCCAAGAGTCTCTTTCATAGTCTGCTTCTGTGAAAAATAAATGGACGTGTTGGAATCTGCCTTCAGCCATTAGAGTTTTTGAGGCAAGTGATGTGTAGTCTGCTGGCCACCTCTTGTTGTGACCTTCCAGCCTTCACTGTTGCTCTTGGGCAGTCACTGTCTGCCTGCATGGCCCAGCAGGTCTCAAAGGGAAGTAAAATTAAGCAGTAGGAAGAGCAGGGCTATAGTCAGTTCTATATAGGGAAATGAAAATACATCTTCTGGGGTCATGTTATCTGGATGAACTGTTAAACAGTCTCAACTTTAGCTAGGTAGAGGGACATAGTATTTTTGACTGATGTTAGCTCCCGTTTTCAGAGACTCACTTTAAAGGCCAATGTTCCAGCAAGAATCTTTTTCAGTTTGTGATGTTTAATAAAGACTCTGAGGAAAAGCCGATTAGAAATTATGACTACATTTGGCACATACTGCACTGTTAATTCAGCATGCTAAGAAAAGGATCACTGTAGCTGAGGATGCAGCCAAGGAATTAAAACTTTCAGAGAACGTGTTACTTCCTTTTTGCTGTTGGAAGCTTTGTTGCATTCTGCAGTAAAAATTTTAGAGTCCTCTGGAAATTCGGGTTATTGATCCTCTTCTCTCTCTCATAATCCTCATGTCCTTGAGTCTTGTTCTGGGCTTGCGAACCAGATGTGCTGTGACCTGCTTATTTTCTTTGGGAGTTGCTGCCAGACTGGTCTCAATGAAATGTGTCACTTCTCCTTCCTTTGGATGAAGATAGATCCACGGTTTTGCAGTTTAGTAACATCTGGGACCGGTAAATACTTGAGGAGGGAATTCATAGCCCTGGCAAACTGTGGCGGTGAAAGGAGAAGCAGGAGAAGCGGCTCGCCTGGCTCTGCGGATCCGCCTTCCCTCGCCCGCAGGCGGCTTGTTCGCGCCATCTGCCGGAGCCTCCGCCGGCAGCGCTGCGGGGCAGCGGCAGCAGAGGGAACGCGCCTGAACCAGGACTCGCTGTGACATCTCTGAGAAACCGGGTGGGAGCCACCCAGCATGCATAGAGTGTAACGACTAATTAAAGGTTTGTTTGTGGTTGCATTAATTACCACCTTTCTGGTTGTTTTTAGGGCACACAAAACTACTGAAACCAGTTAGAATAGTGTACAAATCTGTATAATGCTGTCTTTTATGGCATGTGCTGCTGTGCAGGAAATAGGACTATGAAGGTAGTTTAGTGAAAGCTAAATAAGATAATTACTGAGTGGATGAATTTAAAATGGTTTGCTAGTTATGGGAACTAAAGCATTGTTTCAAAAGTAGCAGACCACAGAGTAATTTCAATTATACAAGGGTGTTATTTTGTGCACTTTAGATAAGAACTCAGAGGCTGCTGATAGACTTTGAGAACTTCTACGGTTCTCTTGTCATCTCTTTGGAAACGCCCCTGCCCATTACCTTAATCTTTTTTTCTTACAAATAAAAACAAAATAGAAGGTTTATTTGCAAGATAGCTTCTTATCTGGCAATCTGTCCTGCAAAGATTGTCTTGTGTTACTTAAGCTAAATATCACAAAATAGTTTGTTTAAACAACATAGACCACCGACGGGGAAGTCAGCCTACACCAGAAATGCCTCATTTAGGTTTTTGCCAAAATTTACATAAAATACAGAATTTCCATTACAGAAACACAGGTTGTGATGCAGAATATCATTAAATTCATGCCTACGCTCACATATGCCTTGGACAATGCCTTACTTACTAGTGGCATTTCCAGGTAGTTTGTGAGAGTTTCATATTCGTTACAGTTGGGTTAGGAGGTATTGATTTCTTTTAAAATAGAGAGAACATCAAACAATGTCTCCAGTCAGTACCATTGTTCTTGTTCCTGCTGTGGGTGGAGTTACAGGTATTAACCCCTCCTGGGGTTTGTTCCCTTGTTTGGTAACCAGCTTTGGCTCTTAACTTACGTGGTTAGAAAAGATTAGATGGCCTACACCCAAAATTGAACACTGAATACAAGCATTGCTTTTTCTGACATGGCTTGACCTTCTCATGATTACTGCCATCTGGGGAGTGGTATCAGCCTGCTCCCATCTGCTGTCATTGATTCTTCAAGTGGCAGTTTGTCTTGTAAGTGGAAGGGGTACATGAACTTGTTGCCCATCAGCTAATACTGGAAAAGTGAAACATAAATACGTGCTTGGTTCTCAGGCTTTAACAGCTACACACTTAAAATTTGGATCTTTTTTTACTCAAAGCTAAACTTTCAGGGACCCTTTACCATATCACTTTCATGATTATCTGTGACACAGCACTGTCACCTTTGGCAACCAGTAAGTCTCTAATAGGAATAAAGCCTGTAGTAGTCCATAGCAGCAAGCAGGCTTACTCAAGGGAATTAGGAATTAGCCTTTAGTAATACCCTGAGTGGATGTTTGCACATCCTCTACCAGAGCTAAAAGAACCTCTACATGCTAAAGGCCATGGGGAATAGTTTGATTTTAGATGGAACGTTATCTTGCTGTGTCTAACTAAAACACACCCCAAGGATGTGGTGCTTTCAAGTCTGACAAGGTAGGTGCTTCTCAGTTTTCTGCGTTAAGGAAACAAGAAAGATAAATGGGAGCAGATTGGGTGCACGTGAGGAAATGAATATCATTGTCTTTTCTGTCACTGTTCTAGTGGCCATTTGCTTGGGTCAAAGATCTTTTGCAAAGCAGAAAGCTAGATAAGGCTCATTCTGCCTTCAGAGAGATGAGAGCTGCCTATGTTTTTCCTCCAAGAGGTGGTTATCTCTTCCGGTGTGTCTTCTGATACTCCTTCATCCTAAGGAGTTTTAATCTGAGCACTTTTTTTAATACAATAATATTTTTATGCATCAAGGCATTCTCTATCTTGTCTTTAATAGAAGAGAGGGATTCTTTTTCTTCAAAATGAATAATGAAAGTAAATTTTTAGCTATCTGATGGATGCTTGAGGAGTAAGTACAGAGGTACATACATGTTTTGTTATGTAATTATTAAATGCTTTATTGAAGTTCAGGGGGTTTAGTATTCATTATACTTGTAGGACAAAATATTGCTTATGCACAGAATAGTAGAAGAAATAGATGATGAATGAAAAATACTTGATGCTGTAAGCATGATGCAAGGCAAAGGTTCCAAATTAACTGATTTTGTTTAACTGGTGTTATTTTTGTTTCAGTCATGATTTTCTCTTCAGTGCTTCTCGATCTGAAGCAGAGGGATAGAGCTCTAAACATTTGCAGTTCATCTTACTTTACTAACCACAATCTCTTATGGTTACAGTTACTTTGAGATGAACATATAACTGAAAATCAAATTAGATCAATAGACTAGCTTTCTTCATCTCTGTATTGATTATGTGGCTGCTGAAATGAGTTTGGCATGGCCTAAGTCATCATTTGGGCCTTGAGTGGCTCAGATGAGAAATTGCTTAGGCCTGACTGTTCCTGGAATAAGAGCTTGGCAGTTTTGCAGCTGGGAAACACTGGTGAATATGGATGTAGCAACTCCAAGGAGAGCTCAATGGCAGCAACAAAACCTCAGTCTTATGGTCATCTGCTTTTGTTTGTGAGGACTCACTCTTTTGCTAGGTAGTCATGCAACCATGTAAAATATAAACTACAGTTCAGACACTCTCTGTGCAGCCCTAGCTGCCAGTTTCAGGGTGTCAATGGGAAAATCTTCAGAGTACCTTTCTACTTGAAATTTCTGATTATCTTTGTTGCAGGAATCTTGCTTGATGTACAGATTTCTGCTAGTAATACCAAGCTGAGTGATACCAACATGTGACAATACCAACAATGACAATCACCTTGTCATTGGACCACAAAAGTTTGGAAATTAAAAGTTCAAATGTAAGTTGTGGGCAAACATAGTTCTTCCAAGGATCCATCTTGCAAGGACAACTTGGATAAAATATAGGTTAAGCTGAGCAAGAGTAACGCATTATCAAAGAAAGTGCCTGCAAGTGGAGAAATTCAGCATAAAGTCATCAGGACTAATTGCATATGTATGTGTTCAAAGCTACAAATGCTTTCTTTCAGTCTTGTCTCCATTGAAGCCAGTTGTCAGGCTTGCTTGAAACTACTTGCCATCACAACTAATTTAAAACCTTTTGCATCAAGCTGAGGCCAAGATTTCATCTGAAAAATACCAGTGGTTCAAGTTGGCTTATCACTACGTTTCTTCCTTGTTCAGTTTGGAAGTTTTTTTCATTCACAGTTACAACTAGATGTGTCCTGATAAAATAGGTCTTCATTTTTCACTGAATTCTGCTTAATCTGCTTATTGCCTCCAAAAACAAAGGTCAAAATCCTGATTCAAATGTGTGTATGCTGAGAATTAGTTAGGTGCAGTGAAACAATATAAAAACAGTTTTCTAATTTAACAGTAGGCTTAAACTTACAGATCCTGGAAAAGCCTAGTTCATATCAACTTCATTAAAGGTGGAATTCAGCCTACTGCTGAGGTCTGGCATAAAGCCAGTCTATGCTTAACTCTGCCTAAGTCCTAAAATATGCACTGCTTTTGTTTCTGAACTATAGTAAGTTTTATGTGAAGAATTTAACACATCTAAGGATTGGGCCCCAAAAGCTGTAGTAATTGCTAAGAGGAAAAACAATCTGAAATGTTATATTGCACAAAAGAATAATTCTTGATGAACTAGAATTTGTTTTCATAGTCAAGAATTTTTCTTCATCTTCTGTCAAACCAGTCTTGGATTTCATTATTTACAAATTTTGTCTCAAGGCAGTATCTACTTGTAAAATATTTCACGCAGCCTTCATTTCATTGTAATTCTGTTGTTCTGGAGGACATGATGAAATTTTTTGAGGACAGGTGAGGGATGCATTAATAATCAGATATATGTTGACTGGGTATAGTATATGTATGTTTGCAACTAAGTGGATGTGTTAATTTGAAATTTTGCACTTTCATCTCTTGAGGCAGCTTAAGTTCAGCAGCAGTAGCAGAGTATGATGGTGACATATGGAAGTCTACCATGCAGGCAGGGACATTGCTGTTCTGGTGCTTCTGCAGTGGTGACTGTCCAGGGGTGTGCACTGCCTGGTTTTGGTGGCACTTACACTGTGCCTTCAGTAAAGCAGTGTCAGTCAGCTCAGCATCTGGGTTTCCCAGTTTTCCCAGGTACAACTGTCAGCCATGTTATCAGGAACACTGAGCTTGTTTCCGTGAGTAGAAGAGCAAAGGAATGTGAGGAAACCCTGCCAAAACATGGTTTATTTCTGTGTAATTCCCCCAGTTCCCCTCTTTCAGTCGTATTTTGATAAAAATTCAAACTAGAAACCCTGGAATACATTTTAATTAAGAGAGGTGAAGGAGAGAAGTCTGCAAAAATGAGTGTGAGCAGCCTGGACTGAGATGGCAGCATGGGTTGTTCCTAAAGATGTGCAGATTCATAAACATGTTTTCAAGAGAAGTATGATGTGTGCACCAGAAAGGTGCTTCCTGTGAGGAAGAAAATGCCTCCAGCTCTACCTCAGTCCCCGGGCACAGATGAACAGATGCCATTTCTCTTAGTGGTTGGAGAAGTCGTGGTTCAGTGGTGCTCGGCAGGAAGCAAACCCAGCCCTGAATGGTTTGTGGTGCGGTGAGCTGTGACCGCAGTGCTCAGGGGCTGGTGCGGGGCGGGAGCGCCTGGGACAGCGCAGTTAAGCAGTCCCCAGCTGCTGTGCTCGGGGCAGCAAGCACAGTGGTTATGCTGATCCTTCTCAGAGCTTCCTGTTTGCAGTCAGAATGCAACAGTGCTCTGCCAGCCAAAGGAAGGCCGTCAAGGCATCCTTTTGGTGGTGTTGTGCAGGATGTCTCTTCTGGAAGCTCTGTGCTGCTTTGCTCAGATGGAAAGTTGACTGTCAAAATGTGAAGTGGTAGAGTCTATGAGTTTTGTAAGTCAAACAATATAGTATAAGAACGTGTTTAAAGGTGCCTTTCTGAAGGCACCTTAAAGTCAGTGTTGCAGCAATAATTGTGCTAAACATGCATTTAAATGCAGTCTAGATTGTCTGTTCCAGCTAATACACATTTTACACTCCCGAGTTTTTCCCAGCTTAGTGAGTAAACATACAGTCTTAGCTGACTGCAAAAAGATTAGTTTACTTCAGTGGGCTTAATCTATGACATAGACTAATCTTGGTGTGATCCTATTACTGCAAGGTCAGCTGGGATTGTAGTGTTTGATTGTCTTGCTTTGCTCATTTGATTCCAGCACTTGTGATTTGGAGTAGTTTTTATCTGTATTGGTATCTCTGGTACTTTGTAGTCAGGAGAGAGCTGACTCATGTGATCCCAACTCTGAAAAGGTTAGGAGATTGTGAAGGAGGGAAAAGGGAGGTCCTTGTCTCATGATGTATCCCTTCATCAATGTTCCTTTTTGAAATTTAAGTCACAGCAAAGGAAATCTACCATCATTTGTCAGATCTCTGAAGACCTATGTGGCAGAGGTTGGTCATCTGAAGGTATTGCTGTGATAAATGTTCCTGGCAGAAGTGGAGAGCCTGCCACTGATGGAGCTGGTAAATGTGGGGATTCTGAAATTGCCCCTGGACCAACATCAGACTAAGGGGTCAGTCACAGGTAACTTCCCTTTGTCTCTCAGCAGGGCAAGCTCGTGGCTCTCAGGTCTGGGTGTGGCTGGTAGAGGATTGATCTGAAGCTGTTTATTTCCAGTGATTAACTTGGCACATCTCACCACTGTGCATGAACTGCAGCTGATGTCATGATAACAGATGAGAGGGGTGAGGTGCTCCTGGCAGCTCGTGAGTGAGAGTATGTAGTGGTGTCTTTCTCTGGCATGAGCACTACAGCAGCTCATTTTGGTAATCCCAAGGAAATCTGTGCAAACTTTAAGGGGTCACCCCCTTCTTCTACAGAAATTGGCAGCAAAAAGCACAGTTGTTTTTTTTATCTAGTGCCTGACAGGCAGATGGGAGAAATGGATTTTTCTCCTAATTGGTGTTTTCAGATCTCCTCCAATTTATTTAGGTTTTACTGCTTTAATGCATTTTTCTTAACAAATATCAGTCAACAGAAGGTAAAAGACTACAGTCAGAAAACATCCAGCATAATGGCAAAAGTCACTGGAATGTCCCAGGACTTGGTGAGTTATGCAATGCAGTAAACAGGGACCAGCAATACTCTGACAGGTGCTAAGCTCTGTCAGACAAGGCACCTGGAACATGCTGATTCACTGCTTGCTGCGCTGTGCTAGAGTTGTTTCTGGACTGCATCATCTATCATGGGTAAATTTAACTGAAGTAAAGAAACCTAAGTGGCAGAGATATAATGCAGAGAAGGGGGATCATGGTATTACATTTGTATTTCTCCTCCCTTTTCTTTTTTCTGGTGATGAACTCTGAAATGAGATGTTTTGTAACCACCCCTTTTAAATTAGCATCCTTTGGAGTTCAACTTTCTCTTCTGTAAAAAGTTTCATTAATGTTGGGAAAGTACTTAAAACATCTTGCAGAACTTTGAACCCATTACCATAAAGAACTGTGGGCTTGTCAGTACAGCTGAGAATGTTCTTTAAAAATGTAGGGATTGTTTGCTCAAGCACTTTGCACTTTACTTTACATTGAAAACTGTTCTACATCTTATATTTACAGTTATCTTGCAGCTAACTCATCCTTCACAAAGTCTTGTTTTTCCGGCACCAAAATGTATTCCTATGCACATTTCTAGGTCTTCTCTAGGTTTCAGTTACCATTTCTGCTAACTGGTCCAAATTTATTTTGTGTATTTTATTTACTTTTTTCATTTGAAAAGCATTTTTTGCAATCAGAGCCAACGTCGTGGTGTACAATACCAGTACATCAGGGTTTAGGAACGGTCACTGGCCGATTAAATTCCTTTTCATACAGAGATGTATTTAAACCTTTTCCGGACAATTAACTGTGCGTAAAGATGAACATATTTGACTTCCCACATTCCAATGTAATAAATATTCGCGATGGTTGTATTTCTGGAGGGAGGACGGACAATACTCCATGAGAAAATCCTGTGCATTCCCAAGGAAACACGCGCTCCGAAGCAGCACCAGGTGGCGCTAGCGGCACCCGAACGGCGGCGAGTGGGAGGCGCCGAGTTCGGGCAGCGGGAGCGCGTCCCGGGGATCCCGTCCGGTGCCGAGCGCGTCCCGGGGATCCCGCCCGGTGCCGAGCGCGTCCCGGGGATCCCGCCCGGTGCCGAGCGCGTCCCGGGGATCCCGCCCGGTGCCGAGCGCGTCCCGGGGCGCCCGCCCGGTGCCGAGCCCTTCCCGGGGATCCCGCCCGGTGCCGAGCCCTTCCCGGAGATCCCGCCCGGTGCCGAGCCCTTCCCGGGGATCCCGCCCGGTGCCGAGCGCGTCCCGGGGATCCCGCCCGGTGCCGAGCGCGTCCCGGGGATCCCGCCCGGTGCCGAGCGCGTCCCGGGGATCCCGCCCGGTGCCGAGCGCGTCTCGGGGATCCCGCCCGGTGCCGAGCCCTTCCCGGGGATCCTGCACGGTCGATGCAGGACTGGGCATTCTGTGTTTGGAACTGTGCAGCCGAACCCAGTGTAATGAATTAGAGAACTGATACATTACCAAAGCATCTCAGGGAAGTTTGTCCTTCCCCATTTTCAGAATGAACAACAATTCAGTTATTTCCTAGTAAGATCCAATTGCTTCTTCCACTTTGAGAATGATGAAGCACAGTAGGAAGTCTTGTTTCATCATTTAGTATGTTGAATATTAGCAGAGCTTCCAGCACATCTGCTCTTCAGACATTCCTTGGTTGCCCAAGGAGGCAGCAAGTTTTTTGTCACCAGTGGCAGCTACTGGCTTGCAGTGGGAAGCAGAAATAAGTGACTTCCAGAGCTACAACCTCATTCTTTCAGTTCTCAGACCAGTGGAGTTTTGTGGATTGGTATCCAATGGGGCGATTCAAGGCTTCCATCCTTGCTTGTCATTAAATTACTCATTTTGCTTGTGCTCTAATTTTTCAGTTCTCTCTTTTTCTTCACTACCCTTTCAAGTTCTCTGTTATTAGCTAAGTAAGAAACATTCTTTCTTGCAGTCTTTAGTTGCTCATAGATAAGGAAATGTTCTGGATTAATTTAACTAGCTTAGTTTCAGACATGGTAATGCATTAATACAAGTGATGTATGGAATACTGGAACAGTGATTTTACTCAAATCAAAGGAAACAAAAACCAAACCTTATGTAATTCTTCTGAGATCCTGTTCTTATTGAAATCTATGTCAAAACCTCACTTGCTTTTAGTATTGTGAGGCTGAAGTTGATTTCTGCCTGTGTTTATGCAGGGTACATTAATGTCACCCAGCCTGAATCCCAACTTCAGTGGGGGCCCACCATCAGTGATAATGGTTCTACCTCTGAAATCAGTCTGGTTTGCATTTTGGGTCTAGGTTTAGACCCTGCTCACACTCAGGAGGCCCCCAGCATCCTTCCAGTCTGCCCGGCCCAAGAAACTCTTGGTGCTCCTCTCTAGCTCTGGTTTGTGGTTCCAATAACAGAGTTAGCATTCCATTTTTATTAGAGAGCAAAAGTAACTGTATGGATGTACAGACTGTTTTAGAAATAGGAAAAAACATTCCAAACCATATTTAACAGAAAATATTTAAAAGCTTTTTATTTATGACATCTAATTGTTTGAATAGAAACAGAGTGCTTGGAAAATATTGAAAATATAGGGAAAATTAAGAAAAAATCTTGACCTGATTATTCAGACAAACTGATCATAATGGTCATGTAGGGTGAATAGTCTCTCAGTACTTTATATCATTTGTCAGTCTAGGCTAACAGATGTTTTGCTTTAGGACTTTACTTAGCAAGTGCCTTGTCACATAGACAACCTTTTTCAGTGCTGATGATGCACAGAAAATGGAAAAAGATTCCATTTGGTTTGTAAAATAATCACATAAAGTGCAGTGTAATCCTTTCTGTTGTCTAATTTATTTTATTACTACAACTATGAGAACTGGAAAGAGTTGTGGTTTTCTATCTGTCTAAAAGGAAAGTTGCTTCTGAGTGTGCTGAGACTGAACATCATTGTAATTAATTTATTGTCATTATCCTTAAAGTAGAAGTGAAATCACAGAATGTTTTTAGATGCTTAGCTTTGTATCCAGAGTAACAATTTGCTTATTCTGTTTTAGTGCACCTAAAGCAGTTAGGAAGTTCAGTCTACATACAATATTTTCTTATGTTTATATTCATAGTCTTATTTTTTAGAATTCAGGTTTTACCTCCCCATGTTTCAAAGAACCACAAGTCAACAAATCAATTTTCTTAGCTTGGAAGACGTATCCATTTGCAGAGTCCTAGGATGAGACAAGGGCCTGATTTGTCAGACTGCTCCCAGGTGATTCTAAATGTGCCACTAGCGCTTTCAGCTTTGTTGGAAGGTGAATGTGTTCCCATAGTGAAAGAATCCAGTGTCCTGGTTTCAGCTCTGCCTCTCTGAGAGCAGCAGGAAGCTGTCACCAGCTCTCTAATTCCAGTAGGAGGAAATTTGCATGTGAAGTAAATTATTGTACATGGGGACATGGTATATAATATACCATTTAAGGCCTGCATTTTCAGAAATACCCATTAACCATGGGCTTAAATGCCCCATAAATGCCAAAATTGATTTAGATAGTCTTCAATGCTGGATAAGGGTCTTTGCTTCAGTTTTTGAAAAGTAATTTGAGGCAACAAGAACCTGAATTGAAGAAAAGTAGCAGCTTCCATTTGCTGTTATAGGAGCTGTTGCTTTTTCAACATTCTTCAGAATTAGGTCAAGAAATGCTTGAGCTTAAGCAATCAAAATTCGTAAATGTCTTATCAGTGTTGGAGCCTGTAACCAATTATGCTGTTCCTTATCTTTAAAATTATGTTGGAATTCTGTTACTACTCTGGTTAATGTTTATAAGAAGAAAAAGAGAAAGAGAGCCCGAGCAAAAAATTATATTTACATGTGAAGTATGGGTCTGTTATCCTTTCTGTGGAAGGTATTATTTAATGTCTCCCTGATATGTGGTGCATATCACCTGCTACCAATACATGAGCAATTAATAGATGAGGAAATGTGCAGCCCAGACAAGCTGTGATTGGTTATCTCCTGGGTTGGAAATCAACCCTGCCCTCAGACTGTAGGTGAGGGGGAGGAAACCAGAACCTACCAAAAGGAAAAATGGTGTTCATCACATCTGGAGGTTCATGCTTTATACATCACACAGATCTTAGCCATTCCCTTATTTGTTAGAGAGTGCTTCCTTGCTTTCCAAAGGTGCTGAAGTTCAGGTTTTGAATGTTCAAGTCAGTTGAATGTTAAGATGGAAAGTGCTGCAGAAATAGCTACCAAGTTCTAGGCAGCGTATTCTAAGTATAATACACTGTCTATTATGGGCAGGGACAGATGAGTGCACATAACATTTTGGGCTGTCTTCAGCCATCATTTTTTTGTGTTTCTATTTTTTTCCATGCCAGGTAGTTTCAAACCAGGGAAAGAAACCAAGCAACTCAGTTTTATTAATCAGAGACAAAGTCCCTGCTAATAGCAGCCAGACCTTCTTGAGATACTGTTTGAAAACACAGGAATGTGAAAAATGCAGTGCTGGACAAATTTTCCTGTAAAAATGCTCTCCCAACACCATTTGCTGTGACATGAGGTCTTCATTTCCATTTCTAATATAACACCTTCTCACTGAGATGGAAGCTAATTGTGCTTTGAATTGCTGTGTGCTGCCTTTACAAGCTTTAATGTACTCAGGAAGGGGAAAGGAGCCACAGGGCTCCAAGAGAAGAACTCACCGTGGTGTTTTGTGGTCAAATGAAGCCCATCCAAGCACAGCTGCTCACATGTTAGTACCAGTGATCATGTAACCACATGGAAAAGGGTTAAACAGCTATCCCTTTGTATGCAAGTGGTCAGCTGGCTCAGCCTACTGTTCAGCGGGCTTCTGCCTGCTGTAAAACTGTTCTGATGCCTCTGAGGATGCTGGAATAAAGCAGGATCTAAGGAACATCCTCTATCACAAAATCAGATTCTAAAGATATCGATTCAGCACATTCTAAACTGCTAAGATGTTTTTTTTGTTCCTAATTTTCAGTTTGAATATATCTTTGTAGGTAAAATGTGATATAGAATGGGCAAATATAGTGTAACATCTTTGATACCCTGGAAAATGGGCTAGAAAATTTGCAGCTATACCAAGAGGAACACAGCAGCAGGCTGTTTCTCCAATGAGCTTGAGGAATCAACCAATACAAACTCAATAAAAGTTTACTAAGGCAAATGTAAAGCCTCTGTGTTAGTAGGACCTGGAATCCCAGTGAACAACAAATTGAAGGTGAGTCAGCAGAGTGCCCTTGCAGTGTTGAAGGCTGTATTAGTGAGAGGGAAATCTTTGTTCCCTCTGATTGGCACTTAGGAGTTTACATCTGGAGTGCTGTCTTTATTTTGGGAGCCCCTTAGTACAGGATTGACAAATATCTTTGTAGGGGCCCTTGGGATGAGGTTAGTTGGAACATGGAAGCTCCAGGTGTAAAGATAGCTTGGAAGAGTTTGTTCAGCCTGAGGAGAAGGGGGCTAAGGAAGAATTAAGTTGGAATGTTACGGGAAAGATGGAGCCAGATTCTTCTTGTAAGTGCAGAAGGAAGAACCAGTGCAGCAAAGGAAATTCCACAGGGATGTAATGAAAAAAATCCTCTCAGTAGGGGAATGGTGGAGTACTGTAACAGCTTACCCAGAGGACTGGAAACACTGTCCTTGGAGAGTTCCAGCATTCAGCAAAGCCCTTGAGTGCTTGTTCCAGCTTTCAGGTTGTCTCCCCTTCGAATGGGGAGTCAGACTAGGTGACTTTACAAGTTGCTCCAACAAATTTTTTCTATGATTCTACAAATACAGGGAAGGTGATGGTTGATCATCTCCAAGGCTGAGGTGACTCTGTCACCTGGTGAGTTTCTACTCCCTTGGCAGGTTATTGATATGATTACTTTCATATGTTTTGTTATTTACTAGCATGTTCATATGATCAGTGCTGATTATTTCTCGTGTGTAAGTGCTCACATGGGCACCAATTTACAGGCCCACTGGCACAATCAGAGGTTATTTGTTTATCTTTTTTGTCCACATCTCATGAACTCTTTTAATTTTTCTTTAAACTTGCTGTTTTCTCTGCAAGAGAAAAGAGGGGGCAGACAGTTGCTAAATAAGAAAGGCTCTAGAATGGAGAAACAGACAATGCTGAAGTAAAAGTATCACAAAGTGACCCACAGTCTTCCTCTGAGTTTAGATGTAGAATTGGTTACATGGAACTTCTTCCCTCTAGCTGTCACCTGCCAGTCACTTGTTGAGTCTTTGTATAATTGTTACATTTTTAATCCAAATATGCTCTTGCCTAGGTTGCTGCAGCAGTGCTTTGAGGAGATGTAGTTTACAGAAGTCCACTCTTCACCCAGCAATCCCCAGTGACCTCCAGAGTGCTCATTCTCATGGTAGGTAACCAGCACTGAGCAATGTCTGTGCTTTGCTTCAGGGAGGCAAAATAAAGAGTCAAGAACTGTGTACAATGAACCCTAGGCTGGTTTTTCAGTTAAACACATGACTGTTGAAATTTTAGTATGGTATCACAAATGTCAAAGGACATCAAAACAGCATGCTTTTTTTGCAGAAAACATTCTTTTAAGACATCCCATTTTTAAAAAGTGCTTTAATTTTTATTCTTTTTTTAATAATTCATTGCCTATGAAAGAAACTTGTGTTTAGTTTACTATTCATATTAAATGCAACGTGAAGAAAGGCCTAATTCTCCATGTCTTGGACATGTAGGTCTTTATAGAGGTCTAAGCCTATCTTACTCCTTCCTGTCAGTGTAAATAAAGTTCATTGGATTACAGACTGCTGCTTTCCATATTTAGTTTGATTACTAGGGTGAGTGGAAACATTTTAGCTGACATGATGGACTACAGATCAAAGCTTTAAATGTATTGCTTTTTGTTTTAAACTAACATCAAACATCTCTGATGTGATGCCATAGAACAGCTCTATGAACAGCAAGAGCAGTGTTATTTTTTATTCCTATGGGCTGAAACAACTGCACTTGCCTCTAACCAGACTATTCACTTTTTAAAAACACATTGTGGTGGAGCCTTTGGGACATGGATCTGTTCATGGCTACAGATGTTAAATTCCCATGATGTGTTATCAGTAAGACATGTCTTAGTGTGTTACTTCTGTGCACTTTGAAATGGGTGCATGCTGCTTTTCCCAGAGAGCAGGCTGTCAGGGACCTTGATGGAGATCTTGCAAATAGTGTTGCCTGTGCTCTGCTTGCTCCTTTATGGGGGTGTATGCTCTTTTTTTTTCATAATCAGAGGTTGACCAATTTGATTTCATTACAAAACATGGAGGGTGATGGACAGGTGTGTCATTTCCTGTCATGAACTGTTCCATTTCAGAACCAGTTTAAGGGTCTTTCAGTTCCATACTGTGCCAAATACTCATTTGTTGTCCAACAATACCCTGTGGCAAGGGATTACTGTGCTTTCCTCCCTCTGTGCTGATTTAGACCACGTGATTACACAGATCTGATCCAGGCCACACAAACCATTGAATCAGCTCAACTGATGAAGCAGAAAACTCCCAACGTGAGACAGGAACCTTCATAATAACATTTGTTTAAAAGGTTTCCTGATGTGAGACTACACTCTTAAAACCACAAGCTCTTTTGGAAAATCTATTAAACTTGTGCTTCTCAATCACAGAGCTGTTGAAAGTGCCAGCATGGTGCGTGTCTGTTTCCCAATCTAGTGGAAATGGCCCGTGAAGCATTATACAAACACAGTGAGGGCAAGAACATCAACTTAGTTGTCTGATTTTTCAGCAGGGGTTAGTAGTCAGCAGCTTCTGTTGCACTGATTGCTTTCATCTGGCTCTTGATTGCAAATGTCCTTTTGGTATTGATGACTTAAAAATCCGGAGTGGTCCTTAAAATGCACCAGGAACAGTTACAGGGAGCTCAGGTGTCTTAGAATCACAGATCCTAAGGGTCTGAGTTAATTGAGTTAATTCTGTACTCACGCTGTGCTTTGAAGAATAGATTTGTTTTCTAAATTTCTGCTTTCTGAAGAGTATGTCCCTGTTTTTGTTCTTTGCTGACCAGAACAACAAATTTGGTTCATCTCTATCTATCAGTTTTTTTCCACATTGTTTTGTTCTAACTTTCCAGTTGTTTTTGTGCCTTCTCTAACCAGCTGCAAGCAGGCACCTATGCCAACTTCACTGAGGCACAAAGGGATGAACCTAAAAAAATATAATAAAGAGAAAAGTATGATTCTCTAACTAAATCCTCTAAGTTAGTGGTTCTGACTTAACCTCACAGTTAAAAATCTGCTGTCCCTGTGTATTTTTCTGAAATGGATCTCTATTTTCTCAGCACTCTCATCCATTTTTTTTTTCTAAACCAGACTCTGTAACAAATTCTTGGCTGATGTCTTCTGGAGCCAACTAGATATTTTGTAGTCAATAATTACTTCCTTGCTCTTTTAAAGCACCTTCTCCTGTCCTCATGTCTTATTTGCCCTCTCCTAACTACCTCCTTTTGTTTTGACTCTGCATGTTTTAGGCAGAAGAGTAGAGAACAGATGCATTGAGATATTAGCGAGAATTCATGAAGGTAATACACATCCCACCTTATCTACCCTCATTCCCTAATTAGTTAGGATCTAACTGGTGATCTTATGGGTTGTTTGCTTTTAAAACCTTGGCACTCTCATCCTGGGGCCTGATGTAGGCACACTTGCTGTCAGCAGTTATCCTTTAGGGCTCCACCAGGCCTCTAACCCATGGTCTGCTGAGGACCATCTGCTCTTTTCATGTGCCTTTCTACTGATACCAAAACAATTTCCATCTGACTGCCCTGTGCTTTGCACAAATAAAAACCTTTCGGGCTGCTCTTCTAAAGTAGATTTACCTTCAATCACCATTTATTAAATCTCTGTCCATTAAAAACCATAGCTTGCAGAAGCTGTGTGCATTAAGCCTGATTATAGAGTCAGTAGAGAAGAGGGAGGGGGCCAGCAGTTGCTATCAGTGGATTGCCTTGTTTTTCTGTTTAGCTGGCTGCTGGTAACACTTGTGACAGAGTCCATATCAGAACAGGAGTCTCATCATTTGGCTTTGATTTTGTCCTATGCATTTGTCTTACTTTTTATTTAAGCTGTAACTTAATGATTATTGGCTTCAGAAAAAAAACTGCTCAGATTGCATGACTGAAATCAGGGTTTTCTTTAATGTTGGGGTACCAGTTCCATTATGGAGGGGATTAAGAAAGGAAAGTTTACAGGTTCCTTACGGAGGATGAGTGGCTCCTTCAAACGCACTTCATTTAAAGGCTCAGCATCTGGATCACAGAGGGTAAGTCTGCAATTACCAAATAGTACAGCCAGAGGGAAACAGCTGGAGGCACTGTTTGGCCCTCTTGCTTTTAACAGCTGGTACTGTTATAAATGAGAACTATACCCTTTGTGCTTGTTTAAGTCTCAGAGGTATCAGTCGTGTTCATTGCACTGGTTCTAGCAATTAATCTTATTCCTGTTACAGGAGTTCTTTTGCAAGTTTCTGTCTTAAGGATCTTTGGGTTAAATATCACCGTACAGGGCTAGCCTGTAATTATTCCTATCCATACTCAAAATCATGTTTTGATGACTATTGATACTCAGTGGTTGTCACCAATTTAGATGCAGTGAATGTGAAGACTGGTTGGATGTGTTCAAGATTTTGTTGTGATTCACTGAACTACGGATGTCAGATTCTATGAGAAATACAGTCTGTGGTTAGAGTATTTGCTGTGTAGGTTATGAATGAAAAAGCAAGGCAGGAGAAGGAAGACTTGAGTGACTGCTTTATAATGTATGAGCTCACTGTTGTTATCATAAGCTTGCATGTAGTAAATGAATAGTAAGAATTAATTTCTTAACTGTTTTCAAGCTATTAAGAGAATTTATGTACATATTTTGCCCATAGACTGATTGATTATTTTTACAACAAATACAGACTAACTTTAGCTCAGGATTACTTAGATTCCAGCTCAACTGGTCTTTTTCAAACTGATTCTACTCAAATAATGAGAAATAGTTTTTAATCTACTCTTTGAACCTCTGCCACCTTCCTACCTCTGATTTCTGCTGGTTGTCATCACAGTGTTAGAGTCAGACTCTAACTAAAGGAAGTTTGAAGGAATATAAACTGAGAGAAAAGTGCCACACAGACAAGTATGTATAAAATGTTTCCTTCTCTAAGGAGGTTGTTCTATACTATGTGTAATATTGGTCATAAGCAACTGTGATTGCAAGAGAGAATATGTCTGTGTTTAGTGGACTTCTTCATTAGAGACTGATGGTCATGGGCCATTACCAGAGGAATTCCAAGCACCATCTCAGTATAAAGTAATTTACAGATTTAATGTCATGGTTTTTGTGTACTGACTGTGGACCCTGGCCCTTGTCTCTGCTAGAAATTGTCAGAGCTGTATTACAGGCCCAATTGCAGACAAGGAGTGCTAGATGGAAAAAGAAAGAGCTTCGGCTGTAATTTCCTTAGCACCAAAGCCAAGCCTGAACATTAGGGATCAAAATAGAAAGTGTTTGAGGTGAGCTCCTTTTTTCCTCCTCTGATGGATGTGAGGCAAAGTGGCAAAATGAAATGTCAGCTAATGCTTAGCAAGTGTTACTTTGGGTAACTTTGCCCATTACTTGCATAGTTACATCCTGGGTGCCTCATGACAAACCAGGCTGTCCTTTCAGAACCTTGAGTTTCATGAATAACTGTGTATTGCTTGCTTTGTCCCCAGATGATTTCCAGCTTCATAGGCTGGTAGTCTTAACTTTATTTATTGAATAATATAAAGAAATAATGATAAAGGAAGTTGAAAAATATCTGCCCTTTAAAATGTTCCCAAGCCTGCTTTGATACTGCAAAGCGTACAGCACTTTACATTTGAATAAAGTCAGAGTAAAATACCTAGGCAAAATTTGCTTAATTTTGTCCCACTATTCCCATAGCAAAGACTAGTCAAGTGAAGGTAGAAGGAAAACAGGTCAGGTTTCGTTTTCCTTGACTTTTTATTATATATTGTCTTTCAAAAGCTAAAAATTTCTTCTGTGGCTTACTTATTTTAGTTTTCCTAATTCTTTTGGTATTTATGTGCTTTAATGTTCATTTCAGAAACAGAAACTTTACCTTTCATGAAAAAAAGTTATTAGAGTTGAGTAAAAAACTAGATTTTTATGCTTATTTAATAGGCTGTGAGTGTTCCTTCTGCCAGAAATGATGTGGGTTGGCTCTCTGACATCAGTAGCACACTGTCATCATCCAGGTGAAGTGCTCATCTCTGGGAGTCAGGACATGTTGAGGCAGGAAACTGGGCACTGTTGTGCTTGAGAGTGTTTTGTATTGAATGTTAATGTTTGCAAATGATACAGCTGAAAACAGGAATTGAAACTGGTCTTGAATGTGTGCCTTGTAGGGGTGTAGTGCTTTGGGATATGTCTGGAAAATCTATGCTGGAAATGGTTAAAGACATGTGATGTAGCCAAGCACTGAGGTTTATAATGGAAATTTCACCTGCTACTCTACTCTTTTTCCCTTTTGCCACTCTCACTCTTGCTTTTTTCTGAGGAATGTGTAACAGTGTGTGGTCCTGGCCCATGATTTTAACTTCCAGTTTTTACTGCAGTAGTGCTTGATACCAAGACTACTAAAAACATATCCTGCTTAGCTCTTCACTCTGCTTAGCTTTCCTTTGTAGTCTAATTTTGACAACAGTGCTGTAGAGGAAGATAAAATTTTATTTCCTGAGTAGTTTTAAAAAATCAGCTGTTGCTACTTGCTGTGCAATTAAAGGTTTAATTCTCTACTTCAACAGAAAATGCTCTAAATGAAATGTGAAACCCATAATGTTTAAGAAAGGAGTGTCCTTGTGTGTCTGTGTTTTGGTTTTGTGTTTTGTAAACATCTCAGCTTATTAACAAAAGAAGCAGTTTATCTGGATGCACATCACTGGTCTGTTGTTCCCACTAATGGAAATTACTTCAAATTACTTTTCTAGTACTAAACAATGCTTTCATCTCTGCTTGCTGTCTCCATTGACTTGATCTAAATGTCTTTAAGATGTACCTACTATGACTCATTTTCTGTTCCTCTGAAGAGAAAACCATTTTATTGAAAGAGCTTTACTCTACATTTATTTGTTTGTCTGTAATTCTTCTATGCTTGTAAATTTTCTGAGTATCTTTGTATAAGGGTATATTCAGTACAAGCCTTCCAGAAGCTCATAGAGTGTAGAGCTACAAATGTATTTTATCACTGTCTCCTTCCTGGCTTGCAAATGTGGCACAAGAAATTAGAGCAGCGACTAACAAAAGATTTAAAGAATATTTTATCTAAATGCGAATGAAAACTTTAAAAATCTCAACAGCACTACTGTGGAAAATGTAATGGATCTTCTTAATATCTTTAAAGTGGTTTATTGGAAAAACTTTCATGGATTACAAAGGAGAAAATATTATTAGACCTTCAGACTAAGGCAAATAACTTGTCCTATGTTTTGTAAATGACCTGACAAACCAGTGATGAATACATGCACTTAGATCAGAAAGAAATGTAGCTTCTTGGAAGAAAACCAATTTTCTCTCCTCTTTAAGTCATGTCTTGATCTGTCTTACCATTTGTTAATGAAATTTGAAAATTGGTGTGAAATCCCTTGAAGTGAGTTGCAGTTGTTAATATTAAATTGTATGTTTCATGTGCTTTCTTGTCATAATATTAAACTTCAAAGAGGCAAAAAAAAGACTAACAGGATGAATTCACTTTCTGCTCCTAAACTGTTAGTCAGGCTGCTGTGATTCCTTCAAATTGCATACCTTTGGATGGTTAGGTTTAGGATGGTCATAGGTATACTTGAAAGTTTTCTACAACTAGTTAATATTGCAGGTATGGTTAAACAGATCCTTTGGTAACAGCAAAATAATTTCCATACTCATTCATTTTGAGAGTTTCAAATTTTTCCCCCCAAGTTTCTGCTGTGGTTAAGACATGTCAATATTTTAGTCAATGACTTAAGAGATAAAAGTGCTGTATTTTTTACATTTTGGGCAGTCAGTTGAGTAATGGAAGTGAGAAAATAATTGGAACATAATAAAATTCATTTCTGAGTACATCAGAAAAGGTTCTATATCTTCCTTAATGCTCAAAAAATAACAGGCCAATAATTAAACTGTTATCACATATAGACTTTCATGGCCATAAGGGGAAACAAAAGCAGACTCATGTCTGAAGAACAGGCCAACAGGTTATCAGTTGCCTCTTTTCAAATGAACAAAGACCGTACTTAGCAACCTGTGCAAGCTCCCAAAGTGAGACACAACAACACTGCCTGTGCTTCTCTGTAATGACAGAAGGAAATGTCAGATTGGAATTTCTACCACAGTAGCTGTTTTCTTAGGAGAAACTGAAATGTGTTATAGTTGGGTGTATAACTTTGTCCAGTTTTGACAAATCTTTTCTACAGAGAGCATTCTGCAGGCTCTGCGACTTCCCTGCCCTGCTGGATCAACACTGGGGCACTTTAGTGTTGATTGGATATTGCAATGTCCTTCAACAGCCTGGATAAGAGCATTGTGGAAAACATCTATAATGGAGTATGAGTTAGACAGCACCAGCTGATCTGAATAGGAATTGGAGAGAAATCCTTTAACACCCTAAGCTTGATGCACAATTGGCCAAGTGAGTTATAAGGCTTTAATTTTGCTGTGACACACCCTCCAAAGGGAGAATATGAGTATAGGAGAGGATTTGTCCAATTTGGGATGTAGAACCTAAAGGTTCTCCTTGGCACATTCATGACCTTTTTTTTGACCTCCTGTTTCTTCTCAAGACAGACACTGCAAGGTATGGCTTTTAGGAATCTCTCTGTTGTCAGGAATTGTTCCCAAGGACTCGAGTCTGTGTTCTGCAGCAATGACTCATCCAGCACAGTCAGGCACGCGGCATTGCAGTAAACCCTGTCCCTACAAGTCAGTGCATTGCAGATATCTGACAGCAGCAGCTGGTGTGTGCATTCAGTGAGTAATACTGCTCTGTAGCACGAAGGAAAGGTTACCACAAAGGCATGGAAGCTTGCTTCTCGAGATAGGATAGAAGCATGGCATTAGTGACAAGACCTCTTGCACTATGTCATTGTTAAAGCCTCATGTACCTCTGCCCAAGGTGCTGCTTACATACAACTGCTGTGTCATGGTGGCTTTCAGCAAGGTGCATGTGCTGAGTTTTGTGGGAGCTTTTTTAGTTTAAGCCCAAATGTTTGGCAAATTCTTAAAACTGATGGTAGCTGTTACTTACCAGGAGCATCTTTTAGAACGTCTGTAGGTCTGGACAAATATTTTACATAGTTTACAGCCAGTGCAGCCTGTCCCCCAGCTGGATATGTACATGACATGACTTCTGTACAGAACTCAAGGCGTGGTCTGAGTGTCAGAGTCACCTTGTGAGTTATGGGATAATGTTTTTTACTTTTCAGCCATTTGCTGCTGTTCTGTTCAGCAGATTATATTCACTTCTGGCAGTTGTGGGACTTGCATGCATTTCTGTCTTTTGCAACTGTGCTTTGCTGCCGGTTTCCCAACATGAATTCTGCCTAGTCTCACACAAAAAAATCTGCCATAGTTGCTTGGTTCATGCTGCCTCTCTTGCTAGTTCTTGCTTTCTGCAGCTATTCAGTGGCAGACTCAACTAAATCTAATGCAGCTCTGAATAGAGAAAAATCAGAGCAAAAAGCCTTGATTAGTTTTCACTTTGAGTGTAGTTTTGTTGAAGGAATCTGTCAAGGGTGGATACTTACTACAAACTGAAACAAATGCTCATGAATATTGAAAATCTCTGTCTGACTTTCCAACACAGACAACAAATGCATGTTAGAGTGCTTCTGAGGTGCATCATTTTACAGTAGCAGGAGATGCAGATTGTGACTGTAAGAGGCCATGAAAACACAAGTGGGGATAAAAAAAGGATAAAACTATTTTTCTGGAAAGTGATATTAGTTCATGTCTCATGTAGCAGTAGTAGGTTAGTTGATCTTGCACTGAAGGATGTGAATTGAGTATTTATTGCTTTCCAGTCCTAAGTTTGAAGAATCAACCACTGCCTTAGAGAGCAAAAACTTTCTGGTGCTTTTTCCTTCCAGACTCTGCATTACTAGAATCACTTTTACAAGTGATTGAGATTCTTTTAATCTAAAGAATTAAAAATGAAATTAAAAACATAGGCAGTAGAGTAACGCAAGACTCAGAAAGCATTGAAAAAGGGAAGTTTCATGGGCAATGTGGTGGATTGTATCAGCAGTCGAACTTCACTGTTTTTTTTGCTACTTGGTGAAATTAGGCAACTCCCTTTTCCTTTTTTTTTCATGTGTCTTGTCCACAGAAATAGTTTTCTGTTGTGTGTGGGTGCCAATCTCTAGTGCAACTTCTCTGATCTACATTAATGGAAAAGTTAGAAAAGCTGTAGCTGGTTAAAACTGATTAATGTTCCTCTGATCATATATCGCCCTGCTTCAAGCCTCTTTTTAAATAAAAAGTAAGCCATGAGATAACCTGCTTAAGGGCTTACATTTGGGCCCTGGTTTTACCTCCTAGTATGTATTTTATTTTTTGTGTTGTCAGTACTTTTTTCTGCCCCGTGCTTTTGCCAGCTGTTAGCAGGCAAATTATTGATATTAAGCAGCAGAAGTGTCATTGTAGGGTTAGCACTTAATCCAGTTTAGAGACGGGAGAAGTCCTGTAGACAGGCATTAGCAGGGTGGAATCAGAAAGCCAGCTGGTCTTGGAAAGTGTCATGAAGTTGAGAGGAAATAGCACAATTTGAATTTGTGAGGAGTGGAAAAGGCCTGCAAACCAATGTTACATAACCAACAGCTGGTTCATCAGCAGATGAAAAGGAGGGTGGAGAGGATTAAAGACAGGTAGCAGGGCTGTGAAAGGCAGCTGTACATGCCAGATTGCCCAGGCTGGAGGTGGGGGTAGCAGTGCTGGGGAGGCAGCAGCTGGAGCACATTAGCCCGGGCAGAACATGGCAGAGAGAAAAGGGAGCCTCTGCAGGAGCAAATCCAGGGAGGGTGACAGGGCAGTGCTCGGTGAGCAGATACTGAGAGAATTTCCTGGAAGAGTGGGAGAGCAGTGACTCAGCCCACCCCAGATTAAAGAGTGCTTCCTCACCATTTAGGCTGTGCTAGAAGAACACCACACATTCAGTCTGGAACATCAATCTAACATCAGATGTGTAAAAAGCCAGAGACACCGTGATGATTAATTGTGACATAATTAGAGAAGTTTTGCATTTAAGAAAATTAGGAGACTACAGATATAGAGAATGTTGATTTTTTTTTCTTTTTTTTTCTGTAACTATGAAAATGACAACTGATTTCCTTCGTGCAGCTGGCAGTATCTTATCCAAAACTCAAGAAACTGATTAGAAGCTTATTTTTCATGCTAATCTCATAATCTTTAATGGATAATGCTGGCCTCTTCTGCCAGTAATTTTACTTTTTTGGACGAGTGGGATGCTTTTTGTAATTTTAATAGCATTCCATCAACATGTGATCCAAAAGGAATTTCTCTGGGGTGTGCAGATGCAGTCACCTATGAAGTGTATCCTATAATTAAAGCAATTGCTCTTCCAACAACCTGGCTCACCTGACAGGAGTTTATGCTTCATTAGGGAATTCTGTGCTCACAGTGTTCATTCTGTTTTGTTAAAAATCTGTTAAAATCCTGGATGTTCCTCACTAAGGCTCCATCAGCTAGATCATGTTAGAAGTTTTAAACTGGATTAATTCCGAGGTACTGAAGATAGAAAATTGCATGGCCTTGAACGTTCCATAAGAGAAGATTCAATATCACTGGGGAATATCCTGGTTCTTTTGATGTAAATAGGAAGTTATAAAAGCAATTCTTTGCAGTCCCAATAAAAATTAACTGCTCAACTGATTACAGTGAGAGTGTCTCCTCTAGGCATAAATGGCTTAGATTTTGAGGATGACATTGAATAAAATTTCACCATGTCATCATTAGCACCTGCCTGCTTCAACTCTTTGTGAAGATCTGCTGTAAAACAGTATCAGCTTTTATGATGTCTTCTTGGAAATGACATGAAAAGGCAGCCTTGTTCCATAAAGATTAATCTCTAATAATAGCACAGTAAAAGATGTAACAGCTGGTATGGATTAATATTCCTTAATATCTACTTTCATGTGATTAATAGCTGCTTAAGCCCCTACCAGTAAAAATCGAGCAATGGTTACTAAGCTTTACTAAATGTACTGTTTGTAATTTTTTTTAACATAATAGACATTTAAATGTTTTCCATTTTTTATTTCCGGTGGTTTTAGTTAATTTTAATTTCTCTCCTCCCCAATTTTCCTGTTGCAGGTCATGTATTAAAAATTTTCTTTCACAAAAAAAGGGAGCAATGAGGTGTTCAGGGGTTCATCCTCTGTTGTTTCTGATACACTGTACCCAAAACTATTCCTAATACAATCATTAGTACAATCATCCTAATACAATACAATCATTAACTTCTATGTTGGTTTATTTCTTAATGTATTTTACAGAGATTGATAGGTGGAGAGGAATGCATTTGCATTTAGGCTTGATGTTCACACTAATAAGTTATTTATTACAAAGTAATAAATATCTTTGTCCAGGTCTACATTGTTGATGGCGAGTTTATGTTTTATTTTTGCAAATGTAAAATCTTTTTCAGTTTGGAACTGAAGAGTAAAGGGTAAATTCCAAAGCTTTTTAGAAAATTTATTCAGCATGTGATTAGCTGGATCAGTGCTCAGAGCCTTGGGTTTGCTGTTTTGAAATGACATCTTAATCACTTCATAATTTACCTACGTTTTATTGAAGTGAGACCCTTAAATATTTTCAATTATAGATGTGGATTTGCTCATGAAACTGAAGATTGCAAATCCAGGTGGGAATCAGGTGTACTGCTCATGAGCTGACAAGTTTTTTTCCATTTAATGTCTGTTAAATTCAGAGGTCAGGCATGAGGCTGTTTTGGGCCAGCCCAGAAATCTGTGCTGCCCAGAGCTAGAGCAGCACTGTCAAGGGAGTGCTGTAGAACATGGAAAGATGCAGTTCCTCTCCCTCAGAGTTTGCTCATAGACAGAGATACTTCAGGTAGGGACGGTGTGGACCAGAGCTAGTATTGGGGGGGAGGATTTAGGTGAAATTGTTTTGTTGCCTCTTAGCACAGTATCCATCATCATGATGTTCCACAGTTTAGCTTCAAATTGTACAGAAGTGTGCAAGTCAGCTTGAGCTGATTAGTTTTGGAAAATAGTTTTTTATCTTTTATGATTTTTTAGCATGGCACTTAGTATCCCAAGTTGAGAATCTTTTGATTTTACTGTTGAATTTTGTACATGCTTTTGTATTTAGTTCTAATTTCACTTCACAATTCTTTTGAGTCATCCTTACAAAGTCCTGATTCTTCTCATTCCCAGAAGCAGATCAGACATTTTTTTGTTTGTATTTATCAGGCTTAGGTTTGAACAGAGCAGTTGAAAGGTGAAAAGTCGGTGTGTTTTCCCATGTCACTAGCTCTGAGCCTTGAAATGCTGACACGAGGTGACCTGACATGCCTTCACCAAACACAAGGAACTCTGGCTGTTTAGCAGTGTCTTTCATCCTTAGAGAGTCCCAAACTGTTCAATCAGCCTTCTGTCTTCAGAACAGTTCATTTACCAGAGAAATGCCTCCACCTTCTCAGAAGGATCTTGACATCAAATAATACTAACTTTTGTTCTGTTTTAATGATAGTTCTGCTGGTAAATAGTTCTGCTGTAAATAGTAAATGTAGATCTTCTGGTAAACCAAGAAGCTGGGAGAAAGAGGACCCTTGCTGGACCCAGGGGCAGGCAGGCTCAGTACCACACTGATCTCATCTAAAAGAACTTTTTGATTTTGGTTTCCCCCCCCCAGGCACACACCACGATGACCCCTGTGGCCCAGAATGCCTGATCTCTGCTGCTCAGCCTCCTCTTGCCTCTTGTTCCCTGCTCCACACCTGAGGGGTGTGAGTTTGGAGGCAGGCTGGCAGTGGAGATTAGCCTGGGCTGTATAGGGATGCTGATCCTTTGGGGCCTTTGGAAATACAGGCACCTCCTCCTGGGGTCAGAGCCGGGAATGGCTGTGCTCCAGGAGCTCAGGATTACTGCTGCATTTGTGTATTCCATTCAGGAAACAGGAGAAGTTAAATAACTGGCTTGTTGGATGTGGCTGGCCCAGTGCATTTGCCATTAGTGTCCCATTCCAGTCTGTGGCCTAGTTAATTTTAATCGTTACTTCCCTCTCCCATAATAAATCCTATAGTATTAACATTTTGCTGTTGATAAAGCTTTAGTAGTTGGGATAAAGAAACCCACTAAAACAATCTCTGATCTTTCTGACATTCACCTGTGTCACTCAGTAGGATTTCTAAATGCTTTTTCATTTCAATTACTGATGTTCTGAAGTAATGTTTTTCAAGTGCTGAGGGAGAGCCTTGTTGCTTTTATTTTGTATAACAGCATATTAGGGGAAATGCACAAGAGCACTTGAATTTACTTGAAACTACTTGAATCTAAGCTGTCAGTGCCATTTTCCATCCTCTCTGGCCTCTAGCTGCTGAAGGGATTTGTCTCCGTTAGGCCCTTTGGGATACCTGGCGTGGGAGGATGCCTTTGAGACATCAGGAGTCTGAACTGGTGACAGGTGTTCAGGCACCTGTCTAAGCATTTAGAAATTCCTTTGTTAGAAAATTATGTGTCCCCACAAAGCCCTGTTAATCTTATGGGTCTAGTTCATTAGCAAACTCTACCTGAATCAAGAGCTAGAGCAAGTCATCTTGCTGTCACCTTGATTTTTTTATCTGAAAGGAAGCAGGAGCTATGAAAATTTCATGGAATGAAGATATGGAGGGTGATGTTTAACTTGGTCAAATTGCTTTGATTTTCAAATAATTGTCATGTTGAGAAGGTAAAATATTCTACTAATAATTAAATTTTCACTAGTTTATATATGTTAATATGACTCTACTGCTCTTCAAAGTGTTGAAACAGGTAAGTGCTTTTGTTTTCTGTGCACAGGTACACAAAACATTAAATACATTTTACTGTTTTTGCTAGAATACTACTTAATTTAGAGCAGATTTGAGTAATTTGGAATGAAAATATACTAATCAAACATTTCTATGTCAACCTGTGTTATGGTTACAGAAATGTTAAATAAAACATGAATTGAAAAGGACATGAAAAATGGGCTGCAAACCTATTTATTTTCTGTACACAAAATAAGGAAACTGTGTTCAAGTTGCTTTCTGGAACAATATGTAGAGAAACAGATGCAGCTTGAATGAGAGTGTGTGTTTGCAGTTGAAGCTTTCAGTGGTCAGAACTACCTAACCCCAGTTCCAGGAGTATTGACAGGCCCCCAGTTCATATATTCTAATCATTCTAAAGGAGAGGTGAGTTCCAGGATTTCTGGCAAAGTTACACAACATTCAAAGCTGATTTCTTAGAACAGTTGTGTAGCTTAACCTTAAGTGGTGTTTAAAATCTACGTTATATTTTGTTGTTGGCTATATGCAGCAGCTATAAGTCCTTTTCCTCAACTGCAGTGCTTTGACATTACTATTTTAATTTTGCTACACTGCTCTCTGTAGCAGGATTGTTTTAGTTTAAATGAAACCATACTTATTTATACAGTTACTAACCAGAATTATCATTAGAGCATTATTCAAATAACTGTTATGTGAATACCCATTATTTCCTTAAGCCTCAATTAGATAGGTGGCCTGATGAGCTTAGGAAAAATGTAGGCACACTTTGTGAAGCTTTTGTAATTACAGCAAAAAGCAGTGACCTTTCCCCCATGCTGATGGAATCCATTACTCAGTTACACAAGACAGAAGTTAGCAGCTTTCCTTCTGCTATGTTCAATTAGAAGCTGACACAGGTTAATGTCAAATGTATCCCCTAGGTGGATGATGAGACTGGGAAAAATGCAGCAGCCTCTTGCATTTTCTGCATTTGGCTTCAGAGCTTTTTGGGTTCGATGTGTCGTGTACCCAGGGACAGGCACCCAGCTCAGCCTGCTAAGGAATGTGTGTCACCCCACAGTGTTTGTCTCTGGGCCATCCACTGCTGAGGCTGGGGAACAGCTCCAAACCTTCCTGTCTCCCAGGTGGACAGACAGAGGCTTCCCAGCCATTCTGGCATATTCCCAATACAGGGGGTGAGCACAGGCATGTGACAGGTGTGTAATGGAGCACAGGGACTGCCCATCCACCTTTGCTGGGGTTATCTGTTAGGCCCATGTTAGTACCCTGCCTGAATAGGTGTTTGAGCCCCTGGTTTTCCCTGCCAATTGTATTGGAAAAAGTGTTCAGTACCAAGAGAACTCTCCACCAAATCACACTTATCAGTGTATGGAAAGGCAGGATTTAGGTGCCAGTACAACCTTTGCTGGTGTGTTTCCAGGCTTATGCAAGGTGAGTAACAGTAGGTCAGAATAAGAAAGTGTCACCTTCCCATGGCTTTGCTGGCCTTCATCACCTACAACACAAATGATTCTTTTAACAGCCAGATGCACTTGGATTAATCTGCCACTAGATAGAGCTGTGTTATATAGAAAGGATCTCTCTCTGCAGTATTACATTAAAATTCGGTATAACCTAGTGAGCCAAAAAAATGGATCAGTTGTTGCATAGAACAGGTATCAGATATGACAGGAAGCATTCTTCTTCCAAGATGCAGTAAATTCCCCCTCCATTCCTAATTATACAATAAGATCATGTATCTTTTCCAAGTGTACCTTATAATAAGACTTCAATGAATAGTCCAATTTATTTCCTATATATTAGTTATTAAATAAGGCATGTCTTTAAATTACCCCTGCAGTTAATTTTTAATTGAGCAGTCATCATAGAGCTATTTTTATCATGACTGTGGACAGGAACCTTGAAAGCAAAGTTTGTATTACCTTTTTGATTTTTCATTTCCCATATTCCCCTTCTCCCTTCCTCCCCTTTTCAGAGCTGAGAAATGCTCACTTATTGATCAAAGGACCATAAACATGAGAAAAAGGAATTACTTGTAATGTTATCTAATAAAACTCAGAACAAGATTGCTTTATTTAATATTTTACGTCTTTTTATTCTAATTTATGTAATTTATAGTGCTAAACTTCTGAGATGTGTTTATTATAAAAAATCATTAACAAACAACTAGTGATATGTTTATTCTTTTGACTGTTTTTAAGATGTTATTTACAAATTTGTATTGAACTGGTGCTAAAACTCCACTGTGTGCTTGAGGCTGCAGAATGCAACATATAAGTCATACTGAAAGATGCAGAAATTGAATGAAAGTTGAAAATGCATGGATTTGATAGCTTCTGCTGGCAGCAAGTACTGCTGTGAGAACAGGATAAAAACAACCTCCTTTCAGCAAAAACTACCACTGGCATCCTGTAGCTTCAGCAGGTACAGGCACAGACACTGTACAGATTATTCCGTGTGTGCTCTGGCAGTGAAAGAAAGAAATGCCTCTGGGTGTTTCTTAGGGGCACATTCAGTTCATGGCCCTCATTGGAACAGTTCCAAAGTGCAGGACTTGTGGCCACTTCAGTGGGTGAATGTCTTGCAGCCTTGAGGCCATAACAATGAAACAGTTTTTTAGCAAATTCATACATTTAATTTTTCTAGTTTCAGTTTTTCATGTTCCAAGGTTGACTTAAGCAGAGAGTCCATAATATATACTTTATCAAACACAAGTGAAATTTTTTTAATAGCCAGTATTATGAGTGTGTATTTTATTCCATTTTGTTCTCAATTCTTGCCAACAAAATGGCACTCAGCCTGCTGGTTGAGTGGATTTGTGATTCTTTCCAAGGATCAGCTGTGGATTAGTGAAGTGCAGCTGGTGTGTTTCTCACGCTAAGTAGTTTGGGCACTTTTTTTTTATTTTTAATGTCCTCAAAATAAATCCTGCCTCTTTTCCTTTACCTTTTCTTGGGATTTCATCTTGTTCAGTAGTAAACTTCATCCTTTATCAAACTGTATGTTAGTGAGACTAGACAAACAGACATTGCCCAAATGACTCTTTATCCAAAAGGGAATTTAAAGAGATATTCTTTGTTTAGTTTAACAAGGAAACCTCTTGCTTAAGGAGCCTAACTCAGTAGTGAGTGAAGCTGCTGGTCTAAAATGCCAATGATCTTACCCTGAGGATGGTATACACTAGTGAACAAGTTCTTGAGAGGCAGAATTCATGAGACTTCTGTCTGATAAAGCTTATTTCATCTACAGAGCCACATGGTAGGGGCCAGAGCTGCAGTGTAATACTTTTCCTGCAGTTCAGGACTTTTGTTCCTTATCCACCTTTCATTAAAGTTGCAAATGAGGCTCTCTACCTGATGGTAGAAATATTAAACTGTCAGAGTTTCCAAGTATCTTAGAATAAACTGTTAAGTATCGAAAGTTGTGTTGTGGGGTTGTTTTGGTTTTTATTTCCTCCCATGGTTACAAGCTGACCCAACTTCCCCTCTGCCAAAGATGGGACCGACCAGAGTAAAAGCTAAAACTTACCCTCTGAGGTGGCCACTGAAGCTTAACCTAGCAAGCCCTGCTGTGTTTGGCTCGTGCTAGATGCCTTTCCACAGAGCAGCACACAGCATTCGGGGTAGGAGACTGAAGCAGAGCCATATATTCATCGTTTTATTTTTCTTGCAACTTTAGAAATCCTACTCAGCTCACTCCCTTTTATATCTGCTGTAGAGGGTAGAGGCAAATTCATCCAGATACATAATTAATTCAGGTTCATCTATGTAGGCTTTTAAATACATGTGGAGGAACCTGTTAAAATGAACCTTGGTTTAGGAAGCTAGGAATCCTTCGTATCTCCCGCTGTGTGCGGGGGAGTGGCTGGTATTTTTAAAAGCTCTAGAAGGATCTGGAGACTAAGGCATGTTTATTCAGATGCTTATGACATTTTTTTCTATCAGAAAGTGTACCCAGCATCTTAGAATTGATTTGATTTTCTGTCATTTCAAGGCTCATTTTTATCTGAATAAGAAATTTGTAATAATGAATTTAGGGAAGGATTTGATTTCATAGCATGTCTTAAAGCACTGTAACTTATGTTTCAGTCTTCCATGTCTGTTAGTTTTGTACAGATTTGGCACAGCAGTGGTCGATGTTTAATGTATCAAATGTTAATTATTTTGCTCCCCATGTAAAAAACATGACTGAAGAATAAAAGCAACTCCATCTTAGCGAGTAATTGTACTCAGCTATCAGAACATGCTAATTCACCACTTTTATTTGCAGATTTTTCAGTCATGGTACTGTTGTTGCAGGTAATTGTAGAAAGTTATGGGAACAGTTGAGGTGGACAGGTCCATTCTGGAGTTCTCTGTCCATATTCATTCTGTTCAGTCAGTGCTGGTGCTGGCAGAATCCTGACTCTGTGGCTAGGTCCCTTCAGCAGCAGTAATCTGTTAGAGACACTAAAGGAAACCTAATGCCTGTTTTATTAGGGATGATGATTGCTCCATTACTGTAAAAGCAGCATATCGGCCATTTCTGCAGTAGTTGTCATCAGCAGCCTCTGTTCTCTGAAGGGCTAACATGAATATTTGTAAGAATGACCATTTCTGTACTTAAAAGCATTAAATAGATGGGATGAATTAGGAAGAATGTTAATGACTTCTAACGTGTCTGAGGTACTCTAAGCCTTATTCTCTGTGTAGATATGTCTGCTCAATGCAAATCTCAGTTTGATGGTTGAGTTGCTTGACTCTTGGCTCCTGTTTGGTTTCATTTACAGCAATAAAAAGATGCATTTACTCTCAAGAAGTTCTCAGGTGACATTTTCATACTATTCTCTTTCTCATACATAGCAAAGTTTCTTCTTGGAGAAGCACACAATAATGGGCACGTTTAAAGTTCTTCACCAGCGCAGTCTGAAAAGCCATGTTCCAAATCCCACCTCTCCATGCTGGAAAAGTGAGGAGGTATTTGGTCTGTGTAATTTGGCTGTGCAGCAGAGCATGTGGAATTACAATGTGCTTTCATCAACTCCTGCTCGTAGCTTTGGGTTCTGCATCTGTTTTATTCAGTTGTGCATTTCAGTGCTTGAAAGCATTGACCATAAGCCTTTCCTTTTGGAAAGACTCCTTTAACCTGCAGCCTGTAACTGTAAATCAAGGTTATTGCTTTCTTGTTCATAAAAGTGCAAAGTACTGTATGTTTAATGGGTCTTTTCCCAGACAAAACAAACCCATGCTGTTGTGCACAGATTTGCTCCCTGATAGTCCTGAAAGAGCATTTTGATAAGATTGCTGGCAGTACTTTTAAAAAGGTGCCTATTTCCTCTGTGATTTTTGATTGCTGTTTTCTTTCTCCTTTACCGTTCTTGAATGGCTGCTGGGGGAAAAAAAATAAAATATCATGCTAATGCTTTATGCCAGTGAGCTGTAACTCAGTAGTAATCAGAGTTCAATGGAACTGCACATTCAGCAAAGCTGAACAGTGCTGAGAACATGTCCTGAGAATGTACAGCTTATCCTGAGCTTTGCAACTGAAAAGCACAAATCATCTTACCTAATCTTTCATGGGAACTTCCAGCCTGCAAAGCCAATGAAATAAGCACACTGATGCTTTCTATCATTCCCTGAAAAGGCATTATTTTGGTTTTAGGCATAATTTAAGTATACCTACATAATTTGGATAGATGCCTCTATCAGAAATGTAAACAAAGTAATGAATTTAGTAAAGAGAGTTATACACATGCAGGAAGAATACAAATTATTCTGTGCAGTGAATAATACGTGGTCAATATCTTTATAGTGACCTTTCTTAAACCCCTCAGTGAGACTGGATGCCCCTTGACAAGGATCTAGTATTCTCTTGGACTTGTTCAGGAAGCCATTCAAGAAGGAAAGGAGTGCATCATTTCAGGATTTTTCAGAGCTGTGATAGTTTGGGGATAGAAGAGGATTTAAGACAAGAACAGACTTCAGCCTATATCTGTAGAACCACAGCCTTACTACCAATAAGCTAGCACTTCTGAGGCCATTGAGACACATGCAGTGGGATCTGTAGAAGTACTCTTTGAAATCTTAGCTTTTAGAGCTGTAGGATAAGAGAAATCTGTTCAGACCTAGTGGAATTTATCAAGAAGCCAGTATGCAAAACTTTTATATGACTTCCAATAAAAGAGAGACAGAGTCATAATACAGAAGAAGATCCTAAAGAGGCCCAGATAGCAAAAAGTTTAGACCAGAAATAGGCACTTCTCCCCCTCTCCCCTCCCTGTCTACTTTTTTCTTCTCTGCCACCTTCCCTAAGTAGAGTGCTACAATTTTGCTGAATGAATAAATACCATGAGAGTTAATGTATTAACTGGTAAGTGTATGGTCCAAACAGAGTGTGCCCACAATGTTAGTTAATGGTCTCCCTTCAAATGAAAGGGAAAGCAAGCAGGAAAGCCATTCAAGAGAAATTCTCATGGGTTCCAGCCAAAGAATATCTGAAAGAGAAGTACTGCAAATATCTTGATTAACCAGAGCACTGCAATTCTCTAAGTGTAACTTGTTGTGGTATAGCTTTGATGAAATACAAGAAATATTTACTCTTAAAGGGCAGGCTAAGGAGTGCATTCCAGCAGGATTATTACAGAACGGGTCTTGGAAAGGAGATAATGCCCCAGATTTAAGTCTGCCACATGAAAGTAGAATAGATGTGATTGCTACAGCTAAACTACCAGAGGATTGCTAAATGCTTCCAAAGGTGTGCATAATATATTGCACATGTACTTTAATCCATATATATAAGGTCTGTATTTCTGTTTTGCAGTTTACAAACAAAAAAAAAAAGAATCTGTGTCTGATTTAGCAAGCTCAGAGTCTCACTAGCAGGGCACAATTGGAAGCTTTTGATCATGTATCCTGTACTTCTACATCTCCAGTATTCACATCTCAAATTAGATCCAGGAGGACACCAGACATTTTGTAGTGAATTTATATTTCTTATAATCTTTTCAGATGAGTCAGCGTGGAAATAGGCATAGAGATATGATCAAGTCTTCTCATATAAAGCCTGTTACTGAGTTTCATTAGAAACTCTGTTTACTTATTTTATTTTAAGTTTGAAAACTTCTGCTTTGCTCTAGAACTGTGTTCTATGTTTAATGAACTTCCCTCACACTGGACAAAGTCAGAAAAGCAGTCTTGTGATGAGTATGGCAGTAGCACAGGGTAGGAGAATGAACAATATCTTATCTTGAACTCTCTTCTTTTTTTATTTTGCTGTGAGAAACATATCATGTAATTAATTTGACAGCCTTCCCTTGAGAATAAATTAATTTATTGCAATTTATTCAGTATTAAGTATCACTCTCAGTTGTTGCTCCAACAAACATCAGCTGTTGGACTCTAACTTTTATAAATATTTTGCTATTTAACCTCCATACTGAAGCAGCTTGTGGCTTATGCTGCTCTATTGGCCACCAGTGACAGTGACAGTTCCTCTCCAGCTGCTTTTGTGGTGATGCAAGGGGCTGAATGTGTGTCCTGCACAACTTTTAGATGGTAGGAAATCTTAAGCTCAGCAAATTAATGCATCTGTAGAATGGCATTTAGGGTTAAGCTTAGGTGTACTGTCAGCTCTGCTTTTGTGCCTGGTGCTGCTGTACAGAATCACCAAGTCATTTAAATTACCACAGTCTGTATAGAGGGATGTGGATAAAGTTTGGAGCTGCTGTATTTGAGCATGCCATCCTCAGTCAAAGAGAACCTGAAGATTATCTTGAATAGAAAGATGAAGATTGTCTGTATAAATTTGCCTGCTGACCTGCACACTCTATAGCATTTCAAGGTGAAATGATGGTATTGTAACCAATGTGTTTCTTTTCTCTTAAGTTCTAGTCTGAGGAGAAAGTTGGAAATACAAGTTTAAAGTGTAAATTGTGCACATATCTCATGACATCTAATGAAATTGAGCCTACTCAGAAACACTTGCATTTTTTCAGCCACTACTACGCTTGGTAGCAGAGAAAATACTTGCATGAAAATGTAGAACTAAATACACTAGGGAGAAAATTCCTAAATTCTTTTTTAGCAGTTATACAGCTGAAGATTACTGAAACTAAATAAGATTTAAAGATTTCCTCCCCCTCCCAGTAATTCTTAGAAGAATTCTTAACTTCAGAATCTCTCTAACAAGAGCATGTGCTGCTTGCTGGCATTTCTGTTTTAATTACTGGGGGGAACATAATGTGTTTGACAAAGCTGAAAGCTGCAATGCCTCATACTGTTTCAGCAACATACTGTGATTTTAATTTATCTTAACCCATATTGATCAGTGGGACCTGAATTTATGACAGCAGATTTCCAGTCAAATGTCCCATGATTCCAGAATGCCTCCAAGCTGTTTGGCTTGGAACTGACTTCACAAACTTTAATCAGCAGGTAAATAGCTGCCCACTGTGTAAGGCTAAGTGGGTGTTTGTACTTAAACTCTTCAGATGAACAAGGTGGTGAAACACAGAGTGTTCTCTTCATTGTAAAGACATTGGTTTGTGCATATGTAGATGTATCACTGACTGTGAACAGCTTTCTGGTGTGGCATAATTTTGTGGCAATCTGTGTGTTCATCGTGGCTGTAAATTGAGCACGTGTGTAAGCATTTGCAGAATCAAGAGTTAAACATTTACAGAATCAAAAGTTGAGCAAATGCCTTTGTGTTAGAAGCTACATGTGAGCAGTCCAGGTAGGAGAGCAATTCAAGTGCTCAGTCCTCCATGGAGCTGCTGGCATGGATGGCACTGGTGGTTGCTGCCCTGAGTGATCAGCACTTTTTTCTTCTTTGTCACAGCTCATCTTTGATGTCAGTTGTGCTTAAGCAGAACACACAGTTCATTGCTGTTTTTTCTGTACAAAGCCTCTTCAAACACCAGAAAAAGAGGGTGGGGGGAGGAGAATTGTGAAACGTTGACAATTGCCACTACTACTACGTGAATTTTAAAAGCTTTTCATTAGGGACAAGCAGGACTTAAGGCACTTGACTGTATTACAGAAACACGTATCAGTGGGTGAAACCTTGCCAAAAATAACTCATTTCCCTCACACTTCTCACAGGATCGAACAGCCTTTCTTATATTAGCACCAGATTAAAAAAAGCTGTGTCAATTTTTGTCTGTTCTGCTTTAAAAGTACTCTTTCCAATTCCAATCACTTTACATAATGGGAGTACCACAGCTGAATTCAGAGTTGAACCTGGGCAGTAAAGAAGGAAATTATTTAACTTAGTTATACATCTCTGTCATCCAGAGAAGTATTGCAGTGATAGTATTATAAAGCTGAAAGAAGAGATCAATTTTATTTTATAGTCCTGTCCACCTAAAAGCACTTATTCCCTGCATAAGCAGCAGTATATATTTTCCAGTAACTAGATGTTTTCAATGGATTGGGAAGGAGGGAGTAGATTGTATAAAGGAGAGAATAAGTGGAGCACATTTTGAAGCCTGTAACTTCAAATTAGGCAGATAATTCCATTCCTTCCAAACCCATTTTGTGCAGAGATTAATACATTTCAATAAATGTAGCTTGGGTTATAGGGAACAGATTGGGAATTAAGCCATTTCTCGCCACCTCTGTTCATGAGTTGTGCTGTTAATTGATTACATTTAAGGCTGTTGAGTTGTTGTTTGTATCAGCTGTTCTATACCCAGAATGCCTGGGTAATTCATCACTGGTAGGAAGAGGGTTTATGATCATTTTGCTATCAAACTGTTTCTTCTTTGGGGTTACATTTTGGCTTTTATGAATGAATTGAGGTTTTGTTGGAGTTTTAGAGGCTACAGACAGTGCTGTCCTTAAGCCCACAGTGCAGTAAGGGAGATGCCAGCCCTGCCTGGTCTGTACCACAGCTGCCTCAGTGTGGTTGCAGTGACATGATTATCTCATCATTTCTCATCTGTTCTGGCATCTATAGCTGTGACATTTGTATTAATGCTCATCACAATTCTCACTAGTTAGTAGTGTTTTATTCTGTGAAATCCTGGTCATGGGTTCAAGCTTTAATTCAGATATAAAAGAAAAAGAGGCTTCCTTGAGCTGCCATTTTTCCCTGTTATGAGAACGTTTGGTTTATAAGTAGCATTTGGTTCCTCTCAAATGATGAAACTTGGATTCAAGGGGATTTTGACACTGGGATTTGTGGTTTTTCAACCCTCTCCCTTTCTTCAACATTTTCTTAATTATGTCACATTGTAATTACTGCTCACTCCCTTGTGACTTTTGCATATATAGCTTACTAGGACATTTCTAGTTTGGATTTGGTCTGATAATGACTGTGGAAAGGAAGATTGCACTATATTCCTTAGGTGTTTTTCATGTAGTCTGTCATAATTCCTACTCGTTTACAATTTTACAAATAGTCTTAAACAAAAACCCTAAAACATTGCACCTAACAGTGCATTTCGGTATTTCAAAGTTCAGCTCCCACATTTGCTATCCATGAATTTTACTTTTGATCAGTGTATGCATGAGTGTTTGTATGATATGGCTTGAAAGCTCTCAGAGAATGCTACATAAGCACTGTAAGAGAAGAAATTCAGGGGGAAAAATTCCCTTCATAGTATTTGAATTAATTTGCTTTCTTTAGGGAAGTAGTTTCAAGATCAGTAAGTATCTGATAAGAAATTATATATTGTGTTGATTTCATTGATAGACTCACATTTGGGAGAGGTCAGCAAATGCATCAGATAAGAGAAGCATCCTGTGTTTTAGCTTTTTGTTAGAAAGGCCATTAGGTGCATTCAGTCAGTGAGCTATCAAACATGCCAGACAAAACTTAGCTCTTGGGAAAAGTTAAGTGAGTTGTCCATTATTCCTACATAAATATAACTGATTACCCAGGTATTGGATCTGCAGCACTTGTAAACTTGTTAACAAATTTCGTTTTAAAATTAAAACTTGTTGATTTTTGAAATAAATAAGTTGTTTGCTATCAGTGAAGCAAGAATATTTTTATTTTGGTGGTGGGAGTAATTCAACAATGAAAGATGTAATTGAAGCTTTTTTTGGTGTGGACTTTTTATCGTATATGAAAATACTGTTTAAATGATAAAACCAAATTAATGAGTTCCTCCTTGCTACTTACTCCCTGTAAGCATATGGGTACTGTTGGAAACCAAGGGAATTTTTTTCTGAGACAGTCACAGTGAGGGCAGCAGAGATGCATATCTTTATCCCTTTCCTTCACAGTGCATTTATATCAAGCCATGTCACAAAACAAACTCCAAGTGCTGTGAGCCTTCCCATAGTATGAGTGCAGGCATCCATGAAAACTATCCTTTGTCTAGTGGTCTTTTCTCTGAGAATGTCATTTTTTTCACTCATGTGTATTATTCCTTTGAACTCTGAATGAGCACTTTGGCTGAACTTGGCAGAATTATACATTTAGAATTAAATGCCAGCAGTTTCTTCCTCTTACCATGCAGAATTTTGTCATAGGCTTTTCAGACAGTAAGCACAGCAGACAGTGGGCTGTTTGCCCTTAACAACAGAAGTGCACTTTTATTAGGTTTTTAGCCAACTTCATTATGGTTTATTTTACATACATTGTGTATAAGGCCCTTTGCTTTTACAGGGCTGTTCCCCAACCCATCCCTGGAACATGCTGATTAATTCCTATTGTATTCTATAATTATTATGTTATTATCATTATATTTTGAGAGAGAGAGAATTATGTGTTATCTGAAGCACTGTTCAGAGCATTCAGTGTGGGCATCCTGACATGCTATGGTATTGCTTAAAATGCTAAGTCTAAAAAGTGTGGTTTTCTACATTATCAAAACTTGTTCTTTATTTACAATAGCAAGAGAGGAAAATGTTCTTATTGCCTGTAGAGGGGTCTTTGATCTCAGTCACCTTAAACTGAAGTCTTTAGCAGTTACAGTTTTGGTCCTTCTAGGTAGATGCATGTCTTGGTTGTCTTTCTTGAGTCTTAAACTGAGTTGCCAGAGCGGTTTTGGTGTTGCCAAAGGGAAATGCTGTCAGGCTGCATGTCCATCAAATTTCTGATAAGTAAAGAGTCTGCAAAGCTTGTGTTTGATTTTTACAAATGCTGTACGTTCTTAGGTGTGCACCTCTGTCATTGCAATTTGGGCTAACAAATGGAAGAACAAAACACACGGGGATGATGTTTCCAATATTTGTCCTTAAAATGTGTCGTGCCTTCCAAATGCAGATTCTGTAGATGCAACTCCCATTCTTACATAACGGCTGACCAAGGAGAACTTGTTCAGGAGCAGAGAGGTATTAATTCCTTTTTAACTTCCATTGCTGTAGAGTACCTAGCCAAAGAAACACCACATTCCATGTCCACATTCCATTTTCAGAAGGGAGTTAAGTGCCCAAATCACCTTTTTGTATTAATTTTTTGGCTTATAGATCTTTGATGATATTTCTTGTCCAATAGGTCATCTTTTTCTAGCTTACAGAGTACCTCACATTCAAGATAACAGAAGCATCCATAAAGGCCTCTCAAATTTGATTTCCACTGGAAAAAGAAACATCTGTGGACTTCATTGTATGTCCTCCCTCCGTTTCTGTGCTGATCTCTCAAGAATTTTCCATACTCCATCCTTTTTCTCATGAAGCCAGCAGAAACTTAGTCTCACTAGGAAGCCTGGGGTCTGGTTCTAAACCATAGCTGTTTCAGCTGCACACTTTGCCATTTAGAGCAGACAGAAGTTGAAATTATATCTGTAAAGTATTTTGTTGCCGGCCACAGGTGGGTGTAGTACATTAAAGGTAAGTTATAGGAACAGGGAAATAAGTTTAGAGTGTAACAGTGCAGTGCAGCAGGAGCAGGCAGGCAGCCTTTAGCTCCAGACAGCAGGATACTTAGGTGTGATTCTGGATCTCACCTTTATCTGTTGCATTATGGCAATTATTTTGGCCCCTGGCTCAGCAAGGCAAATGTTGAAAGTTAGAACAAAGAACTACCTTCAACACACAGTGTCCTGTGCTATTGGTGGTTTAAAGTATTAGAAGATGCAAAAAAGCCCTTTTCAGCAAAGGAATTAATTATATTGACGAAGGCAACAGGGTATGAAAATGCATGTGATATGTAAAGTTACAAAATTAATGGCTTATTTACAACTTCAGCTGTTTTAGTACAGAATTTTGCCCAACTTCAAATTGTTCTAAAAAGGATTAGATATAATTAATGCTGTATGACCTCCTTTTTTCTTCTTTTCAAAGAATGTAGAGCTGTACATCTAATGAGGACCCCTGAAAGGACTATTATGTCCAATTGTCTCAATTATGCAAATAGCGTTGATATTTTAGCAGAAGGGAGGGGACACTTCAAATTAAAAGTTTCACTCCTGCTTTAGCCTTTTTGCAGTGCCGGCATTTTTACAGCAAGTACATCCACTGTTTGAAGAGAGGAAAGGAGGTTTAACAAATTGGAGATTTGGACACTATCAAAATAGATTTGTTGTGCCTTGTTCCACCATGAGATGAAAATACCCTCTGGGCAGAGAGATGGGTCATGAGACTTCTAAAGGATTACCTTCAAAGGGAGTCATGAGATTGGTTTGAACAAAGAAGCTGCTCACATGCTTATCATATGAGATTCTCTTCTTAAAGTGGTGGAAACCCATCTCCTTGGGAATTCTCATGAACTTCAGAGAGACTGGAAGTCCTTAACAGTAAGATGAGTGAGAAGTCTGAACAATAAACAGAAAGATGGGACAGAAGCTCAGAGTTAAATGCACTTTATTTATTCTAGCTGTAATTCATCTTTACAAACTCTGAAACATATCCAGGGACAAGCAGGTAGGACATGCTTTTAAATCACTTTTCATTTAATTCTGATAGTCTTCTACCTTTTGTAGCAGTGATATGTGCAACTGAAATTTGCACTGAAGAGCTGCATAGTGACCTGCAGTAGATGGGAGGAAGATTATTCCATTGAAATGACAGTGTTCTGATTAGACTTCTTCTTAGACTTATCATTTGGAAGGATGTGAAACATGAAGTACTAACTGCAAGAAGACAAAATGAGTTTTCAGGTCCAAAAATGGTGTCTCAACACTTCAAAATGTAAAAATTGCTTGAGTGGGACTGTAATGCGATGTAAAAATGCTGGCAAAGAAAGGTCACGTACCTTATATATTTCAACATTTTGATTGCTAATTTCAAGCTACCTCTGCAGAAAATGGGGATGGAGTTCTGGGGTTTTCTTTGTTTTGTAGGTTGAGACTTCATTTTTTGGGGGCTGTTTTGAGTTTTCAAAATTAGCCAATAATATTACTTTCTGGAGCTCTCTTGTGGCAATAGACCTTCTGATAAGCAAGCTTCTTTCTGTGTGTATTTGTTTCCAGGAGAGTTTATCAAGGTCTGATGGTAGGTCAGGTATTTTGGAAGCCTTAGGATGGGAAAAGGGCAGAATGTATGGTGGTTTTCTCCACCTCAGTGAGTGTTGGCAATAAAGGAGGTTTCCCAATGAAAGACGTGTAACAAATATCAGCAGCCCTGTCACATTTGTACCCGCAGTGCTGCTGCTGTCGTGTGGAGAAACACATTCCTGCCACAAAGCTCACTGGGCTGTGAGGTGAGAGGTCTCATGGAGCCCCAGCCTACCTGTGATCTGAGTATTCACATACCAATCTTTCAAGAGATTGAGGAGCAAGGAAGCTCAGGTTCGGCCTTTATTACCCCCAGCTCTTTGAATCCCAGCCTCAAAGAAGCTCCCATTCACTGTTGTGTCTTTCCTGCCCTTTGCTGTGGTCCCCTGGGGGCCCTGAGCAGGCACCTGCCACCTGCTGAGCCAGAGCCAGCCATGGAAACAGCTTCTGGCCCGTTCCAGTCTCCTTTAGCTCCTCTAATTCAGGATTTAAAAGGTTTTCATTTTTAATAATGGATTAAATTCAGAAAATGGAAACTTTTATTATAGTTTTCCCCCACTATCACTTTAATTAAATAATGGGTAGACTGTGGCCAGCATTTTAAAGAGAAGGAACAACGTGCAGCACACCATGATAAAAAAGTCCAGGAACATCACTGGACATACTGTTTTCTGTTCTCTGGCACCTATTAATTCTCTTCACTCACCTCTTCATGGGCTTTACGTGCATGAGGACTGAAAAGACTGACCAAATTTTCTGAAAACTGTTTTATATGTAAGCTCTGCAATCTCCCATTGCCCTCACCCTTTGTAATTATTTCAGCCCTGAAATATTCAGGTTTTCAGGAAGTTCCCAATGAAGGTTGGCAACTCTCCAGTGTACATAATGCAATATTTCAAACATAAGTATTAAGAGTCTGCAGAAAACAATTTAAACTTTAAATTCCAAAGCTTTTGTTAGGGTTTCTGAAAGATTATGAGAAATAATTTTGTGTGAACCCTGCAGCCCAGGAGTTTAAATAGTGGGAAATTCTTTTTTGAAAATGACAGAAAGCAGCAGGGAATAAAATGCATCTGACTGTGGCTTATTCTATGAAAGGTGTTAGATCTTAGCTAATGCCCAGAAAAGAATTGCTCTACTGAGTGTGAAATTAGCCACAGAAAGTTGCAAATTTTCAACAGCTCAAACTCCTTAGCAGAATTCTACCTGAAGAATCTTGCTGTCAGGAAAAAACTAGTTTAGTGTAACATTAGTTTGTGCTGCAAACACATGTTAATTTCTTCAGAGACAGATTGGCTAACTAGTGTATTACAGATTTGCAAAAAGGGTGCATATTTACAGTACACAGGAGAACTAAATGTTTGTAGTATCTTTTCTCAAAATATTTATTTGTTCAGCATCTCCAGAATTTAGAGACTATTGAGATATGTGTACATTCTTTATATTGTGTATATAGAAATATTACTTTGTAGCAATTTTAAAGTGCATTTTATTAGCATGTATCTCAGTTTGCCTTAAGTAGTGGCTTTTTGTCACATTTTGAAAATGTCGATGTAATGAATTCTTCAAGCCCAGCTGTTTAGTGTGCTTTGCACTTCAAATAGTATAATTGCAACTGTGCATTTAGAACAAGCTCTCATGGATGAGTAATATTACATGCAACATGGAGTAGTTTTCTTCAGATGTTTTACATTAGTGGTTTTCCCTATTTCATAAAGAAAAAGGTCTCAAACCATACTATTATGTCATGTACGAAAAATCAGCATGACAAGCTGACTTGTCAGAAGTTGTATAGTTCTCTCTGAACTAGGGACTTGTAATTTCATGTATCAAAGAAGTGCTTATACTTTTAGCCCCCGTTCCAAACAACAAGCACATTTTGAGTATTTCTACTCTAATAGTCATTTATTCTTAATAATGTGGACTCGAATGACCCAGATCTCTCTGATGGAGGCAATATTCTAGTCCAAATCAATGTTATTTTGCATTTGCATGTAAGTGTGGGCTAGTTTTTTCTGTAGGCATTATTAACATCTATTGACACAATTTTCTAGACCACAAATAACCAGGAGAATTAAGTATGTGGGTAGTTTCAGAGAGAACTATTCTCAAGCTTAGTTTTGTATTGAGGGAAGTACCTTGTCCTGTTGATCGTGATTTCATAAGTGTTGATGAATTGAACAAAAGAAGGTTTGCTGTTGAGGGTGTTGAGTCACAGGGGTTTTCATTACAATAGCAGTTTTATATTTCAGGTTAGAATGGCCTGTACTAAAGACTCATAGTTTAGAATAATTTAAGATAAATAGTCAACATGCAAATAATCTAGAAGCACCCTGACTTCCTTTAAAACCATTATCTAGCAGAGTCTTTACATTGGCCAAGACAGATAATAGTTACAGTACAAAAAACATTCCTGAGCCTTGTCAGAACTAGATACCAGGCTCATCTTTAATCTTTAAATAAGAATTATCAACAAAATTATGTTACAGAAGAAACTAGTAATTACCAGGCTACTTTGGCTAACGTAATGTTAGAGGCTGCTTACTGTCTCCCCCTGCTCATCCATTCTGCTGTATCAGACCTCTTGACAATGGTCACTTGCAGGAAAATAGGACTGCTCTATAGGTAAAGTTGCTCACCACTTCCCATCTTAGTGTCTTGGTTTGTGTGTAAGGTCTGGGGGTAAAACTGGCCTGTGAAATGTCTATGGGCTGAAAGTTCTTTGGGGAGAAAAGTGCAGAGGCTCAGTACAGGTTGGGATTTGTGTTCCCCATCTCCTAGGCATCCAGACAGTAGGGATAAAGGCAAGAGGAGGATTTGGCAAGGTATTAACAGAACTGGAATAAGTAACAGATGGAGATTAACATTATTGTTAACATATCTTCCCTAAAATTTGGTGCAGTAAGGGAAAGGACAAACTCTTTCAGGAATGCCTTTTGCTTCCTTAAAATGTGGCAGGTGTGGTGTGTAAGGTTGTCTGGGAATTTATTTCTGTAATCAGAAAAATTACTGTATTCTAATTGTAATTACTGTATTGTAAACAATTCTGTATGCAGAAAAATTCCATATTGCAAAACTGCCCAAGGTATGTTCTCCCCAGGCATGCACTGAGCTGTGCTGCAGTACACTCCAAGTGGTTCTTTAAGTTGCTTTATTATAGTTTCATTAGCTGTAAAGTTACATTAGTGCTGGGCTGTGCCCAGGCAGCTGTGCCTGCCTCTCTTTAGGAGCTCATCCAAAACACTTTGCTCCTGTGCCTCCATGGACTTTGTGCTGGAGCTGGGGATCTCCACCATTTCAGAGCAAGCCAGTCTGCCGTGGTATTGAGACTGTAGCTGTTTTTCACATTGCAAAGCCTTTGAGGAGGTGCTGTGTATCTCTCAGAGATGCAGCAAAATCATCTTAGCTTTGAAAAAAGAGCTTGTTACTTCTTACTTGCACACTTTGCAAACTGTGTCCCTCAGTTAATGAACACGGAGAGAAAATGGAATAATTTTCTTGTTTCAGCAGATGTTTGCTGTGCCTCTCCAGGGACACAGAGTGTAATGAAGCCATGAAAGCTCCTTACAGTTCTTGTAGCACCATTTTCTGGTTTGCACACCAGCAGCAGGAGGGCTTTCTGGCCTCAGTTTGAAGTAATAGCATTGCTTGCCTTGCTTACAGATGCTGCCATCCTGCCTGGTGTGCGTTAGTCTACCACAGAACAAGTGCTTCCCTGACAAAATTGTTGCAAGATCATGGGTTCAAATAGAACTATATGAAAAACACAATGAGCTGACTGTCTCAAGAACATATATAAAATTTGATAGAACTCTCCTTATCACTAAGAATAAGAATTGTCTTGAGCAAATAGGGTTTTATTTGAAAGAATCTTGAAACTGCTATAAATCCCTTCTTGATGCTCTTATAAGCCAAAAATATGAGCAATCCTCTTTGGAGGAGAGAGTGTTGTTTGGTACTTCATATTCTAATAATTACTAAAGTTATTCTTGGTTCTACAAATAGATTTTTTATAGAACTCATGCTAACAAGACTTTTGGAAATTCAGTAAATTCATAGGCTTTTGCTGAGTTCTGTAGTTGGGGACATTGTTTGTGGTTCTGGCTTCTTTGTGGCATAACACAAATTTGAAATAGCATTATGGTTTTATGCCTTGTACTTATTTAGCAATGAAGAACTTTTCAGTAAAACATTTCCAGTTTATGAGTGGCTACAAAATTGGATATTAACATACACCACATAGTTTGGAGGATTTTTCTCTAAGCAAGACCCTGTTATAAGGAGGAAAGTAATTTCTAGGTAGAACTAATCACCTGAAAGATTAATTAGTTGTGCACTTGGAAAAACTGTTCCTTCAAAGTGAAGAAGAATTATGTATAGTGTAATTGGGATGTTGCATTTAAAGGCAGCACAAAATAGAAATTGTTCTCATGTCAGGATTTAAGTTTCAGATAGCAGAGATTCTGCTAATATAATGATTTCCTTTTTGTCCCAGCTTTTTATTGTTCTTATTTACTTTCTTTTAAGTAAAAGTGCACATGCTCTTGATAGGAATTTCATTTCACATTCAAATTACTTCTTTCTCTCACTATCTCAATAAAGCAAACATCCCTGTGCTCAAATCTAGCATTAATATCCCAGTTTAATTCTGTAGAGCATTCTAATGTTATAATTGAGCAATACAGTTAAATTCTATATCCTTGGTAATGCCACCTTTTCTGCAGTGTACTCCAAGCCATAGGAGGATTACCTGAAAAGTTGGTCAGATGGTGTTAACAGGGTTACAGATGAATGTTGCCGTAAACCACAACAATCAATCCACATCTTAACAAGATGTTGGTCAAAGTAATTTGTATTAGTCCGCAGATGTAAGCTCTGCTGCCCAGCCAGATCCATTTTTGTATTATTCTGTGCTTGATTTAGCCTGAACAGCTCTGTCGAACCCTGTATTATTCATGACATACATTTGTTTGGTCCCCTGCCTACTCCTTCAGTCCATTTGTGCAGCAGGCACTGTCTGCTGTGAGCAATCCCTGTCGATGCACCATGCACCAGCCCTGCTGTTCACATGCCTGCTTGTCTGCTGACCAGCTGTGCCTGGCCCAGGCAAAGCCTCTCTGGAGCACAGCAGCTGTGGAATACGTGCTCCTTCCTTGGGCCCCAGGTGCCTCCGAGCTGTGTGACAGTGGAATCTGTGCAGTTACCAGGTGAGGCCAAAGCCCTGTCCCATCCTGTCCCCAGGACAAGCAAGACAAGCCATCGAGCAAGGACATGAGTCCCTGTTCCAAGGAGGAGCACTGTGGGGGCCATTGGAGTTCAGAGAGCTCACTGCTACTTTTAGATCCTCCATGGGCTTTTGCATGTGCTCCAGTGACACAACTGACTCTCATCACTGCCCCCCTTTCGCTCCCCAAATTCTTTCACTTCCTTTGCTGGTCATTGCATTCATCACAATCACTATAAATATACTGTGCCATCCTGCAGGGGTTTATCTTTACTGAAATTTACAGAAGTCATGTGAGAGTTTGTAGCATGATATTTCCAGTGACTTTCTTCTCCTGTCTGCATTCCCGCTTTGGAGATTCACCAGGGATGTATTTATTGGTCCATAGCCCACCTGTTGCTCTTGCATAAAGCTGCAATGAAACAGAGCTGGAGGCTTTGTTTTGGTACAGCCTGAAATTCAGGCCCAATACTTGTTCCCTGAATGCTTGGTTATATATGAAGTGAAATACAAGAAAATTTAATGTTAATTTAGCAGAAAACTGAAATTATCTGCGTGTGGGAGTGGGAGAAAATTCTCTTCATTTTCTGTAGCCATACACCTGCTTTTTTCTCAGCAAATAGGTGATTCATTTGCAATAGTCAAAGAATAATTTGTCTTTGTAGAACTAGTTCTTCTGTTTATTAGTTCCTATATTAGCAAGGTAACTTGTGATTTAAGGTCTTGATTTTGTTACTCTGTGATTTACAAACCAGTTACACTGATTTCCTTTCGTTTCTGCAGGAGGATACCTTTTTGATGCTAAAAACAACTAGCAAAACCATATAGTGGAATAATATAAATCCAGTATTAGTTCATTCTGCTTCTCAGCAACATGTTGGTTTCTAGGCTGAAGTAAAGAATTAGCAGTGGTTTGGTTTTGGTTTTGTTTTTATCATGCTTTAGGAGACCTGTTGCCAATTTACATAAAGGAGAACAAATTTACCACTGAAAATCTGAAATATTTTTTTTTCAAAACTAGGTTCTAATTAATACACTCAGGATTTGAATAACAAGCAAGTTTGAACTTCATGACTGTCAACAAGTTGGGATCTGCTTTTTTTTGGTTTTTTCAGAGGTGTATGGAAAATCCCCACTGGCTGTTGGTCTGAAAACTGTAGCTGATCTATCATAGTCCTTTAGTAATTCATCCATTCTGAGGCTGTAAAAAAGTGCTTATTTTCTTTTCAAACTCGCGAGAGACAGTATGTGTACTTATATTTTTCCTTGAAAGACCAAGAGCTTTTCAATCCAGAGAGAGAAATGTACAGAATTTGTATAAAGTAAGTGGAGAAAGTACCCATTTTCTGACAGTAAATGTTTCTGTTCAAGTATTTGCACTGGATTATAATGAAGCTTTGGTTAAGCAGATTAAACAGACAAAAGCAGTGAAACTTCAAAGGCTGACCAAATGTGCTGAGGTTTTTATTTCCCCAGTCTGCAAGGCCTGCTTTTGCCTTCCTCTCATTAGCACAGAAAATTAAGCCAGTAGAGCATAATGTGTTGTCCCTCTGCAGTGCCTGCAGCGGCTGATTCCTAACGGGGTTCTAGGGGTGAGTACTGAAGGTTTTTTCCAATGTAGCAGTAGATAATAGACCTCCTAAGAGAGGGGTTTTAAGAGCAACTGCACAGCTGAGAGTTCAGCTGTTTGTAGAGTGCCTTTTAGACACCAAGATGCAAAAGCTTCCTTCCAAACACAGATGCTAAGTCTGTTACTTATTCCAGTGGCTAATTAACTATTTTTACATGCTCAAAACAGCGAAAGAAACTCTGTCCTTTGGTAAGCTACAAGGAATAAGGTAAAGCAGTATTCACTGGCATGGTGTAACAATCCAAACTGATTTGCTATTTCTAGGTTGCATTTTCCAGTATTCTCTACAGAACAGTTAAGTGGGCAGCATCTGTTACGGTTTTTATTTTGAAGAGTCTTTCCTACACTGTGGGATTGTTTTGGGCTTTTGTGTCACTTAGTCAAGGAGTTAGCAGAAACTGGAAGTTTTAATTAGGGGAGGAAAGTGAATATGTTTAGAATATATCAATTAATAAAACCAAATTAATTAAAAAAGTAAATATATGCAATTTTAGAAGTACAGAAATTATGTAAGCTCTATAACAGGTTCCTGTTAAGCTCCTTTTATAATGTTATAGTTCATTAACTAATATGGTGTATATGAGAGGTAACAACACTGAATGTATTTGTTTAAATAGCAGTGAATTTGTACACTTTGTACATTTGTGTGGTTTTGGATTAATTTTGAAAAATTACTGTAATTCAAATCAAATGGACTATTTTTGGATCTCTAAGTATTTTCCACTGCTGGAATACCTGTGAAGTAGCAAAATCTCATTCTGAGCAGGTAAATAGCATTTCTTTGATTTAATCACCCACCTCCACATACCACAGAGCTTCATGGATCTCACTGTTGGGGATGTTTTCTCTGGATTTTTCTAGAACTGGACTCTGATACTATAGAACAGAAGCATTTTCTAAGCTCCACGTCAAATAATGCTATTGCTAAAATTTGTCATGTTGTAAAAGCCTTGCCAGAAAATGTATGAAAAGAACCTTTTCAATAACTTTGCAAGAAAGGCTCTTTAGTTTAATTTGAAGAAGGAATCTATGGAGTCAAGACAGAAAAGCTGACCAAGTCATATGGCCTTTCAATATTAAATGTAGCACTCTTTTCCTTCTTATTCTGCTACATGACCAAGCTCTTTATTCTAAATGCCTGAGATACATGCCTTGTCATTCAGAAAGCAAGTAAAGTTGTAAGCTACAAGAAGTTTTGCCTATGAGTTGTTAGTTCTTTCTCACCATTGTGCTGTGATGTCCCAAATAACTCCTAAAATTACATGAGATGGTTCTGCCTTGGTAAATCAGCAAGATGAGAGTGGAGAGCAGAACTGCAGGACCTGCCAGGCCACTGACTGCTCAGGCAGCATCTGAGAGAGGTGAATATTTGTGTACCTGAGCGATTGTGGACACCTTTTTAATGAAGTAGAAGCTTGGTTTGGCAACTTCCTTGCAGTTACTTGCAATGAGGGAACCTCAAGTATTCCCCTATAATTTTAGACATAGTGGAGTAAATGAAGAAGCCAGTTGGGGAGTAACAAGTAACAGACAGAGAAGCTTCAGAGACAGCTCTTGCCTCACACGAGGAAGAAGGACAGGCTATGGAACCCTCTGTTCATCACGCTGTAGTCTGTGCAGCACTCGGCGAGCTTGGCTGGTCTCAAAGCTGCTGACAGGCATCTGCAGCTGACTTTCTCAAGTTCAAATCAGCAAGGTTTTTAGTTCTTTCTCTAGGAAAAGTCCCTTTCCTTTTTTTTCAGTCAGACTGAAAGTTCTTGTGTCATTTGTAGCTTCCGTATCCGCAAAAATATAATTTCACTTCCACAGCAGAAACTAAAGCAAAACGTACATTTGCTTGCAACTTGAAAAGACAGTTTCGTAATTAAAACTCAGAAGAGGCAACTTTTATCAGCAAGACAAAGGTATCCGTGTCATCAAATTGTGAGTGTTTTTTAACATTTTTCATTTCTTTAAAATTAAAAGGCTCCTTTGAATTCACTTTATAGAATTGGTTTGCAAGCAGTATAATAGGCCAACACAATTTGAAAGTTGTTTTCTTCCTCCTGTTTCACAGATACTCAAAGAGTTTGTGTTTTTACTGTCACAATTTATGATTTTTCAATTTAAAAATGCCTCCTTCCGAGACACATCTCAGAGTAAGATGCCTTAGGACTGAAACTTGATTTTCAATAGGAAAAAATTACTTGAGAAGATAGTTAATTATGAAGGGAAAGTTACTGAGGAGCACTTTCTACATACAAAGAATGATACTAAAGCATTATTTCGAGTAAATACTGTTATCTGTTTATTTCACAATTTATGCTGATTTTCTGTACTGCACTGAGTCCATTTACTGTTTATGGCAGTAGGAAGGAACAGATGCATTTTTTGGTAGACTGTGATACTTCAAGACCATCATCATTCTACATAAGAGTTTTTTCACACACTCAAGGTTTGAATTTTATCCAAGTCATGGAAAATCACATCACTTCATGAGTAGATATATCTGGTGTTTAAAAGTGATGCAATGAATTTAATAGCTGGAAATAGAAAGTGAATGTTACTGTATCTGCCACACAGAAATATATGAATAAATTTCTTTTTTTTTTCCTTTTCTCTCTTTTAAGGGTCAGAAGGCTTGGATAGAGAAGACTTTTTCTAAAAGAGAATGCATCTACATAATTGCTAACAACAAAGACGTTACCAGGTAATATTTGAAATTTTTATTTCAACAGAAAAGCTTAATCCCACAAAAACTCAACTTGATTTGTGATGTGTGAAACCCAGTTTAGTCACTGCCCCTAAGGGGAGATGACAGGGGAACAAAAGCACAAGTCATGCTTACACTCCAGTCTGCACAGAGCCATGGGACATGTCACTCAGAGGTGAGGAGGCTGGGAGCAGGAGAGGCAGTGAGTAGTTAGTTACTAACTGTGCAAACCATAATAGATTCAAATTAAATTCTGAAAGCAAGGGTGCAGTAATGTGGTGCTATCCTTCACAGTTGGTATGATATTACCAATGACAAGAGCAGACAGGGGGATTTGATTTCTTAGTCTAAATATTAATATTACATCATGGGCTAGCTGCATATTGTGGTCTAGCATGTGTGGATAACAGAACAGTTAATGTCATATGTGAGCTGTCATCTCTGAGTAAGAGATAGGTGGTCAGTGCTTCTGTTGTGCATTCTTTCTCCTTGCCTGGTGTTTTATCTAGAGCAAATTTCCAGTGCATAACACAAGAAAAGTGATTTTTTTTAATCTTTGCATGTTAAAAAACACCTAAGCCTGTTCATTCTGGCATATATGTGTATGTGAGAGGTGTTTCTATGATTCATATACAGCAAGGCTTGGGCAGTTGAAAATCTAATTTCTGATTTTTTTTTTTTAATTTTAAAGATACTGTAATCAAAGTCACTTCAAATTTTAACCTCCAGGTGCTGCTGTGGCCAGCTCATTAACCAACATATTCCACCTCCTCCAAGTATAACAGCTAATAAAAATGAAGAAGAAACTAAGCAAGTGGAAGCTCAGCCAGAGAAATGGTCTGTCAGTAAACACACCCAAGCATACCCAACTGATGCCTATGGAAACCTGGAATTCCAGGGAGGAGGACATTCAAATAAGGCCATGGTAAGGGGGATAGGGTACTCTAAGGTATTTATTCATCTGGTGCTCAACAGACATTTGAGTTTTCTTAGCAGTGAAAGTAACAGCAATTCAAACTTCTGCAAAAATTCTCTTTGTTTTTCCTCTCTTCTGAAGAAATCCAAACTTAGATTTGTTTCTTTGTTTGAAAATTGTGTAACTCTCTCTTCAGTATGAAAGGCAAACAGTAACCATTCTTTGCTCAGATAATTTACAAAACAGGTTGATAACAGTACACGTTGCTCTTTGCAGTACATCCGTGTGTCATATGACACTAAACCAGATTCTCTGTTGCATCTCATGGTGAAAGACTGGCAACTGGAACTGCCCAAACTCTTAATCTCTGTCCATGGAGGCCTCCAGAACTTTGAAATGCAACCAAAATTAAAGCAAGTGTTTGGAAAAGGTCTCATAAAGGCTGCCATGACCACAGGAGCTTGGATTTTCACTGGTGGTGTTAGTACAGGTAAGCAATTGCCATCACTTCTAATTTACTTAAGAATTCAGTGATGTTCATTCACTAATCTTTCCCACAGGCAGAAGATTTAAGTCTACATGAACGAGTCATTACCCACTAGACCAAAAAAGGAGCATTGTAATCATTTGTGTTAATCTCCTACCCAGCCCAGACCATAAGATTTTCCTGGGTCAGTATTGATTTGCATTACTCGGTGTTTCCACTGGAAAAAAATTGCAGCTTGGTTTCAGTAGCAAGGAATCTACCACTAGTTCTAATACACTTCTTTTAGTGCTTGGTTATCCTTGTAGTTAAGAAGTTTCGTACTCCAAATTTGCCAAGCTTTAGTTTGGCGTGGGTTTTTTGTGCAAAGATCCTCCTATTACTGTATTTCTTGGTGTCATGGTTTGTGTCCAGTGAATAATGTATGTCAGGATGGACAAGGGTACAGATTACACTGTGGCAAGTCTCCCAGACTTCACTGAATTCAGACTTCACTGAATTATGTTAAATGACATGAGAAGATAATGAGACACACAACCATTACAAAATCAAACCATGGTTGTGTGCATTGCATGTTCTACTATAAAGTACCAGTAAAGATTTAGTAGTAAAAGCAACCCAGTAGCTCCATGACAGGCAAGAAGAAAATTCTATTGTTTAGTGATCAATCTAAAGTGCCAAAAATGAATTAAATTCATTGTACCTATAGGTGTCATTCGTCATGTGGGAGACGCCTTGAAAGATCATTCTTCCAAATCCAGAGGACGAATATGTGCCATAGGAATTGCACCTTGGGGCATTGTAGAAAACAAGGAAGACCTAATAGGAAAAGATGTAAGTGTTTAAGGAAACTGCTGTGTAAAAAATACATAACTAATATTTCTGAAGTATTACTTTTTTTTCTGTTTGTAAAGCATGCCTTGGAAGTGAAAAGGAACAATTTTTTTAAAAAAACCATTTTTTTAAAGTATATTCCTCAGATTCTCATGTATGACCTCAATGTAAATATGGAATTAGTGAGGTTTACATTGCTTTCACTAGTTAAGACCTCTCTGGGGTGACAGTTTTATGTCCTAACTTCAATGTGGCAAATTGAGCTTCTATAAATCTTGTAAGGGCCTCTATGTGTGCAAGGCTGGCATTTATTATAGGTGGGTACTCTGCAGTGGCATATGAATTACTAGGAACTCCAAATGAAAATGTATTTTCTAATCCACTAAGAGGATTATGTAACAGCACAGTGTGTGAACAAGGAGAACATGGTAATGAGCTTAGGGGAACATACAGGGGAGTGCACAATCTGACTGTCATCCTCCAATGAAAACAGTGCTGTCAGGAGTACAGATTTGGAATGTAAAAGCAAGCTCCATTTTTAATTCTCCTCAGGTTTTGGTTATAAAGCTTTACTTGGCTTGTTTCCTCAGAAGACCCTGACTGTGCCTCTGTTGGGTGGTGTGGGGTATTTTCCCATTTGATTCTTCGTTCTAATCTAGGTGCATCTTTCCTCTTGACACACAGGTAACACGAGTTTACCAAACCATGTCAAACCCTCTAAGTAAGCTCTCTGTGCTCAACAGTTCCCACACCCACTTCATTCTGGCAGACAACGGCACGTTAGGTAAATATGGAGCTGAAGTAAAGTTACGGCGTCAGTTGGAAAAACACATTTCCCTCCAGAAAATTAACACACGTGAGTACGATTGGGGCAAACTGTAACCATAACGTCTTGAAGAGGGGGAAGGAGGGCTTGAAGTACTTGAAAGTACGAAAATTAAAGGCTTCTTCCAGCTCTGTCCACTGGAAATGTGATCAGGACTGTGTGACTGAACTAGAACATGGTGCTGCCTGATAAGTGGTGAAAGATCCCACAATGAAACAAGCAGAAAAACCACGGAGTAAGGATTGCATAAAGGGATGAAGAAAAATTGACAAATAATAGTGAGGAGAAGCTTCAAAGCAGTGAGAATCTAAGGAAAAAGAAATGCAAAGAATTTGTGCACTTCTAGGCTAGAATTTGTAAGCGTCAGTAAACACAGAGAATGAGGGGATTTTTTACAGTTCCTGTTTACAGGAATCCTGTGCAGGTTAGTGATTTCTGATTCTGAATGTTCACACAAGCATTTTATTTTCACTTTCATATAGGAATTTGTTTAATTTGAAATATCACACTCAAAATTCTTTGATCTTCCTGATAAACTTAGCAGGTGTTCTGATTTTTAATGACAGTTAAGACAATTTCACCTTAATGCTTTCATATTTGAAGTTTTGAGCAGTTTTAAATTTTCTTCCAGTTATTATGTCCTCACTAAAATAATTTTCTGGAACTTTTCTTGACATTGTTTAGAAAAAAATTCTTTTAAAGGACATTTTCTTTTAATTGTAAAAAAAATTGTTTTTAAAAGGTGAAATAAAAAGAAAATATGAACTATTTAAAAATAGCCCTACAACCCTAATCAAAAATGGTCAAAAAAATGTTAATAGTCTTTGAATTCACACATCAGTTAAGAGCTGCTGGAGAATCGACATCAGTTCTACCAGTTGCTTTTCTTACTTCGTACTGGTGCCCCTGTGAACTGTGTAGGCGTGTAAAAATAAGAGAAAAGAAACATCCAGAATGGCAATTGCATTGAACTCCACAGAAGTTTCTTATAGGGTCTTAGTACTCTTATGGGTAGAGCAGAAAAATCAGGCAGAGTAAAGCCAAGAAGTGCATTCAGAGATCAGCCTTGAGGTATCTAAATGTTCTGGGAAGTCTCTAAGTCCGCCCTGTGCCTATGGGAATTCTGAGAAACAGCTCAGGAAAATGCTGCCCCTTGCCTTTGGGCATGGAGGCTATGCCAGGTACTGCTGCCCGCAGGGGGAAACAGCTCAGCCTGCTTTTGTCACCTTTGTCTTCTGCAGAAGTGCTGGCAGAGCTGCAAGGTTGTAAAAGGGAGCATTGGCTTGGAAGATCAAGCATTTGGGGCCCAGAGACAAGAAGCTCTGTGTTATTCCTTTTAATACCACTGGGGCTTGGGGATGTCGATTCTGATTTAGGTAGTGCTTGATGATTTTGTCATGAGAATGGCAAAGTTTGGACTACACATAGAAACCTATTCTGTGAAGGGCTGTAGTACACCTGCTAGTTACAACATACAGGGAGTTGTTCTGTTTCTTCTTAATCACTCCAAGCACAGGCACCTCTGCTGGAAATCTCAGGAGGAATCACTAAAGATTTCATGGACACACAGGCCAGCCCATGTTCTGTGACTCCTCCTTGTCAGAGCTGGGGTGTACTGACAGGAGGATGTCAGGAACTTCTACTGTCACTGTGCATGGTGTTCCTGTTCTTCAGAGAGGAATCAAGGTTGAAAATAAGAACTCTTTCATGCGTTCTCAGCCAAACAAAAAAAGTGCATCTTTATAAAGCGCTGGTCATTTCACAGGTTAAGAACTGAATTCAAATGCTTATGATAGTGGAATTAGTCAGCATTCAGGTAATGTTTTGTCCTTCATTTCCCTAAGTTTCTTGTGACCAAGGCTACTGAGACTATGTGACCTGTGGGCTTCCCTTTGTCATCCTATGCCTGGAGATCACAGTGAGGCAGGGACAGCAAAGGGATGCTCAGCTGTCGTCTCTTCCATCGGCCAACCATTTCAGCCTCATGATAAAAACACTAATTTCATTTTTTTATCTTAGGAATAAGCATAAGTATGTCACCTTACTGAAGATTTCCCATAGGTAACCAGTGAAGAGGTAAAGCATCAGAGGCTGGGAGCCATCCAATTAACAGTGAAGCTGATGAAGCAATAGGACAGTCATGTTAGCTGCTTTATCTGTACCTGGTGTCTGTCGAGAGAGGCTGCAAACATCCACCAATACTGAGTGGATAAGTTATCAGTATGGAGCTGATGCAAAAACAAGGGCAGAGAGACATCTATCTTTTCCTTTTAGGCCTGGGGAACTGCATGTGGACATTTTTGCTCACATTGGCCACAAAATGGCCATCATTTTTCCTAAGGGCTCTGGTTGGAAACCAGAGGGAAACCTGGGCTCTAACACAGAAATCACATCCATTTATCTCAGTTTCTTAAACTAAGTTTCAATGACACTTCTTTTTTTTCTTGTTTCTGTTCTTCTGGTTTTTGCAGGACTGGGACAAGGTGTTCCTGTAGTTGGGCTCATAGTGGAAGGAGGTCCCAATGTGATCTCCATTGTGTTGGAGTGTCTGCGGGAAGAGCCCCCTCTCCCAGTTGTGATCTGTGATGGCAGCGGGCGAGCGTCCGACATTCTGTCATTTGCACACAAGTATTCTGAGGAAGGAGGGTAAGGTTTCAAGATCTTCACCAAAGCTGTGTAGGACTATATGCCTTGCTTTCATAGAGCTTCATTAAAAAAAATCCCTCAAGGACAAAATGCTGCTAACAGAGGCATTCTGCTCTCAGTCAGCTTTTGTTGCCCACTTGGTGTTAGCCCTGAAGTTAATGAGTAGAAGTTGTTACCACTTTGAATGCATGTTATGGTCCTTTGAAATGAGCTTGCTCTCAGTATGCTGTATACACTGTTATACAAGCTCCCTCAGGGTTTGCTGCACTGTACTTTGGTGCTGGGTTAGGCATGATAGAAGCAAGGACAAGTTTGCAGGAGTGACTCTCTTCTTCAGGCCAGGGCTGAGGTTAATTAGTGCATGGATTTGCAAAATTTGTACTGCCTGATTCTGCTGTGTTGTGTGAATGAAATTCATTGTCCAAGAGCTCCAGACTAGCTGTGGAATTTTTGGGCTTCCTTTGTTCTCTTGCTTTTTCCTTCCAGGCAAACACTTTGTGTGTTGTCTTAATGAGGGTATGGCATACCTATCTTGTGCTGAAGATAGAACCTACTTCCTTGACTGAAGCTGAAGCTTAGCTTGGATTAAATATTAAGCAGACAAGTAGTGTTGCAAGCAGTGTGGATGGTATTTGCTGAATTAGGAGAGCAGCTCTTATGCTGGATTTTGTTGATGTTTAGACATAGCACATATTTAATTGCACCAACAGTATTTGCAGATTCAGCAACTTTCCTTTCTGTCTAACAAGCTTCCTTAGTTTAGGTCAAACTTGGCTTGTTTGGTGGTTTTTTCCTTTCTTATTCATTCTTCCTTTCTGCTCATAGGTAATTGAAAGAGCTTATCAGATTCAGTCTCTCTGAGATGTGCTCACTGCATGACTTTCCCTCCCAGTGTGTATGAGGCAGTGTCCAATTTTTTCTCCAATAATTATGATAAATGTATTCATTTAGTAAGGCAGATCTATAATGAGAGGTTTTTGTCAGTCCAATCATTTTCTCACAGTGAAGTTTGAATTTTACTGCATCTCTCAGGCACCTGCTGGTAATGTTTGCCATAACCTGAAAACACATGTGCTTTATTGGGAAATGGCTGAAGATTGAAGAGCTATTTCATATTGCTTTGGAAAATGAAACATTTCTGACCTTTGTAGAATGTTTTCAATCTAATTTCTTTAATTATCTTTTGGATAGTTCATTTGTTTCTCAGTTGGGTATTATGAGGTTTCAGATGCATTAGCAAGTTCAGTCCTCTGCTTAAGACCATAACCAAGGTGACATACCAGAAATGTGAAGTATTTTGGGGGTTTTAGCTATATGCAAAGGGACTTGGAACATTTAGAAGCAAAGGTAGGGGTCCTATAAGGCCTACTGATAAAATCCTGAAGACTGAACTTGTTAACAGAAGTATATCTATGACACATAAGAGGAATACCTGGATATTATAGTTTCATAAACAGCAGGCCTTCTGAATAGATATTCATTCTGGTAATGTCTTCTTTTATGTCTCATTTTTCATTTAGGATAATAAATGAATCCCTTAGGGACCAGCTTCTAGTTACCATCCAGAAAACCTTTAACTACAACAGGAATCAAGCTCATCAGCTGTTCGTCATTCTTATGGAGTGCATGAAAAAAAAAGAACTTGTAAGTGTCCTAAAAGTAGTTCACAAAGGTAATTTCTGTGACCAAATTTTATAGGGTACTTTCAAGTGCCATTGTCTCAGTGTTATAATTTAAACTTTTTTTCCCCCATATAATTCCATTAAATGTACACATTCATTCATAAGCATAGGCCAAGAAGGAAGTACATCTTCTGGACAGCCTCAAAAATGAATTTCAGATTCTTCTCCTGTGTAAATTGATAGGAATCTTTTTCCACAGATTTCAGCAAGGCAGAGTGAGACACTGAGAGAAATTAACTAAACCCAGGAGCCAGTGCTGAAGGTGTAGGAAAGATAATTGAAGAAAGGGTTCCCAGGAGCAAAAAGGCATTCAGAGTGCATCAGCACAGGTTTTTTTTTTCTGACATAGTTACTCAGTTACTCTTTAAGAGCCTTCCATTCCAGGAAAAGGAACTTGGCAGGCCTGTCAAAAGAAACCAAAACATTGTATTCCTGAACACCCCTCTCTTTCTTGGTCCTGATTTGCTTCAGGTCTGCTGTACCACTCACTCAGGTTCCTGCCTGCGTCCCACATGCCAGCTGCAGAGAAAAGTCTGCTCAGGAAAAGAGAATCTTTAACATTAACAGTGTATTGAAACTGGAAGCAGTGTATTGAAACTGCATTCACTGTGTCTTTGCAGGCAAAATGAAGCCCTGAGTGTTTGCCTTCGAGTAATTGTTTCAGTGAATTTCTGTAAATATGATGCCAAGATGAGTTCCATACATACACCTTCACTGGATGTAAAGTTGATAGTAAACGTGACTGATAAGCTGACTGAAAGAGAAGCAGCCATCCTAAAAAATTGGTTGAGAGAAGAGGGGCCACAGCTGCTTTAGCCAGACTGTTTTGAATTTAAAATATACATCAGAGCAGGCCTGGTTTACTCAGCAAAATTCAGATACTGGCTGTGCAGCAGATTTATGGTTATGGTTTTCTGTTGATAGTTTTGTCTGTTCTTGTTAATTAGTAATATTTTTTCTGTAGTTCTTCTTTTTCTAATGTTATGTATTTTTACATTCCTGCAAAATATATTCTAACTGTTGAGAAAATTACTATTCTCAGTAGTTAATGTGAATAGTTGCTTTTGGAAAATGAAGAGTTTGGGGTTTTTTTTGTCTGCATTTGATATTACATTTGTTAACATTAATTATTCTGTTTTTGAATTATTAGTCTTCTATTATGTAGTTGAATAGCTAATGAACATTAATTACTGTTTTTAAAATAATTGCATTGCAATGGACTGAACTAAGCAAATGTGACTAGAAGTAATTGCTTTTTTTACCTGCTTCTGCCTTTTTGATTGTCATGTGTAACACATCCTGCAGCTAAAAAGTGTTTGAGTGTTGTCATTAATAAACTGGATGCTATGATAATAAACTTGGGTAACTAGCGTTTCCATTACTACTGGGAAGTAATAGAACCATCTGAAAATAGTCAGTTTTGCATGGCAGTTTTGTCACCACTTTTTAGAATTCATGGGTTTGGTGAAGATTTTTCATCAAGTTTGTCACTTTCACCAATGCAGGGATATTTTAGGATTACTTCACTGAAAGGATTTATATAAACACTTCTGTAAAAATTAAATTTCAAAGAAAAATTTAGTGGAACTGTACTTTTTGAAAATCTGAAGTTGTAGGAAATAATGAAGCTGCACCATTCTGCTCTATTTTCTACCCACACGTTTAGTGTCTCTCTTTCCTGTGTTGTAATTTTGTGTGTTTGCTTTTGTGCTGCCCTTTAGATCACCGTGTTCCGCATGGGCTCGGAAGGGCAGCACGACATCGAGATGTCCATCCTCACTGCCCTCCTCAAAGGTGGGTTTGCAGGCACTTAGCATCCCAAGAGGACAGGCCTGTGCACTGACTTCATGTTTAAGTCTCTGATTTCTTCCCTTGGATTCCAACAAGGGCCTGAACCTGTTTGATTAATGTTCAGTTTAGCATGAAGCATAAAATCTAGACTGGAAGTTTTATGTGGCCTTCCTCCCCTGAAAACATGGAATGGGAGTGCTGCAACAACTGTACTGATATTGCAGCTCATTGTATTGCAGTTCTAGCATACATTAATAAAGTTAGACAAAAAAAGTGGGAAGGTGAAAGGCTATCTGGATTTTTCCAGATTTCAGATTGTGCCATTTAAACCGTAGAGCAATAGGATGGGTTCTGTATTTAATTTGGGTTTGTTATGTTTGCTGAAGCAACTGTTTTCTGTTTGTGGGTATACAGTAGTTAATATATGGGATCTCTGGAGTCCCCAAAGCTAAGGAATAAAGAGGGGAATTTTTACACTTTTATGTACAGCATCAGCCAAAGAAGAGTTAAATGTCTGTCTTTAACAACAGAATAAAAGTCAATTTGAAAGCTTTTTTTTAAAGAAAGAGAGATAATCTCATTAATCCTTTGGAAATTAGGATTATGGGGTTAAATGGAAGATGCTATAAATTGATTGGATGAATCCACTGCTTAGTGTCAGAATTATTCTAATGGTAGTATGATATGGAGCCAGGCTTGCTGTTTTCTAGTTATTGCAGAAAGTTGTCCAGTCTTGTTTCATCATGTGTGGAATATGAAACATCTGTGTGTTTCTCTTTAGGTACCAATGCATCTGCTCCAGACCAGCTCAGCCTGGCTTTGGCCTGGAATCGTGTAGACATTGCACGCAGCCAAATCTTTGTCTTTGGACACCACTGGCCAGTAAGATGAAGTTTTCTTTATCATTTTGTTTGTCAGCAGTTTAAATTAAGTAGTCTAATATTTACATCTTGGATTTTGATGCTGCACTAGCAGCAGTGGTGAAACATTGCAGTTCACCTGAGTAGCTAAAATCCTTTATTTAAGTTATTTTCATGTCTCACTGTATTGATGCTTTTTGCTTTACTGTGTGAACCATCTGATCCTGAGTTGCTCTGGAGTGTCATGAGGAGAGCAGCCTGAAAGAAGCTATAAGAATGAAGGGAAAGAATTTTGGTGGCTTTTATGCTTAGTTGTCTCTCTCTAAACTATGCAATAAAATGACTCAAAGGAATACTATTCATGTGCATGCTGTGCATAATGGAGAGCCTTAATTCATTTGGAAGCCTGTATCATTGAATTCAAACAAATGTCACTGCATATGCAGTTTTATTCCTTCACTTCTAGGAATGTGATGATTTTAATATTCAAGGTTCATTAAAAGGCTTATACAGAGAGGATTTAATAATTCTAAAGATTATGAAGCATAACCACTATTAAATGTTTAATTGGATGGAATGTCCCAATCTTCATGTTATTGTGGTTAGATTCAGAGATTCCACCAAGAACTGAAGCCTGTTACTCCTTTGGCCTGGTAACTTGCCTTGTCCTGCACTGCAGTTTGTGGAAGCAGTACCAGCCAGCTGGGATTCTCTGTCACTCCAGGTTCATAGAGATTGCTTTCAGACCAGCCTCTGCTACCCTTGGCAGTTGCAGTTTTGTCCAGGCTTTTGAATGGATTTGTGGTAGCTGGGCAGAGGAGAGTTTTCAGGACTAATAAAACCCCAGGAAAGAAGCCTGGTTAAAGGCTTGGTCCTGTACTTGTCAGTGCAGAGCACAGGTATAATCCAGTTTTCTTCTCTCTAGAGTTTATGTAACCTAAGCATTATCTGGAGCAAGTTAAGCCTCCAAATCACAGACAAGTTGTGTGGTGCATGTGTGCCTCTGCCCTGGGCAGATAGGTTGGAAAGGGGAAGGACTTTAGCTGAAGAATAAATAAATGTGTCTGGAGAGGTATAAACAAATACTATCTGCAGAACAGAAATGAGCCAGTGAGTGGCTCTCTGTCCTCTCCTCTCTGCCCTGCAGTATGGATGCTATTTGGTATCATAGAGCATTCTTGTTAAGCTCTTTCTGTCCAGCTCTTTTTGCTATTTATTTAAACAACTATTGCTTTCAGAGAGAGCAAAGGAGCTGAAGTGTCCCAGTCCTCTCACACTGGTTTTGTTTTTCAAGAGAAATCCTCCCTTCAATCTCCTTCACTGCTTTGACTTTCAGTGTTACAGTTAGATATAACAGCTTTTAAAAAAGGGTAAAGCTGTGACTATGCAGAGAGGCCATTAAACTTAGAGAAATTATCATTTTAGTTTATTCAATGTGAGAAGTGGTGACTAGGGGGTGAGCTGGTAGGAGTGTACTCAATTAAGTAGTTACTGTAAGATCAATTTGATTTCTAATACTTTAATGCATTATAAATACAGCCTTTAGGAAGCCTTACAGCTCCTGATGGTACAGCTCCTGAGAAGGAAAAGAAATCCCCAGCACCTCAGACTAAAGCAGGCAGAGGGAAAGGAAAAGGGAAGAAAAAGGGAGGAAAAGCAAAAGAAGAACCAGAAGAAGAAACAGACCCAAGAAAACTTGAACTCCTGAACTGGGTGAGATGAAAGTATTTGTATAAAAACCTGCCAAAGATTTTTTTTTTTCATTCTGAGGTACAAAGACAGAAGGAAGAGACACACTTTCATTCTGTAGAATTGCAGTCCCACAAGATCAGCTGTAGATTCTGCAGGAATGTTGTTTAGTGTTTGAGCCAAGAATCCCTCTCTCATCCCATGTGCACCACATGCAGCCATATCTCAGCAGTGCAAGTCAGTACTGAGCTGTTGCATCTTCTTCCCTGCACTTGTCTGAAATAAGACCACCAGTGAACATCTTCCTTCTGAGAATGTGTTAGTTTAACCTGTTCCTATCATGCTGAGCAAGTAAATCCCTTTTTCACATAATGTGTCAAGTATGGTATGCCTGATTTAGTTAAAAATACTGAATAAAATGTTTGAAAGCTACATGTTGAAAGACTGAAAGCTACAGTTGTATTGCTAAAGGTTTGGAAAACTCTGCTCTATTCACTTCACCTGCTTAAAATGTTACTTTCTAAATTCCATTTTACTTACAGACTAATCAACATGTGTGGGAACTCAGTCCATATATTAAGTAGTGAAAATGGCTGTGGTTGCTGCCCAGCCAATTCATTTGTACTCATGTGGTCTCACATTCTTCACCCTGCAATTCAGGTGAACTCCCTGGAGCAGGCTATGCTGGATGCACTGGTCCTGGATCGAGTGGACTTTGTGAAACTGCTTATTGAGAATGGAGTGAACATGCAGCACTTCCTGACTATTCCTCGCCTGGAGGAACTTTATAATACTGTGAGTGAGCAGAAATACTGAAAAGCCCTGTGATATTTTGCCACTGTATTGTATGTGACTTGAATCACCACAGAAATGTTTATAAAAAAGGGGTATTACACAGCTCTTGATAGAAAGATGTTTGTCACTGTAGCCTAGTTCCTTCTTTTCACCCTTCTGGGGTGTGATGGCACATTGTTGTTGTCTACAGTTCTGCTTAAGATGCCAGATCACTAATTGTGTTCGTGTTTGCAAAAAATCTGAAGAACTGAAGCTCTAATGGACCATGAATTATTTTTGTTTCAGAGACTGGGTCCGCCAAATACACTGCATTTGCTAGTTAGAGATGTGAAAAAGGTAAGCAGTGTTATAATTGTGTGATTGCATTAGCCATGTGAATCAACAGTAAAAGCAAGCATAGCATGGGGCCAAGCAGGCTTTTGAAATTAGATGGCAGCTGTTAAGAAAAGTTAAATGTCTCCCTGTGGCAAACAGTGATGTCAGTCTAAGTCAGCTGTGACAGTGCTAGTAATTTAAAAACTAAGGAGTTAACTAAAGTAAACTCCTGTAGTGTAGTATGGCATTTGAGATTTAGGTTGATTTTGTTTCTTCTCTACAAGAAGCTCCCAATGCAGCATTACAGGGGAGGAGGGAAGGAAAGGCCTGCTAAGTTAACTGGAAGTCCCACTCATGACTGCAGAATTTGTTGCCTTTTGTTTGTTTCCTTGTGTGTTTTCCAGTTACTTTTCACCTACTAGTTCAACTTTTACCTGGGAGAAAATCTCTTCTGTCCTAAATTTGTTATTAATTTGTTTCCATTACATAAAAATTTGTACATTATGTGTGAACTGGGATGATCACTGTGAGATTTGTAGTATTTTCTCTCTTAGAGGTTTTGAAGCTTTTATTCAGTAAAATTCAGCTACGTGAAATTGTCTGTGTTCATTTCTGCAAGGAAAACTCCCAGTTATTCCAGGGAGGTTCAGATGTGGAGATTATACAGTACTGTGTAAATGTATAATTCATATTCATCTGCTTCACAGTTTAACACTTTTTTCATTCAGTCTTGTCACTAATGTTCCTCTGCATTTTGCTGTCTGTCTGTCTCTCCTCTTTTCCGTTGCATTTCCATGCTCCCTCCCTCAGCGGCAATCCCGGGGATTCAGTTGGGTTAACCTGGAGGTGATGTGCTTCCTTAGGCTGTAGTTGTTTCATCATAGCAGCTGCTCAGTGGTGGTGTAGAATCAGTCATTGCTGTAGGATGTAGCTTGGACAATGAAGCACTATTTTTTTTTCCAGTGGAGTCAATATAATTATCCAGTTTTAGCTGTAACTGCTGAAATTAGAGCTTGCCTTTGGCTTTGAGTCTGGGCTGCACATTAATCATGGTCTGCATTGTAGTCTCAGCTGTAGATAATATGATGAAATATAAGTTTTCATTCAAAAAGTATGTAAAGTATAATTATCAGGGGTATTCACCATGAAATTGTCATGCTTTTATACTGGATTAATGATAATCAGTACAGAGTTTCTTAAATTCATGAATATAACCCTTGTAAACAACATAAACTTGTATAGACACTGATAAATGAGTAAATCAAATGGAAATTTGTTCAGAAATATGAATTCTGATAACAACAAAACCAAAAAGCTATGACCCCAAAAATTAACTGATTCATTGTGTGAATCAGTTCTTGTCGTACAAATGTTCAAAGACTGAACATAGTGCCTGTAAATAATACCCACACGCCAACTTAATTGTGACATATGTCTAGCCAGGCAATTTAATCTATGTAATGTTTTCTTATCCTAAATTCTTATCAAGTTGTGGGTTTTTTTTCCTAGGGAAATCTTCCACCAGATTATCATATCAGCCTAATAGATATTGGTCTTGTCCTGGAATATCTCATGGGTGGAGCCTATCGCTGCAACTACACTCGGAAAAGTTTTCGGACTCTTTATAATAATTTATTTGGACCAAAGAGGGTAAGAATGGGTTCATTCTGGATGTGACCTTTGTGCTGCTGCTAAAAAATAAGTAATACTCTGTTCCTTTGTTTTTGTGAAACACCGCATATGAAATTCTAAAGAAATGCTGCAAGGTAGAAGTTGAAACTCCAAGAATGAAGTTATATAAGAAAGGTGTAAGACATCTGTGTTAAAGGATGTGAGGACATGAGAGGTGGTGAATATATGATCTGGAGGTGAATTTCCTCCTATTCCAGTCGTTTACAGTCTGAGTATTCCCAACTGTGGTGTGCTTAGAAGCACAATTTTTTTTTAAACTTTTGTGACCATGTGGTGATTTTAATTCTCAAAGCATTATTTATCAAATGATTCATTTAACTCTTCAGTCTGAATTAAAATCTTTCCTTTGAGTGCAAGATAAATATTCCTTAAACCACTGCATTCATCCAAATACAAATTAAATGAAGAGTAACTAATTGCCGCATTGTTGGTATAATTATTTATAACAGTAAGTTTCATAATAAATGCTGTACATTTGTAAATGAAAATGAGTTTGCTTAGTACTCTTTGGTCTTTCAAATTTTTCTCCCATCTAACTAATTTTCTTTTCTATTTTTCAATATTCAGCCAAAAGCTCTTAAACTACTGGGGATGGAGGTAGGTTGGATTTCTTTATAATACTGGTTTTATCAAAACATTTCTTGATACAGTTCTGCCCTTCCTCTTAGCTTTTTCGTTATTATTGTGATTTACATAAACATTCAATTAGACAGGATATTCCATTTTGCAAACATTATATTAAATACTTCTGACCAGTTTTTTTTTTAAGAGTTGTTTCTTTTGAGCTGCTTAAAGCTCTGCTTAATGGTCTTCAGGCAATTTTTAGTACTATTATGTAATAACATGCTTCGTGGTGGAACATACAGATTTAATTATTCATGTGTATACATTAATGACATTGAAAAGAGACTATAATCCAGCAGTGCTACTTATGGCAAAATCTCCTTTAACCATGAAATAACAATTTCTGTGCTTAATGATGTTTTTCCATGGAAGAAACATTTAACTTGAGTGAAAACCAAGGTGGTCAGATTCTGCCCTCCACTATAAAAAATCCTTGCTACTGTGATGGCACCATGTTTTGTAAACAGTGATGCTGATCCAGAATTTTGTGTCCAGCCCCTACCTCAATTGCTTGTATGTCTGCAGAAATGTGCAATTGAGCAGAAACAAATCTGGGATGATATCTAAAAATTCACTCTGTTTTGGAGGTAGTTGCTTTTGTCTCTGAAAAAAAAATAAAAATATCACTACAGGTCAGGAAAGCAGTGACACCAAGAAGCAAGTGCATTTCTCTAGGAGGTGGGATTTTATTAATGCTGTGATAGTAGTGTTCAAGCACAGTAGGTGCTCATGCTGCTTTTGCTACAGTTGATGTGAACCAGACCCCTACACAAATGGCCCTATTTCCCCAGGCAGATAAGTAGCCCTTTTCTCAGCAGAGAAAATCTGTAGAGAACCTCTGAAAGAGGTTGTGTTTAATCTCTCTGATCAGCTTCCTATTTGCTACTGGATCAAGGCCAGAAGCTCAGCCCCTCAGAGGTGCAACCCTTTTTGATCAGCATTGATCAGTGCTTCATTTTGATCTTCCTATTTCTTTCATTGAGAAATGTTTTATGTGGCACCAATTGAAGTGTTCTTTCCATTTGACAGCAGGTAGAGCCCGCTCCTTCTTCCAAGAGAAAGAAAAAGTTGAAAGAACATTCACATTTGTCTTGCTGAAGTGATCAGTAAATCGCTGTGATTCCATGTGGTTGGGTTTTTTCATTTCCAGTATTAACATCTCTAAAACAGGAAGTTTGACTCCTCAACACTTTCTATCTTACACAGGGTTTTGTTGTTATTTGATTTTCTTGGGATATAGAGGAGCTAATTTTTTTGTCCTCCATTTGAGATTTTATGTCTTGTGCTTCAAAGATGGTAAATACTTTGTGCAATTGATGACCCCTGAGTTTTCCATAGAAGACAGAGGTCACCACTTGCAGTTATTAGAACTGCTGAAGGAGAGGTACATGCTCAGTTGCTGAAATGAGGAGTCATCTTTGGAAATGGTATGGGAGGCTGAATTCTGAATTTGGATTTTAATTCACATTTTGTTGAAAAATAGTGCATTATGCTGAGCTTGCTTGAACGAAACTAATTGTATAGAATAGCAATTTCTTTTACTTGCAATCCACCGCAGAGATTGGAGTCTAGGTCTACAATGATGATGAGGTCTGTCTACATTTATATATGAAATGTTCTTCCTACATTTTTTAAACCCTAATTTTCCCAATCATGGCTTTTCTCCCTTCAGGATCCTGCTTCATTGTCACTACTTCCCTTCAGTTACTTCCATGTTGGTTCCTGTAGTAATGGCCCATCCTCCCTATCCCTTTAAGAAATGGGATATTTAATACCTTCCATGTGCACTGCATACATAAGAGGAGATTGCTTGTTCCAAGGTGAAGACTCCCTTTGGTATCTCGCTGTTCTTAAGGGTGCTGTGTGCCTGTCTTTGCCTTTTGCATGTTGCCGTGGCCTGCACGTCGGTCGGGAAAGTGCTCTGGTACCTGGAAGATGTGCAGCACTGCTCTGCAGGAATAGACACAGACAAACAGAATGGGAAATGACAGTGGAGCCTACCTGTAGGGAATTCAGCCTTGTTAGAGTCCCACTGACACTGTGTACAATGCAGTGTGAAGGGATGCCTTCAGTACCAAGGGGATCTATTGCACTTTTCCAGGATGGGTGGCTTGTAATGATGTGTACAAGAAACAGCACCCTGAATAAAATCTGAGTCTGTGTGTGCTTGCCCAGTGCATGCTTTGTCCTATGGCATTTATGGCAGCAAACAGCAAAACCAAATTAGAACTTTGAGTATTAATGTGTCCTCTCAGTACTTGTTCCGTGCATGGTGCTGTTGTCAGGTGAGCTGTTAAAAGCTGATGGGGACAATTTTTCTTCCCAGGATGATGAGCCTCCCACCAAAGGGAAGAAGAAAAAGAAAAAAAAGGAGGAAGAGATTGATATTGATGTGGATGACCCAGAAGTCAGCCGCTTTCAGTACCCCTTTCATGAGCTGATGGTGTGGGCTGTGCTCATGAAACGGCAGAAGATGGCCCTGTTCCTTTGGCAAAGAGGGGAGGAATGCATGGCCAAGGCACTTGTGGCTTGTAAACTCTACAAGTCTATGGCCCATGAGTCTTCAGAGAGTGAGCTGGTGGATGACATTTCTCAGGATCTGGACAACAACTCAAAGTTAGTAGATGCAAAGCAGATTTTATATCCACTTGCTACAAGCTTGCTGAGAAGCTTTACTTTTATTCAGTGCAATTAATTTCTAAATGTAGTTTCACAGAATGCCATTTGGAGCCAGTTTATCAATTTACCAATGACAGACAAGCAAAGCATGGTCTGGGAATCTCAAGGCAACACTAGCAAGGAGAAGACTTGCATTTTTTCTGACAGAATGCATTCGTTCTTCAGCTTCTCTCTGTAAAACTAGCTAGTTTTATTTCACAAAGTTATTTTCAGAATTTACCCCCATAAATTGAGTATCTGATGATATATCTAAACTGCCTTTAAGATGTTATTGGTCTAAGTGAATTCCCTCTGTTTACTGACAGTTTGTTTGGGACTTTCGTAGACTGTCCCAAATCAAGCCTTGAGATTAGTTCTTGTCACTGTACACATGTGTGGATAAACATCATGCCCAGTGAACAAAGCTAAAACCCCAAAGCAAACTGATTTCTAAGTCAAACTTCACTGATCTTATCTTCCAGAGATTTTGGCCAGCTGGCTGTTGAACTCTTGGATCAGTCCTATAAACATGATGAGCAGATTGCCATGAAACTGCTGACGTATGAACTGAAAAACTGGAGTAATTCTACCTGCCTGAAGTTGGCTGTGGCAGCTAAACACAGGGACTTCATTGCTCACACCTGCAGCCAGATGCTCCTAACAGACATGTGGATGGGGCGACTGCGCATGCGGAAAAACCCCGGCCTTAAGGTATTTCTGTTCTGCACCATTTCCAAGGAGTTTGTTGGATGGAGCACTTTGTTATACATAGTGTTTGCAAAGCAAAAATTACTTACTTAGAGACATTTTAAGAATATATCTGTTTAAAGCTAATTTTTTTTGTTTCAAATTTCAGGATATTTAAGGAATATTGCATCATGACAAAGGAAAATATAACTCCATAAAACACTTAGCATGATTGGAATCTGAGAGAGAAGTTGTGGCTTTCAATAAAGCATGAGATTTGTTAATTGAGAACACACTCCTATTAAAAATTAGTTGGAGACAAGCAAAAATATCTCCATTACGGGTCCACACAATGGGAATAGAGATAAAATAAACCATATGTGGACACACACTTCTTATATTGCTTAATATCATATCAGTTGAGACTCAGTGTTGAAAAGGGTGAAATCTGTGCAACTGCATTATGTGAAACCATGTGATTTTTATTTCCTGCTTTGGTGATTTGATAATGCAGTCTTTCTTACTGATTTTAATATTTCCTAATTGTTTGATTTACAAAAAAAACAAGTAATGTGAAGGGCTTTCACAGAAAAGAAACACGAGTGAGTCAACACAAGCAATGTTTGCTTGTGTGTGTTTTCATGTGAATAGAATCCTTTCTCTGTTGAGTTATGCAGTTGCTGTCACCCATATGGAGACCCATCCTGCTCACCTGCTTATTCCCTTAAATCCCCCTTATTGACAAAGTGCTGTATCTGTCTTCCCAGGTCAGATTCCCAAGATTGCTGACATACACATTGCACTGTTTCTGCCATTCTCAGTTTATTTCCACTTTCCCATATCCCCCTCTAAACCTGCTTAAAATCTTCCAGCAACTTTCCTGCCTTTCAGATTGTATCATAGTATTTTCCAAACCTGTTTATTATTTTCCTTNTTGACAAAGTGCTGTATCTGTCTTCCCAGGTCAGATTCCCAAGATTGCTGACATACACATTGCACTGTTTCTGCCATTCTCAGTTTATTTCCATTTTCCCGTATCTCCCTCTAAACCTGTTTAAAATCTTCCAGCAAATTTCCTGCCTTTCAGATTGCATCATAGTATTTCCCAAACCTGTTTATTATTTTCCTTTATTTTCTCCAAAAGATTAATGAACCTCCTGATGTTTGTTCTAGTTTCATTACCTGCCTTCTTTTCTCTGTTCCTTTTCTGTATATTGGCTGGTGTTTCTGTATCTAAGCAGTCTCATATAATAAGAGAATTTTGCCAGGGCTATCTGTGAAGGTTCCCTTACCTTTCATAGGTTTTTTTACTCTTAAAACTAATTATAGTAGGTGACTGAAGTAACTATATACTCCAGTAACAAACCTGAAGGCCTCTTCAAACCACCACTGTGTGCATTCTGTGACATTTCTCTGCACACTAATTTTGGAGCACAATTTCTTAATTGCAGAGTATCTGTGGAGATGGGAGGTTTTCCAGGGTGCCATGTTTCATGCAATACCTTATTGCCAATGCTTCTTAAGTACTCATTTCTATAGGCTTGAGAATGGCAGAATATCTTGAATACTATACTAAGGAAAATTTTGGGTTGGAACTACCTTGTTACAAAATCCATAATATAAACAAATATTGAGTTGAATTCTTTCTTGTTTACAGGTTATAATGGGAATTCTCTTCCCTCCCACCATCCTTTTCCTAGAGTATCGGAGTTATGATGACTATTCCTACCAGACATCAAAAGAAAACGAGGAAGGCAAAGAAAAAGAGGAGGAAAATGCGGTCAGTAATAGAGATCATTAGAAAGTTCTTGTATCTCAGGACTGCTCATTTTTCTGACTTTTCTGATTATGCTGTAGCTCACTCAGGTTAAAATCTCAACTACCTCTATGGGATAAAATCATTGAAGAATTATGGGAGTGTATAGACTGGATTCTCAGGCCGCAGGAAGTGTCTGTGTAGTTCCACACATTTACAAAATTCTATTTATATGCTTTTAAAAAGAGATCTGTTGCTCAGGGGAATCCCTGCTTAGTTAACAGTTGGCTGGGGCTGTGGTTGAGGAAAGTTACTATTTTTGCTGCAGTGTATTGATGAAATCTGACAACTTTGGTCTTCCAGGATGCAAATGCAGATACAGGCTCTCGAAAAGGGGATGAAGAGAATGGAAAGAAAAAACAACAGAGCCTTCCAATTGGAACAAAGATCTATGAATTCTATAATGCACCTATTGTCAAATTTTGGTTCTATACAGTAAGTCATGATGATTAAACTGATAGTGATAATTTCTCTCACTCCTGTGAAACTGAAAGGATTCCAATGTAAAAATAATAACCATGTAATAAATATATTTCACTGACTTTCATGAGATCTGGTGAGTAAAGCACTCCATTTATTCAGAGGAAAATGCACAGACTGAAAAAATGAATACTGAAATGTTGTCAGCCTCTAAAGCTCCTCTGTGCTGTGAAGGAGGCTTTGTGTGGAATACACCAAACTAAGTGCAAACTCCACAATCCAGTCACTCCATCCAAACTAGGCTGGATTCTCTTGCTTTCTAAAGGACCTGGCTCCTGTTCTGCATTGAAATGTCCTTTAGGACCCAAGAAGTAACCCCATAGTGTCATTCCATTTGCCCTGTTGCTCAGATGGGTGCAGCCTAGATGGGAGCACAGATCCCAGTCTGCTAAGACTTCATAGGTACTTTTATTAAAACAATTAAAATCAATCTAAACTAAAGTACTTATTTTTGACAAATGTCTAATTTTCTATTTATTACATCAAGAATTATCCGGTGTTAAATGTTATAATAAAACAGAACATCTATTCATGCTAGTGCTCATTAATTTTCTGTGTGCCCTGTAAAAGGGATACTGGTTGCTTATGTGTTGAAGATTAGGATGCCTGATAACTGATAGGTCATTGTAATATACAGACTTTTAGTTTTAGCACATTTTAATCACAAAACACTACATTGATCCCTTTCTGCTGCCAGAGTTAATAATTTAAAAGCAAAATTCCTGTTTAATTTCAAAGAAAAGTATTCAACATGGTCTTACAGTGCAAAAAAATTACATTTTAGTAGACTAAAAAAGCCCTAGGCATAAAGGGCCTGGTTTAGAGTGCTTTAGAATTGCTGTTTGTCTTCTTTCAACAAATGAGATAATTCAGATGTCTGGACCATATATTCCACAACCCCTGTGATTCCTTTAGCTGCTGGAGGCCCGTGGCTGTGCCAGTGTGGAGGGCTTTGCAGCAGGCCTGCTTCCTGCAGGGAAGGAAATATCTTTTCTTGTCCAAGTAAGGGTCATCTTGAGTAATTGAATACTGTCTGAATTGGAAGGATCCTAGGATACATCCTCCAGAGTCCCTAAAGGATTTTCCTCTTTTTTGGCAGATATCATACCTTGGTTACTTGATGTTATTTAATTACATCATCTTGGTGCGGATGGAACGGTGGCCATCAGTCCAGGAATGGATTGTCATCTCCTACATTGTGACATTGGCCTTGGAGAAAGTCAGAGAGGTAAAGTCTGACCATACCAACATCTTAAAACCCTCAGAACGAAGCTCTCTCTCAAAGGTTATAATGGCATGGACTTGTGCACAGGGTTGAGAGGCCATGGAGGAGGGAAAAGTCTCATATTCTAAAATATACTAATAACTAAAAATATTCTTGCTTGAAACAAATCTTGCTGACACTGGAGGGGTCCTTAGACACCTGTTGAATATGACAAGATTAGTCTTTTTTCATTATCATTACTTCAAAAACGTAACTTGGAGTTTTTTCTAATTGTTTCTTTGTTGTATGTTTGTTTGTTTGTTTTTTATTTCAGATTCTGATGTCAGAACCTGGCAAGCTGAGCCAAAAAATCAAAGTTTGGCTTCAGGAATACTGGAATATTACTGACCTGGTGGCTATTTCAGTTTTTATCATAGGAGCAATTCTTCGCCTGCAGAACCAGCCTTACATGGGTTATGGAAGAGTGATTTACTGTGTAGATATCATTTTCTGGTACATTAGAGTACTAGATATCTTTGGTGTGAACAAATATCTGGGACCTTACGTCATGATGATTGGAAAGATGGTTAGTGCCTAAATTGCTTTAAATTACGTCTTTAAGAACTCTGTGGGAAACTAAATCCGCTTTAAAAACAGGTTTTCTATCAACTAGGACTGAATACAGCCTGTGAAAAGTTGCCATATGAATTTCACACACACACATACACACACACAGTGTTATACTCTGTGCAATAACAGATCACAGCTACACCAGGATCATCCAGAAAACCATCAGCTGTGCACAGGAGATGGTACAGCAATGATTATATCATCTCTTTGCAAGCACAGGGGAGGCCTGTGCTGGAAGCCCAGCATAGTTCATTTGATGCAAAGGAGAACAGGGATAGCAAAGATTTTAGCATTTTATGTATTTAAATATAATCTGGTATTCTTTCAAATTTCTGCTTTCTCTGTGTTGCTATGTATGCTTAATATCTGAGCAGCACTTACAGAATGATGTCAAGGAGATTCTCTTGCTATTTTCTTGTTTGCTTTAATGCATGCTGGCAGATAGACCTGCTGCTGCCACTGTGCTCCCTGGTGGTGCTGAGAGCCTCTCTGTGGTCCCTCACACAGATGATTGACATGCTGTACTTTGTGGTCATCATGCTCGTGGTTCTGATGAGCTTTGGGGTAGCCCGGCAGGCGATCCTGCACCCAGACGAGGAGCCCTCCTGGAGACTGGCTCGCAACATCTTCTACATGCCCTACTGGATGATCTACGGAGAGGTGTTCGCTGACCAGATAGACCGTAAGAGTAGAATTCATAGTAAGAGTCTGTTTCCTGTTTCTGAGGCAGATGATCAGATCCAAATTAAAGACTGCTTTTAATTTGGAAGTAGTGTTTTCACTTTATGATGATATTGTTGTTGCTTTCTTGTGGCAGACCTGAGACCGAACAGTTTTCTGTTGCCCACCTGCTCTCTTGGTTTATATTCAAATTCAGTTAACACAGAAAGTGATGTAGTCCGGAATATTCTCCTGTCCAAGAGCATGGCAGTGTTAAGTGTTCTGTTTACTTGCAGGGGTCAACAGAGATCATTCTGAAATGTTCTTTTCATTCAAAGGTTTACTAAGAGTCACTTCCAACAGAAGAAAGGAAGAAATAAATCCCTTGTGCAGGAGGTTAAAATACACATATCCTTTCATCTCCAACTCACAAGGAATGAGCTCATACAATTTTATTCCCAGTTATACATCTGTCTGCTTTCAGAAACATTTCCATTTCATGAATCACTCATGTTGTTCTTTTCTACACCTATAGGAAAACAAAACAAAAAAGCAAACTCCCCTTGATTAGCTTTGGATGTGGAAATAACTTTTCTCACAGGAAACCTACACACTTTATAAAAATACCTGTCAGTATTTTAAAGGAGATGTAAGTTGTCCTGTTACTGCTAATTTTCTGTTAATATCTGAAGTTTGTACGACAGTCCAATGTGCAGCTGGCCTCCTCTAGTGTGTATCATATAGTTTGCACTTTATCTGAAATAATACAAGCTGCTGTTTCAGCTGTGTGTGTGTTACTTCAGTCACCTGCTTATACTGACAGGAAGGGAAGTGGAAGGCTGAAGAACCTGGAGGTCTAAATTCAAAAACCATTAAGATTCATCATCATGAAGAGCTTTTATTCTAAAAGTCATTAAAGTGTACTTTAACTGTTTAGACAGGAATAGTGTCATTAGTCTGTTTCTGAACAATGTACAATCAGATGGACTTTGTTTTCCTGATGAATGCTTGTTTCATTAATATAACTGAGGGTATAGTAAGTTACTCTTGCCAAGTGACAGGTCAAGCCAGTCATCTGCTGTCTAATACTGCAGTTTTGGTGCACATGGGAGATCCCGAGCTTATCCTGGTTCACAAGTGGGACAATTCTTCCATGGAGAGGAAGTGACTATAATGGGCTACCCCTTTTCTCACTCTGTGCATTTAAATGCTACTTCAGTTTGAACAAAGATTGTTTGCCAGTGTAGAGAGTTTGATTTCCTTATAAAGCAAAACTCACACCTTACCAGGCATCTCTTTAGTGTAAGAGGTGTCCTAGGCTTCTCTCATGTTTCCACTCATTTCTCAGTCATATACTCAGCATACTTTGGAATGGAAATCTTTCTTCACCAGTGCAAAAAATTTGGGGGACAAAAGGTTTGGGCTTTCTGGTTGTACAAGTTCAGCTACCGCTTCTTCGCAGGTCAGAAGCTTTGATGTGTCAATAGCCTAAGCATAAACTAACTTGGAAATGTGTGGGTTTGTGTTGTTTTAATATTAAAATAATTCTGGCTATGCAAGGCATTCTTCCACACTGCCTTACACTCCTGTGTAGAAGTCTATGAACTGACTCCCTAAGATCTTTTTGCTTTCAATAAGAAATTTGCACTCTGATCTGTCAGTGGTTCTCTGTAAACACATCATAAAAGCAGCCTCAGAAGTCATTGGGGAGTTATGGCTATGGGCACTCTAATATGAGTCTGACTCAAGTGCTAATGGCTGGCTTTGGCAAGGCCCAGGGATGTAAACAATTCATGGAAGAAGTATTACATCAAATTTTCCCTCTGAAGGAAGGTAATCAGACTTTGTCAGTAGCCTCTCTGAGGATAGGGTGTCATCTGAAGATCACAAGTCACAGAATTTGGTGGTCTTGGAAGGCACTTTTGGAGATCATCCAGTTGAACTTTCCTGCTCAAAACAGGGTAAATTAGATTTATCCCAGATTGCTTAGGGGCTGTCCAGTCATGTTTACAGCATCTTGAAGGATGAAGACTGTGCAGCCTCTCTGGACAACCCAGTTTAAATGGAATTGCCCATCTTTCCACCTTTACCTGCTGCCCACTTCTACTTGTTTCACTGATAAGATTCTGGCCCTATGTTCTTTTCTCCCACACATCATCAGGTATTTGTAACATTGGTAAGATCTCCTTGATCTTCTCCAGACTAAATTATCTCAGTCTTGCCTCATTTGTCAGATAATCCAATCATTTTAGTAATCTCTGTGGTCCGTGACTGTACTATTCTGATATGTCCATGCCTGATTCCTATGGGGGAGCCCAGAAACAGACACACAAGTCCAGACTGGTTTCACCAGAGCTAAGTAGAGGAGAATAATCACTTCCCTTAATTTGCTGGTAACACTTTTCCTAATGCACCCCAGAAAGCTCTTCTGTAGTTCACTCTCTTTAGAAGATGTGCACAAGCAAGAAGTTAACAGCATCTTGTACTCAACAGCATCATGTTCTTAAACAATAGAGAAGCCTGGTTGAGTTTCTTTCAATAGTGTGACTTTTCTTACCAGTATTTAGAAATTGGCAAGCAAGTATCCAGACTGGTAGTCAGAATGGGCATTAATGATACTGATGTTATTACAGTGTACAATAGCATGCCTATTAATGGAAACAGAGCTATTCAAAAGAAACAGCTGACAGAGTCAAAGCCAGGGTAGCTAAAAAAGAAAGGGGGGGGAAGGGGGGGATGGAGATTATGTTTCCATAATAGCTAAAAGAATGATTTTTGTGTGATAATTTTGAATTGCTTCGTGTTGATGGCCAGTTTTGTTTACTTGCCAGTAGTATCATGTATATTTAAATGATCATCTGCCAGAAGCATTTTGTGATATATCATTATCATTAGTTTGCTGCCATATGCAACATTTGGGGGAAACAGCATGAAAAGGAAATTGCAGAATGCAATGCATTTTTAACAAAGACATTCTTTCTCAGCATATGTGTCTATTTTCTGACATTTGAGTTGCTTATCTTTTCTTGGCAAGAGAACTACATTTCCAATCATCTTTTTTTGGGTTCTGTTTCTTTATTATTCTATTATTTTCTTTTTTCTTTCCCTGCCTCCTTTCCTATTCCGTTCCTTTGGAATGATGTTCAGTCTATGCCATGGAAATCAATCGTAAGTCTCTATGGAGAGTTGATTATCTCATTCAGCTGAATATGTTCTTTAATCTTTTTCTTGTCTAGTTAATCATATTTTAATTACAGCACTCATCCAATATTCAGGTGTGAATGTTGTTTTTCCACTGTAGTAGTTTCATTTGAAAATAAGCAGAGGAAAAATATTTTAATACAAAATTCAGATCAGAAGTTTTAACTGAGTTTAAGTGGTTGCTAAGACTTGTTTCTAGTACACCAACAGTAAAATAATTTGGTTTTTAAAATTATGATGCATAAGTGGCATTGTATAACTAATTCCCTTTGATTACCTAGATACAGTATTACTGTGGTTTTGGCAGTATTTTCATTCCTCCATTTGAATAAAATTAGGATTTGTTTAACTTTCCCTGCTATACTTTTCTTAAGAAAACCAGAAAAAAAATGTAGGTCTGATATTTGAAAAGCAAGTAGAAGAAATGTTATTAATTACAGTCCAATTAGCTCTTTGAGACCTCAGTAAATAAGCTTCATTTGTTTTCAAATATTTTGAATTTTTTTTTCAAGTGAGGTTGAAGCATTGGGGGGTTTTGCACAATTATTAAAAACAGTGAGTTTTTTATTCACATAAACTAAATCTGTTAGACTTCACATTTGCTTAGATTACAACTAAAGAATCCATGGCTGACAAAAACTTTACCTGCGACTAAATAGTTCAAAAGTTAGCCTTGTATTTGAAATCAGTTTTGTTGGCACTGCACTTACAGACAGAACAAACTTGCTCCTTTTACCCAACTCCAAGGCAGCTCTTACCCAAGACAATTTATGTAATCTTAGAATTACTTCAGACAATTATTTTATATTGGTTTGATCAATATTCTCGATTTTTATCCCATTCTCAGTAGTCTTATTTTGCTATTACTATATTACTTTCATTTTAGAATTTGATTGTTTTGGTAGCATTAACCTGCTGGTAACATTAACAGCTTCAGACTGGTCAAGTAATAGTCTGAGATCCATCTAGGAAAAAGAGGGGCACAAAGAGATAGGGGCAGAGACAGAAGGGTCCATCCAGGGGACTAACACTGGTTCAAGGTCCATCCTGGAGGCAGGGGTGAGACATAGCTCAGGCAGGGACGGGTGTGCAGAGGGGGCATAGGTATAAACCCCCAGAGAAGCTGGTCAGGGCCATTAAAGGCCTCCTCAATACACTGGGCCCCCATAAAAGTTGAATTTATGCTTAGCAATCTGGTACTACTATAAGGCAAAGCTTTTATCTCTTTGGCAAGGTATGCTCACAAGGTAGGTTTAATAATTTGATTGTAATTCCACTATTAATATGTATGTATACACATTAAGATCTGGTCTTTGACTAATACTGTGACAAAAAGAAAATCCATGGGAATGTGAATAGAAACCCACACTGTACAGTAAGGAGTTGCCTCTCTGTTTCACTAATATAGAAGCAGAATTTGAAGTAGAAATTATACATACTTGCTCTGGGAAATAAACTGACAAAATTTGGCAATGTTTATGCATGTGTCATCATTAAATAAATGTGAATAGCATTTTTAAGTATCAGGCAGTTTGTGAAAAATACCTTTCCTGTTTTTCCTTCAGCTCCTTGTGGAGACAATCTTTATGATGATGATGGTAAACGCCTCCCTCCGTGCATCCCAGGGGCCTGGCTCACTCCTGCTATTATGGCCTGTTACCTTTTAGTAGCAAATATCCTGTTGGTAAACCTGCTGATTGCTGTCTTCAAGTACGTAAACCATCATGCATCTTTGTCTTATTGTCAAGATAAAATTTCTATTTGAGCCCATCAACTGATTCTGCAAGGGTTTGCATTCACTCTCAGAATGTTTATTCCATGGATGTAACTGGCAAATACTGGCACCAGGGTGTACCCTGGGGAAGAGTGAGGAAAGGTGGCTTTGAATTTGCCAGCGATTGCAGCAATGTACGTGAGAGAACCTGGCTACTTCCAATTACCTTCTAATGGATAGTGACAGGCCTCAAGGTTGCTCTGGAAGGATGAGAATTAGGATCCATGAAACCTGGCACACACCTGACAGAAACCTGTGTAGCCACTGGCAGTCACAGCTCTGCGGGAGAACAGCAGAACAAAACTGAATGTCAAAAGCCCGAGGCATTTCCACTACATCATCTGGCTTTTTTGTGTCTTGTTTTGTTTTCCATTTAGAAAAAGAAATTAGGGCTTTTCAGAATGCTTTCATGACCCAAAAAAATAGCTTGTATTGCCTTGAACCAACAGAAAGGACGGCAATGTGTTGCCAAGGTCTGTGGGCAATCCAAGCAGTGTGCAGTATGCACATATCTATATTTGGACTTACCAGGAGTAAAACTAAATAAATTTCTGCTACTTGTTCTTCCTACCTTCACTTAGGTTGCATGCTTTTCCTCTCATGATGTAGGGATTAAAAAATAAAAGGATTATGACTTGCTGGCAATACTTTTTGAACAGAGCACCTGAGAAAAGCAGGTGATCCATTTTTGTTGCCTTCAAACATGTAGTGTTGGAGGGCTTGTCAGTGTAGGTAGCTTGTGTCACAAATGCAAAAATAGTACTTTGTGTGCCCAGAAATCTGCAGCTCACAAAGCCTGTCTTTCATTTGATGTATGTAGCTTAAAAGGTCATGAATTTAAAGTACTCAAATGCCAGTCACATAGCTGGGGAGAAGGGGAAGAATCTTACAATGGTAGCTATTATTGGCTGGAGGACCAAAGAATCAGCAGTTTGGGAAGTAGGTCATGCTGTTAACTCCTGCCATCCCAGCCCGTTTGCACAGGGTTGAGATCTAGCTGGGGAATTCCTGCTATAAAGGAGACACACAATGAAGACAGATTGTTATTTATCATTGATCGTAGTCTCATGTATACTTAAACTAAAGAAAGCAAAAGCTATTTGTACACAGGAATTCTTCGGTTTCAAAGAGATGTTTTAACTGGTTCTATGAATGTAGACATTCTAAAGCACATCAAGTTAGGAAATAAGTGGACAGAAAATACAGAAAGGAAGTTCCAGTATCATCACCATCATAGAATTGGAGTGAGCTGTCTGAAGATACTTTAAAATAGCCCGATAAGCCTTTTCTAAGACAGAATATCAACTCTGCTTTCTTTTAGTTGTTACTTCATAACTGTCACTATTGTTATCTCTGGATTGACTACTATCACTTCACATCAACTGAATTTCAAAATCAATCATCTTTAAAACACACTTTGCTGTAAAAATGATGAAGCTTCCAAGAATACATTTCTTTACAAGTATATGCACCATGTTTTCGAATCAGAAGTTTGAGGGAGTAAGGTTTGAATTTAGGACATTCTGTGAAAACTTGAAAAGTCTTCTATGTAGGTCAAGCTGATTAGCATATTAAAGGCAGACTATGTGAAGCTTCTGAGTTTAGCATACAAAATACTTCTCATGGATTTAATACTTTGTGCAGCATCAAATACTGGCGCGTGTTAAAAGAAGTAGTTTATAACCAAGCCCCAAAATACCAATTATGTGATGCATAAATTGTGTGAGTTTCTTTTCACTGGCATCTAAGGCATTTGTACAGTAGGAGCCAATGGTCTGAGAGGACTGTTCTGAGTGGTGCCTGAGGGATGCAGAGCACCTTCTGTTTGCTACCTTCAAAAGGAGTAGTGAAATGATGTATTCAATTTAATCCTTTGTTCAGTAGCACCAACAAAGAGCTGAACCAAGCAAATCATGTGGCTCCATGAGGTTATTTAGCTGCTGCTTTTTTCAGCATAGTACTTGCTCAATGATAAGTAAGATTAGGAACCTCACAGAAACTGTACCTATGTTTCCTTTCAGCAATACCTTCTTTGAGGTAAAATCAATATCCAACCAAGTCTGGAAGTTCCAGCGGTACCAGCTGATCATGACATTCCATGACAGACCTGTCCTGCCACCACCAATGATTATCTTCAGCCACATCTACATAATCATCAAGCGGATCTGCTGCCGCTGCAAGAAGGGTGATGGAGACCAGGATGAGCGTGACAGGGGACTGAGTATGCAAGAAATCTTCTCTGAATTGAGCTCTTTGCACCATATTAGCAGAAAGCAGCAGCTTCCACAACACTGAACTGTTTTGTTCATCACTTGTCCATCAAGTGTATTTGCAGAAGACAGTATGGGCCAATATTTGTCTCAAGTTAAGAGCTCTTGGGCTCTGTGGGTGCCCGAGAATTTACAGCCTTCTGGTGCTAAGACCTCCTTTAACGTGTTTTCTTAAAACAGTGAGATAGTATCTACTCAACCTAGGGGTTTACCAAGTTCTGATGAAGCCCATATGTCAGGAGGGGCAAATAGAATAAAGAAGGGATCACAGTTTCAAATGTCAGCTATAGTGTCAGCTCTGTGATTGTGAGCAATCTGTGACTGCAAGTATCCCCACTATCATTTAGAGATTTATCTGTCATTTCACAGGGAAACTGTGAGGGCTCTTCTTCTAACATACTCTGTAACTGTTAATTAATATTTTCAATATATGCCTCATGGAAATAACCAGAGGCTCACAACATCCCTCTATTTCTGCATTTCACAGGAAACATTTTTGCACAATAGGAAAAAGAAAAAGGAAAATAGGAAATGTAATGCTCCTTTCAAATGCAAAGAGACAAATCCAAATAAAGGAGGAATAGTTCCCAAAAGCTTATATTCCCCTTGGATTTTTCATATATGATTTCATAAAAAATTTCTTAACATCTTATCCAAAGAATATCTGTGAACAATCTGTTAAGTTTATCTGTTGCTTATAGCTGGCATCCTTTTAAGAATAACACTTGAATGAAGGAACAGTCAAACTGGCAGAGATTGCCCAGGTCTTTGTCTTGTAAAATCTGGTCAGTTTGTTCAATGCACAGCTGTTAAACAGTGCCAAAGTCATTCAGAACATCGAGCCCCCCTGTGCATGGCCATGGAAGCAGATGATGGTCATGATGCATTCCATTGCCTTCACAGCTCTGCCAATCCTTAGCAAAGTGCTCATTGCCTATTTAAAAAAATCATCTGTTCATTTTACTGCATTTTTAATACGTCCATGTCCAAAATAAACTGCTAATTTGGATTTAAATTTTTTGCCAGAAGTTCAAAAAAAGGAAACTCTTCTTTTGTTCTTCTCTTTTGCGCAGAGTTATTTCTGAATGATGAAGAGCTAAAAAAACTGTATGAGTTTGAAGAGCAGTGTGTTGAAGAATACTTCCAGGAGAAGGAGGATGAGCAGCAGTCATCTAATGATGAGCGCATCAGAGTTACCTCTGAAAGGTACCTATTGTAACAAAAAATCCACACCATTTGTCAGGAACAATATCTTCTTTATACCCATGGTTGAGTTAAAATACAAAAGGTTTTGATCTTGAAGAAAACCACCACCAACTCAAAAGCTGATCTGAATCCCAAATAAATATCTGAGCAGGTGCATCTCTCAAAAGAGCAAACTTCTTGTTATTCCTTCTGTTATGTCACTAAATCTGCTGGTTTGGATAGCTTTGTTATGGGAACATCTCTGCTTATGATGAATTTTATACCTCTCATCACAGTTATGCTTTTTATCCATTTGAGAAAATTGCTGCTTGTTGAGTTTCCAACAGTCCATCCAACCATGAGAAACCTGTTGGAGCTTAATGACAAAGGCACTGAGGTTGGCTCTGTGGTTTACATTAGGGTCTGGCACTCACAACTGCTGAATTTTAAACTCTGCCACAGATTCTCTTGCAGGCTTTAAACAAGGCATTTAGCTTTTCAGTATGAGCTTCCCCATTTAAAAGATGGGGAATATTCACATGTAAATCATTATGCTTGCTCTGAGGACTAGGTAATGTTTGCACATTGCTGTGTAAGCACACAGTGCTAATGGCAACAGCCTTTTTTACCAGGTCACTTGGCAGGACTGTTCCCTAGGTTCTGCCTAGTCTGTCAATAGATCTAAGTAAGTCAAGAGATGGGGTCTTTTGTCACTTCCTTGAAATGAGGAAAAGTTCTCCCTGTAATGAAAATTATATGCATTTTAAACACTCTTTCACCTTAATCTACCTCACAGTATTCTGTTGATGAAGTATTCCACATACATATTTATCTTTATATCTATATGTATCTTCATTTTAACATTTGGTATGAATTTGCTCTGTGAGCCATATATTCTTTAATAAATAAACTTCTTTCTCTTGAGAGAAGCCCTGAACATCTTGCATTATTATTTTTGAAAATTGAGAATAGAGAAGTAAATTAAGCCTGCTACTTATATTTGAGTAGTTTCTATCACACTGGTTATCCATGGCAATTTGTCAAAATCTTAGGTATTGTGGCAGAGAATAAAGCAAGGCTGATAAGCCTCACTGATTCACTATGGTCTGTGGCCACAAAGCAGATTTGCTCATTTCTCATAGCTCCTTGCTCCAGATGCTTCGTCATCTTTTGTGAACGGGAGTAAGAAAACGTTAATTTAATTTCCACTGTAGATTTACTAGTATATTATCTCTATGCCACATTCCAATTAATTACTTTTATATAAATTTTCTAGTACCATCACATCCATTATGATATAAATGATAAGAAGAAAATGGAAAAAAGTATTATTTTAATTGAACTAGGCAATAGTTCCAGCCCCAAAGGTATTTTAAGAACTAAAGCAATCCCATCAACTCCAGTATATGTTTCTCTCTCATACAGCTGCAGAACCTGTTTTACAACATGCTTTGATGCTATTTTAAGTCACCCAGTGAGCATGTCATTAGAAAGTACTTTTCATGTAATTAATTTGATGCTTCGCAGTGAAAGCAAACAACTGAACACACAGTGGGTGGCACAGGAAGAAATGTTAATAGTAGTCTGTCCCTAAGGGCTCCCCTGCCATGAACACAAGGGCAAAGTTCAAATACCCCTCTAATATGGTGTATGGAAAGCACAGATAACAAGAAAATGCTCATGCTTTTGTTGCTACACAAAGGAAAAAAGAACAAGCCATGATACACACCACAAAATTCTGCCTTAGGAAGAAATCAGGAGCTGAGTGCCTATAATGGGTTGGTTCCTGTACCATTCTACAAGTTCTGTTCTCTGCTTCCTTTTTTATACTCCACAGAGTTGAAAATATGTCTATGAGGCTGGAAGAAGTGAATGAAAGAGAACACTTTATGAAAGCTTCTCTGCAGACAGTCGACCTGCGGCTCTCTCAGCTGGAAGAGCTCTCTGGTCGGATGGTGAACGCTCTGGAGAAGCTGGCAGGCATCGACAAATCCGAGCTGACGTACACGCGCTCGCGGGCTTCGTCAGAGTGTGATGCTGCTTACCTGCTGAGGCAGAGCAGTGTGAACAGCTCTGATGGCTACAGCATGTACAAATACCACATCAGTGGTGATGAGCTGACCTACGATGACAGCACCGCGCCTATGTCACCAGCCATGCGTAAAAAAGCCCACTCTATTGGTTCTAAAGAAGAGGGAGCAGACCCAAGGATGCTGGCTCCAGAACACCAAACTGGACTTCATACCTCAAGTGCTAATGCAGTCACTACAGCAGATCACAGTAAATCTACATTAGAAAATGCACAGAATGTTCCCAGACCCCATTCTGGTTCAGGCAGTTTGGGGAGTGAAAAGCAGGGGGTTTTCAGTAGCGATGGAATGATTCCTCAAAGTGTAAACCAGATGAATGCTGTTACGAACAGTCAGTCAGTAGCAGGACCAGATTTTCAGAACACTCAGTTAAAAGTAGAACGTACCAAGTTAGAAGCAACCATCTCTTATCCCTTGGACAAATCCAAAGCAATGCGCTATTTTCCTCCTGAAACTTTCAGTGCTTGTCAAACCACTATGATGAAGTCAAGGAGCTTTATATTTGCCCAAGGTGGAAAGCTGGTTGGAGGAGTTAACAACTGGACCTCGGAGTATAGTACCATTATGGATCAGGTGTGCCCTTCTACAATTGAACAGTGGGCCACAGAGTGGAAATACGAAGTTGAGCAGCAGCTTTCTCAAGAGCGTCCTCCAGAATACCCCGGGTTGATCTCTGAAGCAGAAAGGCAAGCAGAGGAGAAGCAGATGGACACAGACGATGATAGTAATGTTGGTGAAGCAGGTATGAGTGCCTCTTACACCTCTATGCCTGCCACTGTCAAGGCCGAGAAGGAGAATTTACTGTCAGTGAAGCCAGAAAGGACTTCTGGGTTCCCATCAGTACGCTCCAAGAGTTTGCACAGCCATTCCCGGAAAGCCAAGTCTGTGAAGGACAAATTAAATAGACCAGGACATGCCAGCAGTGTAACTAATTTGGTGGTAGCGTTTGGCAGTGCAACAGAAGAACAGAAAAACAGGCAAGAAAATGCATCCACAGAAACTGAATGTTAAAGTGGCTTATGGCCCGTTTTACCAACAGTCGAGAAAGCAGCTTGACTAATTGAACAAATTAGTGATTTAAAAATTAATTTCTAAAGAAGAATTTTGAATATATGTATTTCTTTTCTTTTGAGCTTAATAGATACATTTTCTGTTCTTAAATAAATGCTTGCTGGGTTGGGTGAAAGGGAGACATTCTCTCAGGGACAGATAAAAGGTAGGTACAGTCCACGGATGCCAACTCTGTACATCTTCCTTTGTTCCATTTCAGGCTCCCTCATAAGCTCTTTTACTGACAAGCTCTTTATAAAAGCTCTAGAGGAAGGCCAATATTATAGTGTAGTAATTCTATCAGATTTCTCAAACTGAACAAATTTTTAACCAGCCTTAGTTTTTCGTTTTATCCTTATTTACGCAGCTGGTTTCTTTGTGACCATAGTGCTTTTCAGATCAAAACAAAATTGTTGGAGGCAAGGAAAAATTATGCAGTCCCCTCTTTCACTTCTGATTTCATGCACGCTGCTTAGCTTCTCCTTCAGAATGGCATGACATGGCAGTTTTCATCCACCAAAATAGGTCAGAGTGGCAAAATACAATTGTGTTTGGAGAAATCTGACCTGGAAAGCCACGTGTAGACATATTCTTAATCTGTCCTTGAATTTTAGTGGCATAATCTTACTTTCAGGATCATATCTGTCCCCAACCCAAAGCATGCTGACAGCCTTAAACTGTTGAAAAACAGTGATCATTGTTTCAAAATGTTTAGGGAGAGTCTAAGAATATCAAGTACATGGATATTTTAATAATAGAAATCCAAGATCTGCATTAGTGTTTTGTATAAATGAGGATTACAACAGATTACAACAGAAGTCCATGGAGACTTTAAATAAGATTCTGACTTTTCTTAGATGCCTGCAAGGGAAAACAAATCAAAACAGAACAGGAAAGGTGTTCTGATCAGGCGAGATCAAAATACAGATCTTTGCTTGAAGCAAATCTACTGTGACAAATTCATCTTCCATTTTTCAATTTCATTATGACATATGAGGAACAAGGAACAGTTTCTAGGAGTCCATCTAAACAAAATACAGGTTTTCCAGATGAAAATAGAAATTCCGTATGTTTTCTTGAGTAAATTTCAAAAACAAATGTCAAAGGAGAAAAAAGTCTCTACACCAAAAGTGTTTTGAGGACTAAGCATGGAAATCAACATCTGTAGTTAGATGTATCCAGAGCACTCGTCTCCGCAGTGGCATTCTAAGTAATAGGTTTTGATAATTTTCTTCATAATAGTAGGGTATTATTTGCATTATTTCTCCCTCTTAAGTTCTAGGAACTTCGATTTCCTAAATATTCAGCACCTCTCTTTGCAGGGGATGCTTACCACTGAGCAGACAATTTTGAAAATGAGTTAAAGGCATGTTACTTGTTCACAGAATACTGGTCAAAGGTTTATGCTTATTACCTGTCAGGACTCATTCCTATGCAATTTGAAAAGGTGCAATTTCTTTTTTCACTCATCATCAGCCCTACAGTGCAGGTCTCAATGTCCTCCTTGACAATGATGCTTACAGCATTTTGAACTGCAAAGATTGATGGAAGACTCTACAAATGCATTAATGGTATCTGATTTGTATTGTTTGTGTTATATTTTCATACTCCATCCATTCTTATATGCTGAAGTACTGTTACCAAACTGAATGATCATGGAAAGTGCACAGACATTTCACAAAGTTCAGTCATCATTTCTTTTGGATTTTTGCTATCTTGGTTCTTACCAGCAGGTTTACTGGTTTCACTGCTGTTGGAACAGTGTTGACATTTTGCTTTTTATGTAGGCTTCTCTTTTCTTCAACTTTAGTGAACTTGACATTTTGTAAAAACAGAATGACATTTGAAATTGTTTCACATCCATGTTTACTTCTGTGTTACCAATCTGTGCAACTACATAGCCATTGTGTATATGTGGTTAAAATAGCCTCCAGTTTGCCAATGCCTTTTTATTGTTTGCCTGCACATTCACCAGAAATGGATTCATTAACAAACACAAAGGGATGCAGCTTTTCAGCACTGTGCTAAACAAGCAGTATGCATTGTGGAATGGAATACAGTGTGTTGCATACCTCTTGTTACATTGTCTATAAAATGTGTGTTAATCATGCTTTTGACCACTTAACTTTTTTTTAGCATTTACATTGAAATTTTTTCTGATAGCATGTAGATTTCAAATGAAAATATTTTACCTTTGTATTTATATGTTTCCTTTATGTAAAAATATTTATAAAGAAACACACGAAAAATATGGCAAATTAATTCAATATACCAGTTTTTATTCTCTGTAATGTCAAAACAGTTCACTAATCTGTTTCTTCTTATGCAGTGCATGGGCCAAACATTTTCTAAGGAAAGTTTCTTTCCTAACACTTGCCAGTAATTTTCCATAAAATTTTCTATACAGGGATGATTTTAGGAGGCTTGTATATTTTTGTGTGCTTTCACACAGCATGAACTGAATGACAACCTCTCTTCCATTACATGTGAAGTAACCACACTGACTTTGGCAGGTTCCTTTTAGACATACAGCCATTTTAGTAAGATTTAAATATGGTTTTGTATGTGCCTAGAAGACCAGTAATAGCTTTGGAGCTCACTGAGCAGAATAATGACCAACACATTTGCATGTCTGCCTCCATGTTTTCGTGAAAGGATGCAGGCAGAGTATTTGCATTTCTGAAGAGGCATGTTTAATACTGCTTTTCAGGAAGATGTGTCCCCCTTCAGTGCTAAGCATGTGGTGACTTCACAGCAGTGTCACTGTGAATTCCATTGCCATGATTTATTATGTGCTTGACCTATACTGAAGCAGGTCAAGCTGAAAGGCTGAGTACTCTAGGGCTATGTCTATGCAGAGATATTACTCTGAAGTAATTTCAATTTGTTTGTCTTATAGTATCTTGCAATACAGGCATTTCCCTTTCCCTCAAGGCAAATGTTTTCAACACGATGACTAATTGTCATATTCACAAAGGCAGGTTCATGACCCTACCACCTGATTCCATGAATTACCCCTTTTTACATTGCATCATTCAGGGACTAGCTTAACTCTGCCCTCACAAGCCTCTCTTGTTGCAGAGTCACTCTGTCCATTTTAGAGGCTGGAGTTTGATAGCTGAGAATCAAGAAAGTCCATTTTCCATATTATCTATTAATTCATTAAAGAAGCCATTGAAACCTTCCAACCATAGTTTCTCCATGCTGCTTATTTGGATGCTTTCCAAGGTCCTGTGCCTGACTATCATCTTTGGCAAAATATTTATCTGTTCTTCTAAATAAAAATAAAAAGAACACATCTGCAAGGCCTTGTCAAGAAACAGGAACATGAGGAAGGTGCATGACCAAGGATGTTAACAGGATTATTTCATTAGCTCTGCAAGATGAGTGACAGGACTGTGCCCTGTTACAAAGCCAGTGTGCTGCTGGAGCCCTTCATGTGGAGCAGGTGAGTTTTCCAAATGACAGCAGCCCTTGGACATGGTGCTGGGGTCCCACAGATGCTTCTGCAGCACTGTCCTGCCCAGCACATCACTTCTGCCTGTATTGGTGTTACACTCAAAAGCTGTTGGGTGCTTTGGATGTAAAATTGAGAATTTATTGTTAGTGTAGAATGTTTTAACAATCTAATATATGCATTATTATTAGTTTAGATCTTTCTAATTAGAGAAGAGACAAGAAGAGAGAACAGAAACCAAAACTACTATGCTACTAATGGAAAAACAGAAAAATCTAAAGTTATTCAATGTACACTTCTTACTGCCTGTCCCTTATTTTGATGTTTATTGACACCTGCTCTTATCCTCTGGGTCTAATGGTCAGTGGCTACAATGAGGATAGTGAGGACATACTGCCAGCTGTCAGCATCCTGGGTCCTTTGTAAGGTGAGGATGATGTTCATGTTGTTTCTTTGTCCTTATTTTTTACTACTTTAGGGGCATTTTTACATGAGCTACAAAGTTATTTCTTGTTTTTCATCACTGGCCTTTAAATCCTACAAATAAACCTGAATTTCCTCATCATTAGAAAAATTGCTTTCAGAGCTAAACAAACGAGGGACAGCTTGAGGCAGGTTAAGGCAAGTTCAGACAAAGCAGATCTGACAAGCCTCAGTCCTGAGGCCTTGCAAAATCAGCATAAAGCCTGTGGCTTGTTACTAGCAGAGACAATTAGCCTCTGTTTGCTGGGTTATGAGGCTACATTAGCCTGAAGGGTGTTTTGTTCTCACTACCACCATTGCAGATAAATATTCTACCACATGCAGCAGCCACCTAAGCTAAAAATTCAGCCAAATGGTGGATTTTGATCCCCTGTTGTGATCCAGCATTGGACAGGAAGGCAAAAGTGATGTAAGGACCTGGTTTATGTGGCCATTTAAAGACCTTTTCAAATGGTGTCAGGCACGGGGGTTTGGGGTAGTCAAAGCAGTACCCAGCAGTACTTGGCATTGAAGGCTGACAAACCACAAGCCTTGGGAGAAGTGAGACAAAGACTATAGATTTTCTTAAAACTGCTATTTTACTTTGCTTTTTCAACTTTTAGCCTTATCTGCAGAGTTGGATATGGCAAAGTGGTGCTTTATGGTTGATGACTTCTATCTTTACAATGGATGTAAGGTATGTCTTCATAACAGGCTTTAAATTATTCTTTGCAGATGTTCAGCTGAAATATTTAAGTGCTGGTATCCACCTAGTGCTTGCTGTTGGAGTAATGAAAAAGAGGGTGCATAATTTCACGTGCCTGCTCCTCTTTTGTCTCTGCAACAAGAAACCCCCAATAAAACTAGAGTTCTTCATCCTGCATGACTCTAGATGCAAGCATCTCCCTTTGCTTGCCCTAACTGGACTGCTATGCTCACTTGAGCAAACCAATTAGATTCTAGTTTAGAAGCACCAGTAATGCAATAGTCACTATCACAATACCTGTGTGAAATAGTGCAAGCCAAGGTAGAACACTGAGCCATGAACAGTACCAAATAAATCTAGGTAGGTAATACCTACACAATGATTAACAAGGAAAGTGCCCTTAGTGACACAGCAAAGTTCCATATCATTAAACCTCCACACAAAGAAGACAGCCTCCACTTCAAAGATGTGCCTTGCAAAAGAGGCCTCTTTCCTCAAGAAACTAAAAGCTCTGCATAGTTTTTTATGTCTTTTGTATATATTTGGCCAAGACTGTCAAAGTTGCTGTTTTATGTAAGTAAACAGGTTTTAGATATTTTTCTCCTAGATCTTCATCAAGGACATTCAGGAACAACTGGGATTTTTTACTGACTGCTTAATAAATTTAAGGCATTATGTTTTTATTCTGTAAGAGGTAATGCAGATCTGTAGCACTGGCTCCCTCACAAGTCCCCAGTCAGTTCCACACTTCTGAGTGCAGGCTGAGGCCACATGGGTGCACAAACTATTGAGTGCACAATAGAGATGTGTCCAGGTAAAGTAATAAACTGTACCACTTTCAGTGAAAAATAGAACTGACTTTCATCAGTGAATGCCTGACTTCACAGACTTGCTGCACACTTGCTATAGCTCTGGGCACATAGCTCTGCTGTGAAATCAGACAACATTGGTGTCTTTTTGTCTTGGAGTTCAAACTAATAATTGAACCAGTCTTCAGAGAGCTATGAAAACATGTAAGTTCCCATAGAAATACAGGCCTGAAAGAGATCATCTGCACTAGGCAAGTTCAGCTATGTCAATAGCATCAGTGGCAGATGGTGGTCTAACCTGTTCTTGAACATGTCTAATGAAAGCCATTCTCTAATCTGCTGAGATCAAACGGGACCATTGTGAAAATCTGTTCTGACTTAACCCCAGCCCTCATGCACTGCACAAACCAGCCACAGAGCTGCCTTGGGAGGTTATACCAGAACTTTTAGGAAGGTGCCTGATCTGAGTGTGCACTGAACTCAGCAGGTTATGCACCCCAGCCATAGCTGACAGATAATTATCTGCACTGTCACAAACAGTGGCACAGTATGTAAAAAGAGCCCCGGGAGAGAACCACACAGTGTTGGGGGTGATACTACTGGAAGAGCAGGACAGGCTGCTTCTCAGAGAGAGTGGCCAAGTGAAGGGGTCCCAGTCAGGCTAGTACACAGGAGATACCACTGAATAACAAGGTAGAGGCAAGGAAAATAATTGTGCTGAGTAAAAAAATTATATTTTAAATAACACTAGACATCTACAGTCTTTTCCGTTCAGCTGGCTTCTCACCATTATTTCAAGACTGCTCTCATAGAACAAAGGCATTCTCAAAAATCTGGTTTAGCAGAACTGTTTGAAGAAAGTGAGTGAGTGAGGCAGAGCTGGGATGGCCAGAGATGGCCAAGCAGTTGAGTTCATTGCCAAAAAGGAGCCAGAGCTCCTGCCTGTCCTGCCTGCCCTTTTGCCTTGTCTGCCCTGCCCTGCCTGCCTACCCTGCTCTACTTGCCTGTCCTGCTCTGCCTGTCTGCATCTCATTGCAAGTTGGGACAATTAACTTACTTCTCCAAAGTACTCAATTCTGCCAAATCAGCCTTCTTCTCCTACTGGCATAAAACTCTTTCAGTGGAACTTGTAAGCAGTTCCAGTAACAATCCTCACAAATCTTAGTTTTGAGAGCTTAGTTTTGATTTTCTTTGCTCCTTTTCAGAACAGCACTGTAATTTCAACATGTCAATGCAGTCTTTAATGGAAATTTTTGCTATCCTATGATCATCCTCTCATGAGTAAGATTGCTTTTGCAGCTACTCCTAAAAAGTCTCTGCTGATGCAGAAACACTCTTGTAATTCTGATGTGGTGTAAATAATCATAATTTTTAATATCACTGGCAAATTCATTATGTGCAGTTTCAAGTCTGGACAATTTCTGCCTTACTTACCCCCTTACTTTCTCTTCCCCCTTTTTGAGCTTAATTCCCTTTCACCAGTGTTCTGAATATGAACAAAAACTTTGAAGAAGGATAAAGGTAAGGGCTAGTCCCACAGTATTTCTCACTTATCAAACATCCAAAAGATTTAGGTTATGAAAGGAGATGAGAGGAGCTGTGGTTTGCACTCAGCTTTACACCATCAGCAGCATCTGCAGCACAGTGCACTCTCTAAAATGGATTGGGGCATGAGATCATGCCAGGCTGAATAATCCCACTTAGACAATGATGTTTGCAGCCTAAAATAAAAGTGGTATATGTGAAAATGGAGGATAAAGTGAAGGGCATTGTTTGCCAACAGCAATAAGATGAGACCTTTGTGCAAGGAGGTGCATTTGTTTTGAAAAGTACACTGGGATTGGTTTTATCTTCTCCATCTACAAGTCCAAGAGCAGAGTGCTCCCTCCTGGGCTGTTGAACAGCGTTAAATGTATGCACATGAGCTTTCCTCCATCCAGGCAGGTGCCAGTGAATTGATTCCCTCCTCAGTGTTCAATCAAGCCTCTCTGCTGCAATCATTGGGGCATATCCTCTAAATTACGGAATACAGACTGTGTATCTGTGTTCTTTCATTGAACACACACCCTCAGACTTCACAAAAAATTCCAGGGTCTATAATGCAATATAATGTACTTTCTATTAATGAGGGAAGATCTTAACCTTGCAGCTGATGTTGAGTGCTGCATGTGCCATTTTGTGTCTAAGAATGTTTTTCTGGAATCCTCACCACTATGCTGTAGCAGGCCTTTACTAATGTTACATTGTAAGTGAGCAGTTTCCATTTTCATGACAGTATGCTGACCAAAATCATGCTTTTTTAGTATGGCAAGGCTGCAAAACACCAGCAGTTTGTTTGTCAGATCCTGGCCTTCAGCTCTCACCTAAACCATGGTACTTGCTGTGAACTGTTCTTGGCTCATAGCTGGAACCACGACTGTGGTGCACCAGCAGCAAGGGACCAGCCCCTCTTACCCTACTGAACACATCAGACCTAGCTCCAAAATGTGGAGGGACCTGGTGATTTGACTCGGTTCCCTTGTGACTGGATCATCAACAGGAGAAACCAGACTCTCATCCTTCCTCAGATCTCACAGCTGACAGACCACGTGTTCCTGATCTGGGGTTCTCCGTTAAACCACATTTCCACCCAAACTGTTGCGTCATGTAGGAGGCATTTCCATATATGTGGAGGCCACATTCAGAGCAGTCATATAATCACCTGCAGGATGGACCTTTATGGGTGCCGTTGGCACTCAGCAAACATGAGCAGTTACTCAGTTTCCTACTAAAAGAGATAGTAGTGATGGATTTTGGAAGTTTAGGTAGCTGCCCATGTTATTTCCGTGTCCTGGAGAAGCTCAGGTGAGCAACATGGGTGCTTGAAAAGCCTAAAGGGAGTTACATGGATGTTGGATCAACATCCAGCTCCGACAGTCAGCAAGGCTGCAGAGTAGGAGTGTGACTGCAGAAGCTGCCTAGGGCGTCATCCAGCCATCACAGAATCACAGGGAATGTGCCAAGTTGGAAGGGACCCACAAGGCTCATGGAGTCCAGCTCCTGGCCCTGCACAGCACCAGCCAAGTCACACCATGTGCCTGAGAGGGCTGCATGCACCCCACAGCTGTAACGTGTACACCTTGTGTAAAGGGGGGCAGGGAAGAACTCCATAGCAGTAAGTGATCGGCAGAGTGTCAGGGAGTTGGGATGGAGCATAGATCATCCAGTCCAACACCCTGGCACGGACAGGGGCACCTTGCACTAGAAGAGGTTGCTCAAGGCCTTACAGAACTCGGCTGTGAACACTGCCAGCGATGGAGCAGCCACGACCTCTCTGGGCAGCCTGGGCCGGTGTCTCGCCACCCTCGCTCTTCACACGCTGGAGCTGGATTTTACCGCTGCCTTACGAGACAACCCTGGGTAGCAGTAACTCCTGCAGCCCCCCGCACGGGGGTTTC
>VZTB01004454.1:296757-361600 GCA_013397245.1 Thryothorus ludovicianus
AGCCCGAGCGGCCGCGGGCGCCGGGCCTGAGCCGGCGGGCGTCGGCACCACCTCCGAGGCCCGGTCTGGCCCGCCCGCCCGTCGGCGGCCACAATGTTCTCCCTCAAGCAGCCCAAACCCACCTTCAAGTCGTACCTTCTGCCTCAGGTAACCGCCTTTTACTGCCATTACCGAGCTGCCCTCCCTGCCCCGCCTGCCCCGGCCCGTCCCTGACCCTGGCCGAGGTGCCGCCCCGGGGCTGTGCCCGCTGGCCCGGGGCTGTGCCCGCCGGCACAGGGAATGGCGAGCAGCACCTGTGGAGGGGCTGCCGGGCCCCCGAGCCCTCCGCGGCACCGGGAAACAAAAGCTGCGCAGCCGGTTCGGGGTGCAGCCCCTCGGCCTGCGGCTCTCCGCGGCGCGCACCGACAGAGCCCGCACTGTGGTCGGGAAGCAGGGCTTCTATCAAAACGAAGTCTTGTGTTCATTAAAATCGGCCCGTGCGCGATTATTTGGGAAAGTTGTTGAGTTAACGCTTCAGGTGTTTGGGCTCGCCTTGCTCGCAGCGCTGGGAGGGATGAGGAGGAAGCAGCGGGCGCTACTCTGCTGTGCACATAATTAAACTCTCAATTGTAGCCATCGTTTCACGTTTAGAACGGGTCTGCTGGCAGGAATAAGAAAACTAAGTGTATCTATCAATTATATATAGTGCCTATTACTGAGTATGTCAAGAGCCACCAGGATTTTTTGTGTCATCGGGATGTGCACTTGACAGAAAGTGATGTTTATTTACTTTAGACAAGACAGGACCTCTTCTAGCAACATGTTTGACATATTGACTGATTTTTGCTTTTTCACAATTTCTTAGTAAAAGTGAGATGTCGGTGTAACACAGCTCTGGATATTCCTAGTCCTGGGAAATGGTTATAATGCTATTGTTTTAGGAACCATGGGTTGTTTCACCAAAGGTTCCAGTCTTTTTAGAGAAGTTTTTCATTTTTAAAGTTTGAAACTGAAGTGCAAGTAGGCATACACATGTTCCAGACCTTAGGGTTTTTTGAAATCTTTCCTCTATTGGAAAGTTGTGCATGTTAGAAGTTAGCAGAGAATTTTTTTGAACTTGAGTGTCTATATCTGTAAAACTTGTAGAAGATCTCGAGCCGTTATGGAATGTCAAGCCAAATTGGTTTTTGTTCATCCTTTGACTTGTGATAGTTTGAGGTACCCAATTTGTTAAACATGAATATTTTAAATATTCTATTATTTTTTTGGTACTAATCTAAATGCCCTCAAAATTGTTAAAAACTCTTGCTATGATTGGATTCTTAAGATGAACTTTTTAAGTTAAAACAACTTTCTCTTCTGTACAAGCAGATCAGCCTGTGTCTGATGGTAAAGTTCTGAGCCTTAAGTAAATTATTGTATTTTTCCCTTTCTTCAGGCTGATGACAATATAGCATCAGAACCAAGGATTAAAAAACTGGAACCAGTACTTTTACCAGGTAAGCATGAATCAGGAATTTGACAAATACCCCTGTTGGTATTGATGTTGGTATATTTTAATCTTAGCATTATTCATTGAGGGAATATTGCTTTTGAGCAGGAAAAGGTAATGGTTTTTGTGTCTGTAGAATCTTATTCTAGCCTGCCTGAAACACTAAATAAGTACATAGACAATTTTGCCTGTATGATGCTTTACTACATGTAGAATAATGTCTTGATTTCATTTTGAATATTGGAAATTAAACCACTGTTAGCTGTTTCTGCATTCTTGACACCTTTTAGAAGACTGCTGGTAATCACACTTTCATTAGATAGTCAGCTGTGTGCAGAACCCACTACCAAAACCTGTGTCAGAGTCTGCTTATTTTAAAGGAAAGTACTGATAGAATTTCCAGTGTGTGGGTATGATTGACTTCTGTATTGGAAAACCTCTAATGCCATCTTTATTCATCTTTATTTCTATCTTTATTCATTTACTCTCATTGAATACAGTGCTGTTAGGTAAGTTTGGAATTTGTGTCTTCAGACTTCTACAGAAAAGTCTTTCTGGGGTGTGGGTGAAATGAAGCGATGCTTTTATTACTGTTCATGATTACATATTTATAAAAATGTAATAATGATATCCATATTTTAAATAAGAATTAATCTCTGGTAAATGTCAGTTTGATCAATGAGGATTTCTAAAAGTCTTTTTTCAGATATGGAAGGAACAATCTACTGTTCTCAAGATTACTTTCACTGCAAACTGTACATCACAGTAATAAATTTGGCTTGCAATTTCGAAGGATAATTTTAAGCTTAAAACAATGTCATACTACAGGGTTTTTTTTTTCTTAGCATTCAATATATATAAAAAAATATGAATTTACACACACTCTGATGTAGGTATAAACAACTCTTAAAAATTATTTCTGTCACTGCTTTACATGGGTCTGCTGCTAATTAAGCAGTACTAACTGATATGTGATATGGTCTAGTGAGGTACCTGAGAGGCTGAAATACTGTGGAAGAGGTTCAACTGAAAGAGTAAATAACAACTGCCCGACATTCTTCTTGAAACAAAAGAATGCAGAGTTTGCTTGAGGCATAAATATCTTAAAACACGTTGCTGAGATTGCTTGATATTTGAAATAGTTATATTTTTGTGCTTGCAAAACTTCTGCTTACCACTTGGCATCTCCCTGATGATGTTGCAGTTGATATTCATCCAAGGCCTTTGACTCACAAGGAAGTGACTGCATATTCTTCTCTGAGACATTCCACAGCAAATGCAAGGCAGTACCAGAGTGCTTTGCTCAAATTGTAGCACGTTTTGCCTTTGCTGTGGGACCTGGCCACTTAAAAAAGTAACTTCTGTGCTGCCCCTTTTTGCAGTGTGGTTCCTTCTGTATTTGTGAAACTCTTAAAATGATGCTGACTGGGTTTGTTTTTCTCAACTGGCTTGTATTTATTCCCTCTCTGCATTATTTTCCTTGTCTGCACTCTCTTTGAAGTCAGCATTTGACGGTTTTTGGGACATTTGTAGTAAGTTGCCACAAGTTATGTAGAAGCCACCATATGATGTACCACAGACTTAAAATTTCCACCTTCATATCATTCTAAGGTTTTATTTTGAATTTAATTATAAAACTCACTGCTCTGTATAGCCACAGAGTAGCTCTGACAAAATCTGTTCATGACTCTGTATGAGAGTTGGGAGGGTGTTAGAAGTTACTTATTTAAAATTACTTAAATGCAACTCCTCCTGTTTGAAGTTAAGCACCAGCCTAAACACATTTTTTTTGTTTCTGTCATCAACTGTGCCATAGAAAAGTGCATAAACAAGTACACATTGTACTGTTGGATAGACTGGCTTTTGGATTTGTCATAACCCAAGTTATTGGCCAAATTCCAACTCATTTAGTTATATTAAGGCTGACTTGCACTTCCTTGTAAATACAGTTTCAGTGTGGCATTCCTAATATCCTATCCTTAACAGTTGTGTGAAATTGCTTTTGCTCTCAGGAACAGAGATAAACCCGAGTGGCTGTCTGTTATGCTTTTTTAAGTAGTGGAGTTTTTAAGGAGTTCTTTTGGAATTAAATTACATTAGCACAAGCAGGTACTGGCTTTAGTAATCTTCAAAACCTGCAAATGGTTGTATTAAGCTTTTGATTCCTAAAACGTAGTGACTCTGAGTGGCTTGCTTACTAATTCCAAAGGAGCTAAATACCCTGCTGTCTGACTTGTATTTCAGTGCAGTGGAGGTTAAGACAAGGAGTTACAGGCTAGGAAATAATACATCTGGTTANATTCATTGGAATCAACTTTCAACTTGTAGAGAGAGTTTGTTTTAAAAGTTTCCTCTGGAGCCCAGAGCCTGCATCTCATCAGAATTTGGAGCAAAAGCCTATGTTCTCATGGAACTGTATGCCCTGAGGAGACTGTTTATTGGGAAAAGGAACAAGTATCATTTAAGACAAGTAAAACCTTGGATGTATGGGAAATCACTGATACTGCAGTAGAGAAAAGCAAGTAATTTTATAGAATTTGGTGTAATTTTGTTGCAAAACGCATGATATAGGTTTGAGGTGGAGTTATAAAAATGTTTTCTTTTTCTTTCTGCAGCTCTGTTTTCCTAGTGTTAGCTCTGTAAGCAAGAGTCTCTGCAGAATTAGTTAAGAGTTGGCCTCTGTAACAGTTTCACTTTTTTCCCCTTTGTTTGTGTGCATTGCTGTTTTATAAGCATGTCAAAGAGGAAAATTACAGACATAGCAGGTAGTCTGCCAGTCAGTCTGTTCAAGTGCCTTGCCTTCCTGGTAGGAAATTAGTCTGTATACCTTAGGGGAGTGTGGAATTCAGGTTGTTAAATCTGAAGGTACGTTTTGTTCTAGTGATCAGCTGTAGCCTATTTTCCATAACTGTGTCTGTAGCGTTTTCAAGTCATCAACTTGAGCATTCAGAGAACCTGTCCAGCACCAGTGGACTGTGAATGCAGTGTGTGTCTCCACGATGGGAATGGCACAAGCCCAATACAGGGATGAACAATGGACCAGTCCAGTGTCTGTACTGGCACCAGTGCCACACTGTGGTCTAGGCAAGGCCAGGCAACGAGATCCTCCCTGTTGCTCTCATAGGGCAATTCTGCAGCAGGTTATGTAACCAGTGGAGCATCTGATTGAGCCTGAGGAGAGGATTGTTCCTCCTGAATCTTAATGTCCACTTGAATTAGTTTAATTGTTGCCCAGTGTGCTAATTTGTTAGCAGGTTGAGATAGCAGTTGTAACCTGTAAGTTTTTACAAAAAGGCTAGAAATGGTTGTAAAATGATAGACTAAACTGAATTAGAATAGTAGTTTCCATCTTGAAGGCTTGCTCATGCTAAGGCAGGTTAAAGGGGTGGTGGTGGTGAGGTGCTGTAGAAAGCAGTTACTCTCAGGCTGTTGTGTCTGCCCCGTTTGGTGGTCAGATGGCAGAGCTGAGCCTTAGAGCCGTCACTGGTGTGTGGCCACGGCCACGGTGGGTGACCAGCAGGGCACAAGGACGGCTGGGCGGGACAGATGTCGCCCCTCGCTGCCGGTGGCACCGGGGGAGAGGGAGCCGGGCAAGCAGCACTCGCAGCTGCTCCCTCTGCCCTCCCTGCCGAGTGCGGCATGGGCCCTTTCCTCTAGCAGGAACCTAATGGGGGCACCCAAGTGAGGAGTCACGGGATATCACAGAAACTGTGCTACCATATTCAATTCCTCTTGCTGGATTTGTCTTACTTGAATTTATGCAGTTGCTTTCTATAGCTGTGTAAATGTTTATTACTCACAGCTTCGCATGGTAACAAGTTCCGCACTTTAGTTTTATGCTGGTACAACTCCTTTTGTTTTTTTCTGAAATTACCACCATCCAGTTCCTTTGGATAAATCCTAGTTCTTGTAGGATGCATCAAACATCAAGCCATTTCATGCAAGTTGTGATTTTCAGATGTGTTGTGTGTCCACTTTGTTTTCCTTCCCTTTTTTTTTGTCTTAGTTGGTCCTAAAAATGAAATTTCCCCTATCTGTAATCATCTTTTTGATTAATTCTGAACTTTTTTTTTTGTTGTGCTGAGTTCCTGTTTTTTTTTGCTGAGGTGGAGCTATGTATCATGTTCGAGATTTTTGCCATTGGATATATTTGGCTTTTATTTAATAATGCTGATTGACTTAGCAACTTGCTTTTTTGATTTTTCACTGGCTTTTATATATATATGTCTTTAGAAAGGCAAGTGACTGTAGAAATTCAGTTTTGGGAGATTTTTAAGACTCTATCATGGAAAGATTTAATCTTTTAGAAGAGTGTTTCTCTCGCAAGTTAGCTCCCAGCTTTTTGTTTTTTTCTGCTTTCTGCAATTCGTTATTACATTGAGTCATGTGTTCCAGAGCAGCTGCAACACATCATGTGATAGGAGAGGGAAATGCGCTGTTCTTTGAGGCACCCTCGTGCAGTAGTGCCCAGGTACGTTCTTTCCTCACTGCTTTGGGCCCCTGCACCTCTTCCCTGGCATCTTCGCTTGCCCTGCGCTGTTCAGAGCCGGAGAGCGGAGGCCGCGCTGGGCAGTGAGTGCTCGGCCCGGGGCAGGGCGGGACTGTGTGAGCCGGGTTAATGAGCCTAATGAGCAACCCCGAGATCGTCGGGCCTGCCCTGCTCGGCAGTTAGCAATCCTCTTGCCTTGATGCCTCCAAGGGAAAACTGGGTTTATTTAGTTGGTCCAAGTGCTGTGCTGTCGCTGTTGGTGCCTTTTCCTGTGGCTGTTTCTGGAATGAGGTATTGGTACTCGGGAAGGCAGTGCCTGATCCCGTAAGGATGTGCATGTGTTGCTGGTGAGTAGCGACAGCCTCCCGGTGCTGACAGCACCTGAGCAGAACTTGCCTGAGGCAGCTCCTCACAGTTCCAGAGCACTCCGAGCGGGTGATTCTTATTTCCAGTCTTGTGGAGCGCTCGCCGAGGCTCGCTCCCTCTTTGTGCAGCTGAATATTGCAGGGTTAGGTTTTTTCCCTGAGTCAAGTTTTTTATTTGAAACTGAGATGTTACTGTGAAAATTTGTTTGTTTTTTAAAGGTAATGTGTGGTATAAAAAGGGAAGCAAAAAAGCTTTGTAGATGCAACTTGTTTTCAGAAATCTGTGTCATACAAGAGCATGAAATTATTTTCAGCATTTAACAATATCCAGGTTAGAAGATCAAAATGATAATTTGAAAAATAATGCAATTCCCTAAAGCTCTTTTGAAGTCAATGTTTCAATTTCTTTGTTGTCTATACAAAGATTTCCAGAAGTTTTATAGAAGTTATGAGAGTTTTGAATTCTGGATTGGAAATCTGAAACAACAGGTTTCTGTAAACTAGTTTTTCATACTTCAGGAAATATAAAAATAAACCAAACATTTGACTTAGATTTAGAATGAGATGTCACTTACGGTAAGTATATACTAAGTATTCTTTTCTGTTACTGCCTTTTTGTTTGTTTGGCTCAAAATAAATTTTCAGGCGTGGTTTGAGTTCAGTTAACTGCTCGTTCTGTGTTTGGGTTTGATGTTTTTAAGCATTGGCAGGACATAAGTACAACCAAGGCGGTCTGCATGCAGACTCTTAAGTACCAGATACAATCTTAGAAGTAGATTTTACAGGATGGAGCAATTTTGTCCTGCCTTTTGTTATAAAAGGCATTTCTTAAAGCTTCTGCCTAGTAATATATTTTAGTATTTGTAAATATTTGCAAAAATAATTTCCTATATGCAACATATTAGCCATCAGCAAAGATGGGAATAATTCCTTGAAGCTAGAAGGATGACCCTGTTTTAAAATTAAGTATTTTAATGTTTTTACATATGCATTTTGTAAAGAAGTTGCAAAGTAATTGGTTTCTGCCTGCTCTGCTCCATGTGTTTAATGCTACAAGCCATTAAAATCCAGCAAATTTTCATCTGTCCAAGCTCCTGGGGTTTTTGTTTCTTGGCAATTATATTTTCTTCCAATGAAGCAAGTCTTCAGTGAACTGATTCCAGACTAATTTCTCAACAAATATTTCTGCATTAATTTATTAATAATTTATTTTTATATTTTATATGTTAAGCCAAACCTGTGTAATTTTGCAAAGATTCAGTAGTACATTAGAAGTTCAGAAGTCTGTAACTAGTGTTAGTAACACAGTCATAAAATAACATCTGAAAACCTCGGTCTTCTCAAATTGTTACTGATTATATTGTTTAGGCAAAGTCAGGATTTGGGAATCTGTAGTTTATGTAGCCAGACTTAAAAATATGCAAACACACTCCCTGCTCGTCTGTTGTTCACGTTACAGAACTCTGACCAAATCATTGCTAAAACTCTTATTGGAGAGGTTCTGGTGATAAGAGTTTATTTTAATTTGGCCCAACTGTACATAAAGATGCCAGCAGGAGCTGTTTATTCTATTTTTCTTACAGTGCATTCTTACTGACTACTTTGTGCTGACACTTTTCTGTGCAACCATAGAACAAGCCAGAACAGGGATAATTCAGGTGAAATTTGAACTGACAAAAAAGGAAAAAGAAATCCATTTTCATCTGGGTCAGTTCTCTGATGTGACTAACAAAGTTTGTCATAAATGGCAGTGCTAGCACAAGGCTTAAGGTGGAAGTGAAGGTTGAATATGGAACTTTTCGATTTTAGAGGTAATACAAGTTCCCGGATTAAAGCAACTCTGTGAGCAATTTTTTACTTGGTTGCAATACTTTGTTTTCAACCTGTTTGATAGTGAGAGCTTTGCTCTTGATAGCTGTTCCCTTCTTGCCATCTGAACTCCTGTTGTTTGTTGTCTACTCTACATTCTTGTGTCCTTCACTGAGCTTCTGAAATGTAGGGAAAGCTTTTGTGGAGCATCCCATCTTAGTTAAGAAAAACAATTATCTTCTCAGGTCCCAGCTGTGGGTGTTGTTTGTTTGTTTGGGTTTTTATTTTAGTTTTTTGTTTGTTTTTTTAATACTGATTATAGTGGCAAATACTGTTTTTAATGCATGGGAAACACAGAGATGATCTTTGAAGACTTACTAGGAAGCCTTGATTTCTTTGGCCACTTTTCCCTCTTACAGAACATTAAAAAAATCTATCTAAGCTCTTTTCTCTTAGCACACTGGAGAAACAAAAATATTCCTATATGATATTTTAATAACAGTTTTCCAGTAAGACTGGCAAAGAAAGCTCTTTTGGTACTGTGCATTTATAATACACCACTCTCCAAGCAGTGAACAGAGTTGTTCTTTGGTAGAAATCTTAGATTCTCCTATTAAAAATTAATGCAAATTGGTTTTCATTCCCCAATAGCCACAGAATTGAGCTGTCCCTTTGGACCAACCTTGTAAGAGCCCATGATAAACAATTATTTCATGAGCTTACAAATACTTTTTTTTTTTTTTTTTATAAGTTTGGAAGTGCCTGAGCACACTGAACAGAAGATTCATTTAGAAGTGGATTAGAGACATTTCCATCTAAATGCCTGGTGCATACTAATAAACTCATACAATTTTGGTATTCTTTCCACAAGAAAACAGATAAAAGAACAATGTTGTAGATTTCACTTATTAATGAAGTTTTCATTGGAAATTCTTACTGGGGAATTTCCAAAAGTTAATTATTTGCCAAATATTTTACAAGTGAACTCATTATTGTGCATTCTTAATGGTTAAATGGCTACTTGAAGTAATTTGAGCTTTTCTATTGTGAACTTCTAGGACTACTTTCACATAAACAAGCTGGTTTTCTGTTGTCTTACTTGGATATAATTACTATCAGCATTGTAAATGGGAAACGGGAGTTCAGTTTCCTAAGTGCATTCAGGTACCAGTTTTTTATGGATTTAGATAGAAATTGCATGACTGCATAAAGTACTTAATAACCTCGGTTCTGCTTATGTCTATTAGACATGAAACAAACATGTCCATAGAGCTTCAGTGCTCATTAAAGAAAGTTTATGCTGGTAAATCTGTTCTTGTGCTTCTAGTACAGCATTGGGAAAGTTTCCTTAGCAGCATGCAGGGTACCTGCAAATTTATTGAGCTCGTAGGATTTGTGTTATTAATTTATGGAGTATGATTTCAGCCAAGCATTGCCTCTAGCAAGTATCAGGTTTTTATTGTGATAAAATACTGCCTGTTAGCATTTTAGGATGTGTGTATATGTGCCATGCTCCATCTCTCTGTATATGTATTGATCTGTTTATGTGTCTGTTTATGTAGAATACTGCTCAGTTCTTCAGTTGTGCAGCATTGTTGTATTCAGTCAGTATTAGAGTTGTTGAAAAATGCTCAGTCTGTATCACCTCCTGCATTAATAAGGTTGAGGCTCTTGATGCTAATCAAATCAGCCTTCTTCCCTGAAAAGTTACAAATTGCTACCCTTATAAGATAAACAAGAAAAATTAAACTTGAACATGTAAGGCAGGACTCCAAAAGTGACAGAAATATTGTAGTGAAAATGGTGTAGAACATCCTTTATTGAGGAGGTTAGTGATTAGGGATTGTGTTTCAGGTTTTGAGGACCCCAGTTGCCGTGAAGCCTGGTGCAGAGCGGTGTGGCTGCAGGCTGGGGCAGAGCACAGCTGAGCTCTCCAGTGCTCCCTCCTGCTGATCCCTGTGCTCAGCAGCCCTAGTCCTGCCTCTCTCCCAGCTCCCACGTGTTCCCAGCCTCTGCTGTCTGCTTTTTGGTTTGGTTGTACTGGGTTCTGCATTATGGTGGATTATATACATACCATGAATTCTCTTAACATCCAAATATGAACCAGTCAGATTGCATGTGCTTTTGGGAGATTTAGCAGAATTCTTCTGAAGTTCAGCAGTTTTTGAGGCTGTGTGTTGGGTGGAGGCTGTATTACCTTGATAGATCCATCAGTATCTCCTGTTATTTTTGTGATTCGTGTATTCAATGTAGAAATATTTTTATTAAACGTGATTAGGCTTTCTATGTAAAGGTGGCAACCTGTAATTTCTCTTCTGGTTTCCTGTCAAAGTTTAAACAAACTGCCCTTGTCTCCTGAGATCATTCTCTGACTCTTGGAGTCACATGGAAGTGTTGTCTGCTGTTCCGTGTCTGGAACAGCTTGTGACTGTTTACTGGAAAAAAGCAGCAGCTACATTGTAGAAATGTGCAGTGTAATATCTCTGAATAGCTCTGTTGTTGTCTTGTATAGGAGAAATCACCTACTCAGCTACAAACACAAGAAGGATTCATTGTGCAAGTCACGCACTTACTACTCACGTTTTTTATTACTTTCCTAAATTTTCATTTTGAAAGGTTTGCTCCATTTAATATTGCTCATTATAGATGTCCAGATGAGGGATAAAAATGGGTCGTGTAAAATTCCAAACCTGCATCTTGTGAAGAAAAAAATTAATTTCTACAGGTGTTTGGAAATCACATCTGTTAAATTTGCAAACTTTCTCATGTTTTGGCTGAAGCTGGTGTGCACACGTTCTCTGTCCTGCTGTATCTTAACCCTTAGGTTCAAAATAGACATTCTGTGTTAGGCTGTAAACCTGAGAGCAGAAGATAAGCCAGGCCAGAAAATCCAGAATGTGTTTGTGTTGGATGAAATGAAACTAAATGCAGTTGCACTAAAATAGGATTAGAATGAACATGTTGCAGTGTAGCCACACAATTATGGGGAATGAAGGAGGGAAGTAAAAAAGGACTGGCTTTGGAAAGAGAATGATGTAGCAGGCATATTTTAAACTGTAGTAAGTCCAAATTGAAGATGTGTGAATGTATTTCATTTCTTTTCTGTTTGGTTGTGTCAAAGTAATGAAGTACTGAAATAGTTTGATAATAATAATAATTTGCTTTTAGAAGTGTCTCCCATGTGATAGTGAAAATATTATACTTGGTAACAGATAAGTGAATGCTACCAAAAAACATGCTATGGAAGTTGCATTTCATTTCATGGTGTATTTAGCTCTCCATATTTTTTTATTAGAAATGCAGTGATACACTGGCAATACAGAGAGAGAGAGGAATAAAAATTACTCAGAACTCAGTTTGTGAGGAGGTGGTTTTTCTTCATACACAGGAGGTGACTTAGAACTTCTCGTTGAATAGTTGAAGACTTAATACCAACACCGAAGAGAAATTGCTTCAGTAAATGGCTTGGGCTTTTACAGTTATTTAAGTAAATGGATTATTTGAAGAAGTGCTGGGCATTAAGAAGTTTCAGGCCAGACCATGCTATATATTGAAACATATTCATTACAATGTTTAACAGAAGTAGGGCTTGTCATTCTCATGTGCCCCATTATAAGATGTTGTTTTCAGCTGCTGTGGACTTGTGTGAACTTCTGTTGGTACTGAAGCTGTCAGAATCAGATTTTTTATTTTCATATTCAAAAGCTTATTTAAGCATATTTTAGCACTGTTTGAGGAAAGACTTTAAGGCTCCAGGAGATCTGTTTATAGACATTTTCACAGTTCCTGCCACTTCTGGCATAGAGTATTCATGTATATGATAACAGAGGTCAATGAAACTTGTCTCCTCACATCTTCAAACAGTCCCAGAACACAGATCATAATTCTGGCAGCTCAAGGCTACAGACTTAGACCATGACATTTTTATAGGTGAACAGCTGAGTCAAAAGCAGAGATGCTGCTGCTGCTCTTAGGGACTTCCAGGCAGATCCCTGATTGTATCAGGGGCAAGAGATCCAGTAGGACCAGTAGGACAGCTGGGTGCAGTAGCTCAGGCTGAGGAGCAGGGGCGGGGGCTGCGCTGGAGACAGCGAAAGGTGCATTTCTCTCAAGAGTCTGGGACACTTTCAAGTGGCTGCAGTGGTAACCACCTGAGGAAAAGACCTGTTCTACAGCAGGAGATAAATGGGGGATTTATTGCAGGCTGTGGTTATACTCCTTGGACACACAGAAACTGATTCCTGTCAGTACAGCTGCCCCAAGAGCAGAACATGACCGTGAGATGGCATCTCAGCAACTGGGACTAAACATGCCAAACCTATTACAAGCAAATTAGGCTTCAGCAGTCTTTAGTCCTTAGTTTCTTCTAAGCAAAATCTCAGAGCCAATATGAAATTACACTTTTCCTGGAACACTCTTGTACTCCCACACTATTTATGGTAGACAGCAGCAGTGGGAGGGGGTTGATCTGATGACAGAAGTGAAAGCTCTGTACAGGAATAAAAGGAATTACCGAGTTAGGTTACTGAAGGAAGAGTTACTGTTTAGCTTTCATAAATTTTGGCTGTGACACTGAAAAGTATAATTTTGTGTAGTGATTTACTTTTTAAATGGTCTTCAGTCTCATTTGCCTATATGCTTTTTTATTTTATAGCTTATGCCAGACCAATTAGCATATTTTTTCTTCATTTGGATCTTCTGTTTTATGAAGGAAACCAAGAAAATGTCTCTTTCATTAGACAGTCACAGTAAAAAGTTGAAAGTGTGTTTGTGTTCTGTTTTTTGAATTCTCTTGCAAATGTCTCTATAAATGCAAAATGTGATGTGGCCTGATGATTCTGAATTCAGGAAATTCATAAAACTCTGAAGTACGTAACAATAGTCAGCTATTTTCAGTTTTTAAAATGAGTACTAACTGAAGTACAGGAATGTGTGCTTGTTTAAAGGATGGTGTTGTTCAAACCGGTTAATTTTTAATAGTGGAGAATTGCAGATCTTGATCTCTGCATCTAAAGGAAGTGGTGTGTGGTTTTGTTGGGTTTGACTGTGGACTGGGTTTCTTGTGGAGTTTCTTTTGAGTTTTGTTGTTTGAGGTTTGTTTTGGTTTTTGTTTTAAGTTGGTCGGTTGTTTTCATTGGTTTTGGGTTTTGTTTTATTTTAAGTACTGCACAATATTGTCCATTTTTAAATGCTGGTTATCTCTTTTTCCTGGAGGGGTGTTAGTTAAACTCCATGTTTACCCAGAAGAGGTGGATAACTTGAAACTGGTAAAGAGTTAAGGGTTCCTTGATACTACAGACTTAGAATTGTTGTACCTACAGGATTTATATAGGCTTCTCCTTTCCCCTCCCTTTCTTCTATTTTAGGTGAAATTGTAGTGAATGAAGTAAATTTTGTTAGAAAGTGCATTGCAACAGACACAAGCCAGTATGATCTGTGGGGCAAGTTGGTGTGCACTAACTTCAAGATTTCCTTCATTACGGATGACCCGATGCCACTGCAGGTTGGTTATTGTTCACATGGGTGCATCATGAAATGATAAGTGAAATTATTCACACAGTCTATCTGTCTCATATCTGATACAAATGGATGCCTTCGAAGCAGGCTACAGGATGAGGTTCCGCTGTCCTGTTCTGGATGTGTTGATATTCCATCCATTCATATCAGGATAAGAGCAAATTTGTACAGAAGTACATCGAGCTCCATTCACCTCCACATATGGAGGCTTCCCTGGGAGGTGGTTTTACAAAAGGCAAAGCAGGAATTATACACAGGTGTGTTCCTCCTCAAACACATGTTTGTAAATGTCCCTTAGACTAGACAAGTGTCAGATCAGCAAAGCTCTCCATGTGGGGGAGTTTTATTGATGGCACTGATGGAAGGCAAAGTAACCATGAAATGAGTTTTCATTGTAGATGAAGCAACAAGAAGAGGGGAGAACTCTTCTGCTTTGTCAAAGCAGGACTCATGATATTCAAAACCATGATCAGTTTTTGAACAGCACAGCACACAACATTGGAAATCCAAGTAGTCAGCTGCATGTTATTTTCAGTAGAGTTTGCACTTCCATTTGAGGCTTTTAAAGGAAATGTTTCATTAACTAAAGATATGTAAAGCTCTGGAAGTAGATAGGTGCTTATTCAATAATGGTTAGGAAGTTTGACCAAAACTACTTCAAAAAGTTAATTTTTGGCATGAAGTAGTTGCCAAAAGTTGTCCCTGAAAGAATTAATATTTTTTTCTTTCTACTCTTACAAAAGTAATAATTGCAGATTTCTTATTTTATACTTCAAATTGTATTGAATTTCTAACAGTAGTTTTTGATACTAATCCAGTAAATTCAGTGCAAATAGGGAGGTTACTTTGCATATTCCACTGGAGTTTCTAAACTGCTGGGTGTGCACTTCAGCAGCCTTTAATTATCTGGGAATAGGCAAGGGTGATACCTGTCAGAAAAGCCTAGGCTTGCCCGATTTTTTTATTGTAGTTTCTTCAAAGTTATGCTGTGTACCTTGTTGCAAACTGCAGAATTGCAATTAATGGCTGTGAGTTCATGTATTTCAGAAATTCCATTATAAAAACCTCCTCCTTGGTGAACATGATGTCCCACTCACATGCATTGAGCAGATTGTCACAGGTATGTTGAAAATAGTTAAGTATAATGACAGGCTTTGTTCTTTTTCACTGCAAAACTGTTACCTGCCTGTTGAGTTCTGCAGAATTGTTGACACTTGATGTTTTATGTTATTACTCTTCCTTGATTTAAAGTATTTGGTTTATTTGAAATTAGGATAAAAGCCTCAAATGCTGAATAAATCTTGAGGTGCCATGCAGGAGACTTAGTTGGGTCTTTATAGTGTAGACTTTCTGTTTGTAACTACCATACTGGATCAACAGGTGTTGTAGGAGAGACAGTATATATATGTGCATATATATATATATTGTTATAGCAGTACAAAATTTTGTCAGCAACGTTTTTACATTGAATCATCTGAATTTCTGCCACTGAAATACACTAGATTGCAAAAAGCACATAGCTTATACAGTTAGACATAGCCAGGATTTCTGACAAGAGAAATGCTGAAGTTTTCAATCCTATCTAATTCTCAGCAAGTTAATAGCTGGTGGTCTCAAAAAATCTGAAAATGGCAATCAACATGTTAATCTGAAGGAACAAAATACTTCTGGTGGAGGATCAGGTTTTCATTTGGTGGATACTTTAGACTAACCTATTTAAGAATGTTTTTCATTTAAAATTGTAAAATTTCATACAAGTGGTAATTTAAAAAATTTTGTTTATGGCATGGGCTGTTAAACACTTGATTTTCTGACTATAGGTAATCTAAATTACTGGCTTTAAGTTTTCAATGCCCAAAGTTGGTTGTGATCACTGTGAAAAGGTTAATGTGTTTCTGAGGAAGAACATAATGAAGAAATGCTATTTTTTTTTTTCCAACAAAGAGGTGCTATTGGCCTGTTATGCTGTTATGTTGTCTTGCACCATTTCACATTTGTTACCCCTTTTCTAAAACATGAGGTTTACCCTAACTTTAGTGATACGTAAGCTTTTACTAACAGGAATTAACTAATTTTCTAACTGAATCAAAATATTCTAATAAATAACAAATTTCTGGTAGCAACATTACTGTTACCAACATTGAGCCAATCTTGTATTCTCTTACATAACACAGCTGAATAATTTTGTCTCTTCTTTGCAGTGAATGACACCAAGAGGAAGCAGAAGGTCCTTGGTCCCAACCAAAAACTTAAATTTAATCCAACTGAATTAATAATTTATTGCAAAGACTTCCGTATTGTCAGATTTCGTTTTGATGAAGCGGGTCCTGAAAGTGCAAAAAAGGTATTGTTATCTTGTTATGAATTCCTGCCTTGAAGTCATTACATGTAGCAACAGCTGTGCTGGTCAGAACATTTTGTATTAATATGTTTTGATAGAGAAGTAGGGGGAGTAATTGCAAATTATTCAGTTTCTGTTGCAGGAGAATATCTAGACATTTAGAGTAAAATCTATTAGGGAAAAATTTTAATATGATTTATTAACTGCTTATTATTGTATAAGATAGACCAGTCTCGTGTCTTATCTGTTGTACATTTAAAAGTTATTAATTTATTAAATAAATATTTTTAAGGACTAGAATCAGAATGTTGCAGCTGTACAACAGATGTTTGCATTTTTATGGAAAATGTTTCAAGCTTTGATACATTTTCTGAAAGTCATAAGCTGAATTTACCCAGAGGTTGAGCGTACAGTCTTACATGGTATCCCTGATGGTGTCCCACAGCAAGTTCTCCAGCAAGCCCATTTACCTGGGCTCTTTCTCAACATTTTATGAGCAAAGGCTTGTTCGGCTCTTGACAGGGGCAGTTGCTCGGGTCTGTGCGTTCCCGGAGGTTGCCCTGCCCGCCCGCCCGTGCCCCGTGCTGCGGTGGGGCTGTGGCGGGCCGNGCCCGAGCCATTCCCGAGCCATTCCCGAGCCGTTCCCGAGCCATTCCCGCTCCGTGTCCCCGCTGCCCCAGCTCCCGCAGCCGGCGTTTCGTAAGGAGTGACCCACTTTGCTCTCGGAGCTTAACAATTCCCCTTCTCAGTGGGATCAGGTTTGGGTTTAGCCCTGTAAGTCCCAAGGACCATCTGCCCGGGCATTAGTCTGTGTGCAGTTACTGGCGGAGAGCTGCTGGAGCCCCTTTGCCCTCCGGGAGACGCGCGGGCAGGGACCGCCCTGCTCTGGCCTTGCCCCTGCTCCCGCTGCCCCCCTGCCTGCTGCCTGTGCGCGTTGGAACCTTCCATGTCTGGCAGTCTTTCACCACTCATTCCCTTGCACAGCTTCCCCGAAGTCCCCCTGGAGCAGCCGTCCCCTGCAATATCTTTACAGCAACTGTTTCTAATTGGCTGTCACAGCAAAGGAGAGGGATTAGCCTGGAGGAGGAGAGAATAAACTCAGCATCTCATTAACCTTCTTTGTGCTGTGTTTTCTTATGCAAGAGCAAACAGTGAAATTCTTTTATGAATGCCTTTACATTAGGCATTTATAATTGCATGGTCTTAGGAGGTTTCTTCTGACAGGAAGAACAGCTAGGTCTAGAGAACCAGAGCCTGTGTGGTTAGAGAGCGTGTGCTGGTGGTGACCAAAAGTGTAACAACTGCCATTTTCAAATACCAGAATATGCTTATTAGTGGAGAGGAAGAAAACTTGTACAAATATCAGCTGTGTGGTTACTGTTGCAGTTTCGATGCATCAGGTAGGTTACTGCAGCTTTGTGTGTATGAGTGTAGCACAGAAGCACTTTCACTGAAGGGAGATCAGGTTCTGCTAATCTTATCTAATGTTTCCATAATAACATTATTCTGTTAGCATTAAAATATAAATTTATAGAACCATGAGATCCTTAGATCAGTTTTCCTGTACCAGGATTTTGCTTCAATTATTTTGGGATGCTGCTGAACACATCTAGAGTGGTATTACATAGCATATTGAATGGAGTTGTTTTGTTCTTTCTGACATTTAGATGGCATGCTGGCACCATGGTATGGAAAGATTTTATCTGGTTTCTGTTCCTGCCCTTTAGGTAGTACATATTAACAAGGTTGTCCTAATGTTTAAAAACAGAAGACAGTGATCAGGGCTCCTTAAAGTTCTGAAGGGCCTCCTTAATAAGTATTTACATCCAACTGTTTGTACAAGAAAATTTTGGTAGCTATCTACCTGGAAAAAATGTGTGTGCATAACTTTTGTAGAGAAAACCAAGACTTAAAGTGTAACTGAGATGTGATGTGAGGGGAAGCCTGCTCCTGGGCTGAGGCTGCTTTGCTGCCTGACTGGGAGAATGCCGTAGGACAGGACTGACCATGGAATTGGGGTCATCATCACCTGGTCCACCTTTCTTTGCAGACTTGCCAAGATTAGATCAGGCTGTAGTCAAATGTCATCTTAGTAATACACAGGAGTAGCACTCTATAAATAAAGTCCTGGTAGATCCAAACTAATTATCTACCTGCTAAAATGTGCATTTCAAAAGAGAGGAGTATAAACGTCTCTACTGTTGCCAGATGATCACAAATGTTCTGATTACAGCAGTAGTTATATAAAAACAATGTCCATGCAATTAATGTTTCAAAACCAGCTTTAAATATATGGAATAGTTAGAAGGACAACAGATGCTAACTTTATGCAGTTAAGTAATTTGTTTCAAGCATAGTTCCTTGCATGTACTGGAAATATTCAGCAGCATCCAGTGACATAAATTGGTGTTGGCAAAGAGTGTAATCTGTTCCTAAGGAAGTGTCTCTATTTGCTGAACAGGGCATAAGGGAGAATAACTAATTAAGCTGCCTTACTAGAATAGAGATTATTCCAAGTCTTTCTTTGAGGATCTCAGAAAGATCCTCTTTCCAAGGATCTCTGGATGCTGTGAAAAGAAGGATCCAAGTTTGAAAGCAGGCTTCTGATGTGGACAGTCTGACAGACTTGACTGCACATAGACACATGGGTAATGTTGACAGAACTTTCAAAGGTGGTTTTTTTTGCCTTTAAGCAGAAAAATTGTGAGAACACATTCATTTATTTTCAGGTAAATTTATTACAGAGATGCTTAAAAATCAGTTCTGTTAGAAAAATGCCCTCAGTACTTGTTGCAGCCAACACATGCTAATAAAACACTGTCTCAGCATTAGTCAGCCAGGTAAATATTTTCTTCCTCATTTTTATTAGTGGATATTTGGGAAACAAGCGTTAAGGGAAAATAGAAGGAATGGAAATTTGCACTCACCACTGTTTAGCAGTTTAATTCTGTTTTGTCTCTAAAATAAAACCATAGAGTCTCCAAAGGAAGGAAAGCCAGATGGGTGTGGGAGGAAGTGGAGGATGGGGAAGCAATGGTAAGCAAGTTGGGGAAGTCTTAAGTTAGGCAGTGCAAAAAGAGAAGCATTTCACATTCCTTAGAGGAAAGGAATTATTTTGTTCCAAATGACAGCAAACAGTCAAACTGAAAACTCCTGCTATTTTTTAGGCACTGCAGTATTTGACATTAGACTGAGAAAAGCAAATGTGTGAAAAGGTGAGGCTGTAGATCTTCTGACTGTCAGGTGATGGCCCGTGTGTTGCCTCAGTGTGCACATGGATCTCAGCAGTGCCCCAGAATGGCACACACTGAGCCTCCATGAGTGTATCTCCATTTTCTCATCACTTTCTCTTCTGCAGCTCCCTCAATTCTTTTCCTTCAGGAAGCTTTTTTGAATGAGTATGAGAGCTGTTTCAGAATCACATGTTCAATCAAAACAGAAGGAAATTTTTTAATCTCAAATCTTGTTTCCTGTGCAATCAAAAGCTTTTCCTATGTCATAACACTTGGGATGGAGGGGAACACTTTTTCCTCCCTAATTGCTATAAACAATAATATGAAACTCTCAAGAGTTTTGGACAAATGGTCCTGACCCTTTTTAATGTGTTCCTCATGCCTCCCCAACTCTATTACCTTATTCTAATTGTTTATACAGATCACAAGATTGGTATTGTTTCAAGGCATAGGAATGCACAAGATACTGTCCTTGCAGGGGATGAAGAAAATATATTTTTAGAAGTAAACTTACAGAATTGCAGAATCAGAATGGTTTGGGTTGGAAGGGCCCTTAAAGCTCATCTCATCCCCCCCTGCCATGGGCAGGGACACCTTCCACTGCACCAGGTTATTCAAAGCCCTGTCCTGGTCTTGAGCACTTCAGGAATGGCACAGCCACAACTTCCCTGGGTAAAGGCAAAAGGTATTTTAAAAAATATGGATGAATTTTTAAAATAATTCTCATTATGCTGAATGCTTATTTTCCCAATAGGTTTTCTAGCCTAGGAATATGAACAAAACCTGTCTGTGGGACTTGATGTAGTCCTGCTTGTGTGACTTTGTACCACAGTAGATCCCCTGCTTGGGATAGGAATTGCAGTAGCAATGAAACACAGTATTTTTCCAGAGTTCATAAGCCAGGTAGCCTGGCTTAAGGAAGGAGGGAAAATGCAAGGCTGTGCTAATTTAGCACATCTGAAATGTTGCTGTTCACATCTGAAATGTTGCTTCTTCTGCAAGAGCATTAGCAATACTTTGAAGCTCTTGCCCTTGGTAAAATTCTATTGAAGAGGAGGGTGTGCCCTGAAAGTACAATTTATTTCTCTCAGATAGGGGTTGAACAGGGGCCACTGACATAGGGAAATGGCTTTTATACTATGAAATAACTACAGCATTGTGTTTACTGCTTTTAATAAATGAACTTTCCAACAAGCAGCCTATTCTCTTGTTATTTGGCTGAGCCTAAATATCTTCAGCTTTACACAATGGTAAATTGGCAAGACTACCGAACATTTTTGAGTTTGATATGAGAACGCTTCCTGTAAAACATGTTTGTCTTCCAGTTTAGAGTGTTCTACTTATGGCCATAATCTGCTGAGATCTGTGGAATGTGCTTGTCTTCTGAATCTCTGAGACAATAAAGCTATTATAGGGATTTAGTGAGGAACAAACAGAAAATTAGCACGTCTTTAGTACTTGCTTAGTGTATCTATGAGTGGAATTTTTCTAAAATATAAAAATAGAGACAGTAGCAGGATAAATCTATCACTTTTTAAAATAAGAGAAATAAGCTCTGAACCTGTGGGTGGACTGTTTCACACATGCAATACATGGTATGAGTTACATCTATTCCATGCAACACCCAGAGCACTTTCCAGCTCCTGCTTTATTTAAAAGCACAACTCATTTTTTGTGGGGAACTGGATCTGGATAGTTACTATCTCCCCCCCACCATTTTATCCCTTTTCACACAGCGCACACGTACTCCCTTTTTCAAATGTGGCAAGCAAATGACAGAGATTTCAGCTGCTGCCTATTTAAAAATAGGTTTTACAGTATTTCTGTTGTGTTATTTGGCAGCACCACGGAATTTTTTTCCTGCAGTTTGTCCTGAAGCCTTGAGTGTAGATTAGCATAGTAAAAGGCTTTCAACTTTCACTCCATAAATGAAGATGAGGAGTAGCTCTGCTGGAATCAGTTACTGTAGTGAATAGTTACATAGAAAAATGGAAGTCAAAATGTGCATATACACAGATTTCCATTTTGTTTCGTTGTGAATGATAGCCAAAAATAATCTGTCAGAAGTGGCCAAATACTGTTGAATAGCTGGCTTCTTCTGCTGTGATTCGTACACTGAAATCACAAGATTTAGTAAAAATGTGCATGACTCCCAGTTATGTCATTAAAAAATATATCAAATCCTGGAGATGAGCTTGTAAGTGTTCATTAGGAAAGTGCTGCTATACTGTTCTCCAGAGAGACTTGTACTATTTGGGGTTTTTTTGGGATTGTTCACCCCTGGAATGTTCTGTCCTTTATTTCCCTTTGCAGTTTCATTGTAGAACTAAAAGTGGGGAGAACAGTTAAAGAATATTGTTCTAAGACTCAGCTGGAATTTTGTTGTTGAGTGTTTATGAAACAGCATTTTCAGCTCAAGTTAGTCTACTCTCATGACTGGTTTTATAAATACTGGGGACTGCCCTTATCAAAAGCCAAAGTATATAAAAATACAGTAAAGGTTCCATAACACCATGTATGTTGCATACAAACAGTAAAAATACAGCAACTTTCTCCATGCAGATCTCAGCATAACTGAGCTCTTGAGCTTTATTCCCATTGCCCAGTGCTGTCAGCAGGTTCCTTCAGTTCTGTGCTGCAAATCTTTCTGTTCTGTCTATCACAATAAGGACACTTTCCTTCACTAACAGAAAACAATTTCTTGGATATACGGGGTGTTTTTCAAAAATAATATTCAAAACTGCTGAACTCTGAATAAATTTTGTAAATGTGTTTCTAAATATGAAAAGTCAGGAAAAGTTGAAGGGGAGAAAGAAAATAAAAACAAAAAAAATTGGATGGTAAGAATGTGGGCTTACACTATGGTTTTGTCCCTGGTTAAAAGGTACAATTTAATAAAATGCAGAAGCAAATACTGAGGAAGAGGACAAAGTTAAAGACTCCATTCATGTCCTGAATTTTGAAGAATAACAGCACCAATCTCTATGTGATATTTTTTTCTTCCTGAATTTGATTCTTCTAGACATTAGGGGTTTTTGTCAGATCTTTTGTGTTTATTAGTGAATATCTACATTCAAAGACACAGAGACTAGAAATGCTTGATGAAATTTTAAGTGTAGGATCTAATCCTAAATCATGTGCTGCACTCTTAATTTTAATAACCTTAGGGAAAGAACCAATAAGGTTTTTTTAAAAGGAAGTCACCCATGAAAAACCTCCTGGCCCAACTGACAACTTTGTAGCCAAAATATCTGTCAAATGCTGTTAAACACTGATACCACATTTTAGTTCAGGACATGCCTGAACTGTTAATTGTTCAAAAATGTGCTGGTAAAATTCCATTATGTTATTTCTGAGTTTCTCCCTTCTCCCCTAAGCTGCAGTCAGAACAGTGTTAGGACCTTTTAAACTGACTCTGCATGCTCTTAGGTTCCTCTGCTGGATTGATAATTTCTCTTTTCATTTAAGAAAATATCAAAAGACTGATTTTTAACTTTTTCACAGCTCTGTATATTTGGCACTGTTACAATTAAGGGCAATAATTTTTTTTGTCTATGTAGATACATAAATAACAGTAATAAATGTCTCTTTCCTAGGTGTGCCTTGCAATAGCTCATTATTCTCAGCCAACGGATCTTCAGCTTCTCTTTGCGTTTGAGTACGTTGGGGAAATATATCATAATCCAGGTAAGGATGAAAGTACTTGGGTTGTGGGTTTTTGTCCTGTTTTGTAATATGTATTTATAGTAAGACTTCTGTCCAGAAGCAGTGGCAAAAAGCATTTGAGGCTTTCTTCAAGGGTAACAAAACTGGCTTGTTCTGCACCCAACCTCTTATGATTTTAAGTCATTCATTGGGATAGACATTAATGACCAAAATCCAAAGAAATGTCTTTCCTGTCTGAAACAGAGCCAAACTGTGCCAGCATGAACACTCCTATTTCTCAGTTCCCGCTTTCATCCTCCTGTTGTATGTCTCTGTTGGTACTCTGGGTACCCAGTGAATGTCCCATCAGGCAGGCTTGCTCACCTGCCCTTCTTTTGGGAATAAGTTTCTCTTCTGGTGGTATTGCAGGAGGATTTGTGCAACTTGGGACTCCATACCTACTTTCCTAGAGGCTTACTAGGCAGTTCTTACCACTCAAAACCTCCACCACCCCTGCTGAGTTGGAGCACACCCTCTCTGCTCAAGGCCAATCTCCAACTGAACCTTGTCAGTTAGGTAAGCCTGCAAAGATGCCTTTGGAACTTGATTTCTAGCGTAATGCTGTGCGGTCAGTGCTGAGCGTTCCCCAGCCGAGACACAGCTGAGAGCCGTCAGTTGCAGGGTGACAGGCCTCCCACAGAGCGTGCTGCTGCTGCAGAGCCGTGGGACTGACATCTCAACTCAGCAGCTGGCACTAGACACCACTGACTGCCTGCTACAAAACGTGAACCTTGTGGAATCATGAGATCAGGCCTCCCAATTTGCAATGTATGGTTTTCATCCAGGTGCCTCTATGACTGCCCTGTGCATGCACAAGAACAAGTGTGCATGTGATTATGTTGCACACATAATTACACATGGAATTTCTTACCTCATAAAGCTTGGGCAATTATTAAGGTCCATGTATTTTCATGTTATAAAGTACTAGGGAGGAAGCCAATTTGCAGATAAAATTGCAATAAAACGTTAGGCTGTCGCAAAGCTGCCTTTACTCTGTCCTTAAAATACCATTTGCTATATGGAAAAATACCTAGTGGAAGAATTACATAAGGTGGGTAAAAATGTTCCTCTGGAGCAGCAGACTAGAATGGCAAAGGGGAGTTGTTCTGCCATGCTGCAGTTCCTAAGAGAATTTGAAATTCCTTTGGGTTGGGATGGGGTGTTCGTGTTGTTGTGAACCCTGATGTTTGTCCCACAGATCTCTGGCTTTGCTCTTGCAATTCCAGTGCTGTTTAATGACTCTATCCCTGCTACTCCCAGTAAAGTCGAAGGTGAAATGCTGTCTTTGTGCTTCCTGGGGAACATAAAAAGCCTGCATTTCTCTGCTGTATGTGTACATTGTTTTTTTCCCAGGCTATATTTGATAGTTGTATATACTGCCCTTAAACATTGACTCTTTTTGTAATTATTGAGTTTCTCTGTTTACCATCTTTGGAGAACTACTTCAGCCTGATTTTAGTCCTGTTTTCTTCTGAAAATCCTAAGTAGTCAGAGTGCCAGTGCAAGAATGAAGTTAATAGATACAGAAAGCAGAAACTGCACAGGTTATGGGATGTCAGCAGAGCTGTGACTGTTCTGCTTCCTTTGGGCAGGTTCTTGCTAAGGCTCAGAGCTTTCATGGGGGAGGTAACAGGGCTGAATTTCAGTTTATTCCACTTCCATCTAAAAATGTACTTCAGGTGTCAAGAAACAAAATGTAATTTCTTTTCAAGCTGACTGTCCCCTTGTCATCTAAAGAATGACCAGCAAATGAGATCCTTCTGTATAGTAACACCCTCTCTATGTTCCTGATCCCTAAGCACAAAATGATAGGCCATCTTTTTGTGTGGATATAAATCTATATAGAGACCTCAATATTTTAATATGGCCTTCCATTTCTTTTGTTTGCTGTTAATACAGCAGTCATTTAAAGTTGCTGGAATTATGTAAGTTTTATTCTGCTTTCTTGACATGGTAGCTATTAATGGGTAGCCTGTAAAGGGTTCATGTTTTTAAAACATTGCAGACTGGCATATTGAAGAAAGAAAGCCTGTGAATGCAGATAACATTTGTTCCTGAGTATTAGTATGCCTTGGTTTCTATCAAGCAGCACAGCAGGCCAATTTTATGTTGCTTTTCTAATGAAACTGCAGGGAAAAAATACATTGACATCTTCATGTATCATCAAGCTGCCATAAAATCACCACTTTCTTGTAATACAACATAGGTAACATAGATAATACTAGTCCTCATGCTAATGGCTTATTTTTGTAATTAGGAAGGGAAGAGTTTGTGTTTTATTTATTTTTTAATGGGCATTGATGACTTTCCTTTTCCTAGCAAAGAAGGTGAATGGCATAGACCCAGGAGGTGGTGGCGGTGGCATCGGCAATGCCAGCGGTCAGCAGACTCCTTTGTTTGAAACTTACTCGGATTGGGATAGAGAAATCAAAAGGACAGGTGCATCCGAGTGGAGAGTGTGCTCAGTCAATGAAGGTTATATGATCTCCACTTGGTAAGTGTGTCCTGGGACACCAGCAGGAGGGAATTGGGCTGTCTTGTCCTGTGTGCCCCACAGCCTCTGTTGCAACCAACTGTGCCCTGCACCTCTTCATTGTGCTGCTCTCTGGAGAGGTCTCCAGATGATAGATGCTTCAGCTCTTGTCCCTAAATATTGGTGTTTGGTCCAATATTGCCAGGAGGCTGTGCCTGAGCTGGCTGGCCCTTGCTGTTGCTATCTGGCAGCACTGGTGTTTTCACCCCAGTGGTACCTCAGGCTCTGTTGGTGTTGTAGCTGAGGGCTTGGAGGCAAGTCCAGGCCTGCAGGAGCTCAGGTTTACCCTCCACTGAGAGGTTCCAAGGCGATGGTGAAGGAAAGGAGCCGATTCTGATGGAGGGTTTGGATTCAGAGTTTCATTCCTGACCCAAAGGCCTGTGAATCCTGCAACAGCTCCACCAGAATCCTCACCACATGGCAGGCCAGGTCTTTTAACCAGGGGAGAGGGGGAGGAAAGGAGCCAGTTCTGATGGAGGATTTGGATTCAGAGTTTCATTCCTGACCCAAAGGCCTGTGAATCCTGCAACAGCTCCACCAGAATCCTCACCGCATGGCAGGCCAGCTCTTTTAACCAGGGAGAGGGGGAGGGAAGGAACACAGGTGATACCAACCAGGTACGGGGGAAGGTCCTAAGGGACAGAGGACACTTGGATGGTCCAGTGTCTTTCCAGGTGTGGGAAGCATCTTTTGAATTTTGCCAACCACTCAACACCCTTCTGGAATGCCAGGGTTGACAGGCAGCACTCATCAGGGGTCAGGATGTGGAAAGGAGGAATGGTTGACAAACCTGGCAGGGCAATCATCTGGGAGGGGCCTGGGATATCTGAGACACACCGCAACACCTAAAAAGAAATGTCACGTCCCTAAAAGAAATGTCATGTTTTGGCATCTGTTGCTTTGGTGCTTCTGTACTTCCATGTGGGACCTGCAGTTTCTCACCAGCGTCCTTGGGGCTGAGCCCTCGCACGGGGCAGCAGCAGCCACGCCCAGGGGCTGCTCTGGGACAGCCTCACTGAGCTGGTGACACAGCACTGCAGCAAGAGGGAAGATGGTAAAAAACACAGGGCAAAATAACCTTTTTTTATCATGTTTTTTTCCACAAGCCTTCCAGAATATTTTGTGGTTCCGTCTTCCTTAGCAGATCAAGACCTGAAGCTGTACTCCTACTCCTTCATTGGGAGGCGAATGCCCGTAAGTGTCCTCTTTGTTCTGGTACTGCCCCTGTCCAGTATTCAACTTGGGGCTGTGTATGCCAATTAACAGAGTTCTATGCATAGCAGTAAGGAAAAAAATTTGTACAGAATAGCTCTAACCTGCACGATTTTGTTGTTTCTTGTGTTTTTTCCCCACATTAGTTATGGTCCTGGAATCACCCTAACGGGAGTGCCCTTGTGAGGATGGCCAACATTAAAGATGTGTTGCAGCAGCGAAGAATTGATCAAAGGTAAGTGATTGGCCGTGTCACTCTTCAGTCAGAGGGTTAGGATAACACCAGTGGTGACTGTGTCACAGCAGTGGGTGGCAGTGGAGGTGACCCTGTGTCACACTGCAGTGTTGCAGTGCAGGAACTTTGGAGAGACTGGATCCCTGGATCTGGTTCTGGCACAATTTTTATTCAAGGTCATTCCAGTTTCAAATATTGAATAACTTCTCAGGTTTTAAGGTATGTTTACTTTTTAGATAGCAAATCACTCAGATGACAGAATTTATTGATAAAAGGATCAGATTTACTGATCCTGTAATACAGCTTACATTGGTGGAGATTTTCTTACCTCCTTTAGCAAGACAGGAAAAAAAACCTCCTTCATTTGTGGCATTGGGAAATACAATTCAATAGATTTAGTGTCACAATGCACAGGGTATTTCTGTGAAAAATTTGTTCTGCTCTGTCCTTAATGAAAGACTGAAGGCATTTAGTGCCTTGTGTAGGTAGTTTACAAGCTTAATGGTTTTTGCTCTTTGGTTTAATTTGTATCGTGACTTTTTGTAGTAGTGCAAATACCTGCATTGTGTGTTAGGCTGGAGCTCTGAGTTTTAGTTGAAACCCTGTCAGATTTCCTGACTTCATAAACTTCATAGATGTTCTCTTCATTTAACATAGGTAAGTCTTACTAAAAATGATGGAAAACTAAAAATTGAATAGAGTTATATAACTGTCAGTCATCCTCAGATTTAATTTCTCAAATGTGATGTTTTAATGATCCAGCATTTCCATTTTTTTGTTTCGTAATTAGCAGACACCAAAAATGTTTGAGTCAGTAGCTTTATGGCAGGAGCAATGTATCTCCTGACTATGAACCAGTAAATTTTTTTTTAGAATGAGGTGCATGTTTTATGTGGGTTTAACTGTTTGCAGATAGTGGCACGTTTCTTCAAAGTGTTTCTTTCCTCTCCAACAATAAACCTGCTGATTCTCTGCAGGATTTGTAATGCCATAACTCGAAGCCATCCCCTGAGAAGTGACGTTTACAAATCTGACCTGGACAAGTGTCTCCCCAACATCCAGGAAATCCAGGCTGCACACATCAAACTCAAACAGCTCTGTGTCAATGGTATGTTGGGCCTTCCTTCTTTTAGGGGGGTTGCTCTCCTGACATGCACTGAATTCCAGTCAGCCTGGCTGACAGGAGCTGTTACTGGAGGTTGTTCTGCAATGTAATTACTGTCCCTTGCAGAGCCTTTTGATGAAACCGAAGAGAAGTGGCTGTCCTCACTGGAGAACACTCGCTGGTTAGAGTACATTAGGTTGGTACCATTCATAAAATGGTGTTCAATGGGATGTGCAAAGCTTGCAGCACTGTAAGTGAGCAGTGCATCAGTTGAAGGATTCTTTAATATATATGTTAGGTAAATATAGATTACCTGAATACTTTTTCTTGTAGACTGTGAATTTCTGTTAACTGTTAAATTTCTTTTCCTGTCTAGAGCCTTTCTTAAGCATTCTGCTGAGCTTGTCTATATGATGGAGTGTAAGCACGTTTCTGTAGTTCTACAAGGTAATACAACACAGAGCATGCTGTAATTATTTGCATTACTGTGATAATGATTTAGATAAAATCAACTGTAATCTTTATAAATAAACCCCATGGCTTCTGAATATCTCAGGCATTTGGGGAACTCAAATAGAAAATAATTTTGTTATGTGTCTGAACTGTAGTATAGTCCTTAGCATCAAAGGAATATTTTGCTTTGAGTCTTTGTGGGTTTTGTTCTGATAATGATGATAGAATCAAAACCTTAGGGTGAACCTTTGTACTGTGGTAATTGGGCTAATAGTCTCAGCATAAGCAGTATCAGTTTAATTCAGAGGTTCTATATATAAAAGTACTGCACTTAGTGCCCACTCCTTGTGTCTGTGCAAACAGATATTTCAGAGGAAAAGACACTGAAAAACTTGCTCATATCTGTAATTCTGTCATTTCTGTAGTTTTACGAGACCTGTTCAGCTGGTAAATCCCACTGTTCCCATGTAACGGCCTTCCAAAAATTGCTTCAGGGTGGAAAAATGTTGAACATTTCTAGCAGCATGAACAGCCTCCTCCTCAGCACATCTTGGTTTAAGTAGTAGGCAGTTGGGTGGGTATTTTGTTTTTGATGAATGCACTGCTGTGCTGGATACTGCAGGGACTCTTTCTATAGTATGAGTCTCAGTTTAAGAAAAAAGAAGTGTAATTTTCTTTTCGGTTTTGGGATTTTTTTTAAATTATGAGAACAATTAGAAAAACTAGAAGTATATTTTAAAGTAAATTCTAAGAAAAAGATGGAACCTAGTTGCACCTTTTTGCTCTTTGAAATCTAATTCTGTACATGTACATTTACCTTATATATTCTGTATGTTATTCACAGAGGAAGAGGGACGGGACCTGAGCTGTCTTGCTGCTTCTCTCATTCAAGTCATGCTGGATCCCTATTTTCGAACAATTGTTGGATTTCAAAGCTTAATACAGAAGGAATGGGTCATGGCAGGATATCAATTTTTAGATAGGTGTAACCACTTAAAGAGATCTGACAAAGAGGTAAAAATGAATTGTATTTGCATATGATCACAGTATATGCTTGATTCATCCTGAACATTTATTGTTACAGTAATCTAAAAGCAAAAATATATTTTAATACTTTCAAATCTCATTATAATAGTATCAGAGGAAGTAAGTCTTTTTCCAGGGTAGAGATATCTTTTCTTTACCCTCTGTAGCCATGTGAGAATCAGTGACATACCAGGTGCAATCCTGGTTTTTATGTTGCTTTAGGGTTACACATGAAAGTGTCTCACTGCTCCAAACACTAGCACAGCTCGTGTTTCCAATTGAACCCACAGGAGGTGAGGAGTGGGGTTGGAGGGTAGTTTTGCTGTGTGTTTTACCAATCCCTGTTTCCATCCCTGTGGTGCTTTCAAGAGCAGGGGGGTGCTGGAGAAGCCCCGCAGCTGCATGAGCTGACAGGGCTGACAAAGATGGAAGGAGGGGAGAACAGGGCTCAGCTTCCAGCACTGCCAGCTCTTGTTTGGCTCTTCATGGCAAAGGAGGGGCTCCTAACTGCAGGTGGAAGCATAGAGGATTCAGGTTAGGAACCTTTTTCAGGGACAGTGCCTGGAGTCATGGAGCAGGAGCATCCTCAGAGCGTGGAACCCACAGATAAACTGAGGGCACTGAGCACCAAGTGGAGAAAATGGATAAAGAAATGAGATGCCAAGAGGGAAATAATGAAAAGCACCTATTTTGGCTCTAGGAAAGGATATACTGAAGAGTGAAAATGGGAAGGGGAAAATTTTTCTAAAGCTTTACATAAATGATGATTTATACTTTTGCTATTCATGGGCTTCTATGGAAAAGAGCGAGAAAATGTGGTGAGAGATGAACATGGCTGAATCATAAGCTCTCCAGTAATTTCAGACAAGGAAGTAAATACATTGTAAAAACAAAGCCAAGTGGCAAGGAAGGCTCATACAAGCACTAATTTGGAAATTATGAGGGACATATAAATGGCAGAAAGGATTTTTGCAGCTGCACAGGAGCAAGGGGAGCCTAGGAAAGGACTGACTGTGTTTTTACACAGGCAAAGCTGTGCCAAGGTAATGCTGGCAAAGAAGTGGCTAAACAGGAATACAGAGTGTAACAGTTGCATAGAATCTTGAAAAATGCAAGACTCCAACTAGTTTACCCTAGGGTTGAGTAACGTACCAATGGTACAGCCAAATACCACAACTGCAAAGAAATTGGTATGATTTGGGAAAAGCTTACAGTAACTCTGATAATTCCTTGTTTCTTTTCGCAGTCTCCTTTGTTCTTGATGTTCCTTGACTGTGTTTGGCAGCTGCTGGAACAATACCCAGCAGCATTTGAGTTCTCTGAAGTGTACCTGACCATCCTGTACGACAGCGCCCGCATCTCCTTGTTCGGCACCTTCCTCTTCAACTGCCCCCACCAGCGAGTCAAGGAGAGCACTGTGAGTAGGAGGGGCTGCACCTGCTTGTCCAGCAGGACCCTGCAGCCTGCCCCCTGCAAATAACAGCATCCCAGCTAAATGCTTCCCATGTGTCCTTCAAATTGTCACACACTGTCTGGGGCAAAACACTCAGTCCCTGGGAAAACACAGTCATAATGACTTTCAGGTGATCTCTGCAGAGACAGTGGCTAACTATTCAAGAAGAAAGTCTATTGAATTTCTTTGTTGGTTTTTTCCTAGGAAAATGTTGCTCTTCTACATTGTTATTTGTACTCCTCTAGGAAGCAAATCTGTATCTGGAACTCAAAGTAGAACGACAGGCAATAAATAGAATTTCAGACTTCAGGCAAACTTTGAAATCTCTTGACGTAATTGTTAAAATAGTTGAAAAAGTTGGAGATACTGCATAAAATTCCAATAGTAATGCACAATGGAGGCATTTAGAAAACTGAGCACTTAAATTTGTTTTTGAAAACTGGAGCTTATCAGAACTGTGTATAGAAAACATTTGATGGCTGATAAAAGTGAAACTTACTTATTTCATTAAATAGCTTCCCTTTAAAGTTGTAGGTAGCAACCTTACAAAGAGGTAGAGCATTGAGGGACTATTGGTGAATTCCCAAAACGCCAGCTTGGGGGTTAAGAGTAAGCCAACAAACAATTTAATATAATTGAAAAGTAACTGCACAAATGCAGAGCAGCTGTTTTCTTCAGCTGTCTTGCTGCTTTCTTGTGCTACCCTGCTCCTCTTTGCCCAGTAGTTACGTGCTGGTTTTAAGAATCACGAAGAAGCCCATTTTCTTTGATTATAATCTGCCTGAATATTAACTTCTTGCAGGAATTTGCAATAAGCAAAAATATTCAGCTGGGTGATGAGAAAGGCCTGAGGTTTCCATGTGTTTGGGACTGGTCTCTGCAGTTCACAAACCGGGACCGGCTGCTGTTCCACAACCCGCTGTACGTCGGGAAGAGCGCGCCCAGCGTGCACAACGGGGCCCTCCGCACCTTCAAGCGCTCCAAGGTAACCGGGGGCTCTCAGGGGCTGTGCTCACTCAGGGTCCTGCTGGGGAGGCTGCAGGTGCCCTTGGCACCAATGACACTGACCTCATTGTCTCGGCTTCTCAGCCTAAAGAAATGATTTTCTGTAGAAGTAAAGATGTAAATTGTTGAGCCCTGTGTTTTATGACATTTTCTGATGTGGCTGAGTCACTGCCAACATTTGCATTATTTCACTTTTGGAAAAGTGATGACAGGCCGCTTTTCCCCCCAGGGTTGTCAGTATTTTCAGTAAATACTCATTATAAGTCAATCATTTGTTGCTACAAAAAAACATATGTATTTCTTTTTAAAGGCCACAGTGTGCCCTGTGAGCCCTGCAGTAGTGACTCACGAGCTCAGAACTATTTAAAGGTCACAGGATTTCTCTGGATGATGCACCCTGGCAGTTCAGGGAAATTTGCTAATTTGCTATTCCAGTGAACTTAGAATTGGAAAATTACCAGTATTTATTTTCTGCAGAAAAACTACAGCTCCACATTGCGAGGTGTCCCCCCAGCACTAAAAAACGGAATCATCGGTGAGCAGGAGTTCCTCCCAAGAAGAAACTCTCTGATACTAAAACTGAAGCCGGACTTTTTCCAGCCAGCGGAGGGGCAGAGCCGCAGCATGGAGCAGTTCTTCAGAGACTGGTTTGCAAAGCCCGTTGATTTGCACGGCGTCATTCTGCCCCATCTCTCTGGAACACAAATAAAACTGTGGAAACTCTGCTACTTCCGCTGGGTTCCTGAGGCCCAGATCAACCACGGGGGCTCCATCACTGCTTTCCACAGAGTTTCTCTGCTGGCGGACGAGGTGGACATGTTAAACCGCAGCCTGCGGCAGTACAAGAGCAACTCCTGCTTGCAAGGCCACTGCTCAGAACTGGATCAAAGCAGGATGTACTTCAGAGCAAATGGTTTAAATGACACCTCAGGCACCCCAGACTTTCTCTCCTCCTCATTCCCATTTTCTCCTGTAGGGAACCTATGCAGACGGAGCATTTTGGGAACACCTTTAAGCAAATTTTTAAGTGGTGCCAAAATCTGGCTATCCACTGAGACGCTTGCAAATGAAGACTGAGGTGATGTGCAGGTTTTAAGGTTTGAGAGGAATACAGCATATCATTTTGTCTTTTCTAACTTAACACTGCTAAATGCGGCATTGAAAGCTGTAATAATTTTTATATACAAACATTACGTAAGATTTGCACAAATATTTAAAAGCAAGGCAAGTCATGCTTCAAATCGCACAATTTTGTCTTCAGTAGTTCTCATCTGCTGGGGCTTCTGCTCCCCATTTCCTCCTGTTCTTGGGGGTTTGGCTCATTATAAGTTAGAGAGTGTTTCATTAGCTAATTGAAAGGCTTGGTGTGGTTGTTAGTGAGGGTTCTGCTTGAATACCTTTGTTTTCCCAGATAATGACTGAAGTGACCCTTTGATAAAACAGTTTGGAAAGCCAAAGTAGTGCCCTGAAGATGAACTGACAGCTGAAATCTGGGAATACACTATTTATCAGACTGCCTCTTCAGGAGTAATACTTGCATAGATACAAACATACTATGTTCCATGACTGATCACCCTACACTGTGCTAATGCAGTGTATCCATGGAAGGGATTGTTCCCTTTTCTTTCTCTCCCCAAAATGCATTCATTAACAATTAGTCAGATTTGTGCTCTTTGTCATGAGCTTGACTTTTTACTATAGAAATCCACATCAGGACAATGCACTGTTAACCTTAAAACATTTACTGTAGATATGGTATTGTAGTAGCTTTAGAAGTGCCTTTAATTGGGAGGAAACAGTAGCAGGATTACTCTAATGCAGCTGACACCCCCCTAAATTTTTAAAACAGATCGTTGTGGCAAGTTCTTGTTCCATCTCCTGCTTCTCCCTCTCCATTTTTGGAAACAGCAGCATCCAGAAGAAACAGCAGGTGTTCCCTCTTTAAGGTTAAGCTTGTTTGTAAGTCCCACAAGATGCTCACCTTTTTATAAGAGCACCTCAACTACTCGGCATTTTATCCCTGCACGGATCCCGATCCCTGCCAACCCTCTCCACATTTTTTTTTAGGATTAAGTAGTTTTCAGCAGAACTCATACCTGAGCCCTGCTGGGTTCCAGAAAGGAGCACTGGCTCTTCATTGCCAGTTCCACAAGGGGTGCAGGTGCTGCAAGAAGAGCAGTGAGTGGTGCCTTCTTTTTGCAGACTGCACATCCATAGGATCAGTGCAATGAACAAGCACTGCCTGAGGGAATTACATCCAACAGCCTCCTTCTGCTCAATGCAGCAGCCTCCTCCTTGTTCTGAAACTTTTTTAAATTATGCCTGCCTCTCCCTGGATGCTGTGCCACAAAAGGACTCACAGGGAGAAAGGCAGGAGTGTGGAGAATTCCAGGAGGTTGGAGAAATAGTGATGTGTCATTCTCATAGGTTAAGGCTCCTCTCAGCTGCCTTGCCTGAACGATATTTTGTATTAAACACCAATGACACTGACCTCTATCCAGGTGTTGCCTCACCAGCTAAGGCACCAAAGGCCTTACATGATGGACTCAGAGCTGTTCTGTTTTCTCAGTGGGGAAAAAAGAAAGCTGCAGGATGGGAATACGCAGTGAATTTGAGTTTAAAAAAAGGGGAGGAGACAAGATTTGGAGATCATTGTTTGTAAACCCAAACTAATCTTCAGCACAGCCCAAATCACAGAGTGGGGTTTGGCTCCCAGGCTGTTCCCTCACCTCCAAGGCTGTGCTGTGCTTGCCCTGCTGGGATTGGAGAGGGAAGCAAAGCAGGACCAATGCAAAGGTGAACTAAGTCAAGGGAGGGGGCTTCCTTTTTTACCTTAGCAAACTTCCAAACCCTGTTCCTATGCAAAGAAGCTGTTTGTGTGCTGTGCACCATGTGGGCAGGCACAGGTTGTTGTGACACAATGCCAGGTGCTTCCGAGCAACTGTTTGTGAGGAAAAAACATGTATTCACCTCAGTTGCCTAATTATGCTGCAGTGTGAGCTGAACATGTTAAATGGTTCACAAACCAGTTGTGTTTATTTCCAAGCTTGCTGGAGCAGTCATCTCACTTGTTCATTATTCAAAAGTTTGTATTAGTTTGCTTTTGCCATTCCTCTTTTCCCATTAGCTTACTGCTTTCCCTGGCCTGATACTTGACATAAAGACCTCTACCTGTGTGCTTAATATCTTTTGGTACCAATTTTTTTTCTTTTAAAATGACAGTTAAAACTATAGTGTCTTTTTTTTTTTCTTAAAATTAAAACTTCTTTGGTTTAAAGGTACCAAAAACATGTAAATAAATTAATCCACAAAAGCAGCTAGTGGAATTAAAAAATATTTAGGCTAGTACCCTTTGGGGGTAAAACTGGGTACTATATTTAAACAGAATTGTCTTTTATAAGGAGATTTCAGACATTTTTACATTTCAGTTCTAAGATGTGTACTGATGCTGCACAGGGGCTTTGTATTTTATATATATAGCATGGGAGAGGGTTTAAAATAATATGCCTTTATAAAAAACAAAACCTGTTGAAATATCTCTTTGCCAAACAGACTTAAAAAGAAATTTTATACCATTCCAAAAAGGGAGTTAGGTAAGCAGAGGCTGAGGGGGGCACCTCCTGCAGAGAGAAAGGGAGTGGATCTGCCTTTCCCTAGACTTGAAGACAAGGTTCTGCTTCCTTGTGTTGCACAGCATTGCTGAGGAGTGAGAGCAGCTGCTGTGTGTGTGGGAGTGAACGTGTGCCTGTGGATGCTGCTGCTTCCTCTGAGCTAAACAGCTCCACACCTTCCGACTCACTTTTGAAAGACAGGTACCAAGTGTTGATTTTTAAATATTCTTCACTCTGCACAGTTGCCTTATCAAGTCAGTAGGGACTGTTCTGAATATCTTTAATAACTTTCAAAAGCAGTTCTGGGGTGTGAATATGTATCTAACTTCTGTGTACAGAATACTGACATGCAAGTGTGTGTATATATATGTCTGTGTATATGTATATGTACACATAATTTCAAATTTTCATTTCTGTTCACCATTTAAAACAAGATACTGTTAAATGCCATTTTTGTGTTGCAAGAGTAGAAAAGCTACCAAGCAGCTCATCCTTTTGTGTCTGTAGGTAATGTGCATTCCTGTAGCTGTTCCTGGCTGAGTCATGACTGCACTACACAGGGGGAGCTCCGTGGCTGCTGCTGCAGCTGCTGAGCCCCAGTGCAGCAGCTGGGCTCAGTGCAGGGCTGGGACTGCGGTGGCACCTCAGCCTCCAGGCACTGCCCTGTGTCACACATGTCCTGCCTGTGTGTGTCTGCCCAGGCCAGCACCTGTGCTTCATGCACACCTGCCTGCAATACCACTCTGATCAATTAACTGCCTTGTGATTAATGAGTATGTAGCAAGCTGGGCAAACCTTTTGGCTTATTTCTCAGATGGAAAGATATTAAAACCAAAAACTTTCTAACATCTATTTAAGCAAAGGATGACGTTTTAAATTTGCCTCTATCCAGGAGACAGAAACCTGTACCTCAAATTGCTCTAGGCAGTAGGTTTCTAATGCTGTTGCTGTGATGGTTTAGAGTTCACCACTTCAACTGAAACTAAAACCTTTGTGCCTAATAATGATTTACTGAGTAAAGTAGCAGTGGCAGGAAGATTATAAAATCCTGATGCTGAGTTGTGAATGTGAAGTAAATTAGAGTCAATAAAAGTTCATACCTTTCCACAGTGAACTTCAGGTGGTTTTCTTTCCCTTCCCCTAACAAAAAAAATTGTATGCGTGTGGTTTTTTCCAAGAATAGCATGGACACTGTGCTATAGAAAGATGATTAATAAAAAAGATGTGCAAATAATGTTATTTCTTGCTATATTTTATTATAGTGTCTGCAGTTTGCATGGTGATCAGAATTTCTGATAGCAGGGAACTTACTCAGTGTGAGAATGAAAACTCCAGAGAAAAGATGCTGGCTGTGTGTTAAAATTGAGAGAAACCCACAGGATTTTGGTGTCTTCAAACAGAATTTATCTTTTTAGTTCCAATTTACTGACATACTTCTGAAAGAGCAAACACATCAATTTATGTGGGGCAGAACTGACTGTACTGAGTGTGGTCATCTTGGCACTGACCAGCTCCTGCCTACTACAGAAATATTTCCCTTTACACATACAGATACAACAGAAGGGGCTGTTAAATTATGCCCTCATGCACAGCAGCACATTAGAACAGTGTTAATGCTTTATGCCCTACTCTGCCATCCTTGAACACCTGTATCTGTTTATGTACAAGTGCAAAATTCAAATACATAATGCTGAGTGGGGACAGGCAGAGAACCACTCTGGACCTGACAATCCTGGCAAGGGGCTGAACTCACACCTTGCAAGGAGACTTGCCCAACATAAGGAATTTAGGCCACAAGGGCACCATGGAAATGAGCAGGACCTGATGGCCCAGTTTCTGTATTGTAGAGAGGTTCTCAGGCCAGACCAGTCTGAAGGCAGCTCTTCCTCTTCGGTGGGAAAACCCCAGATTACCTCAGACAGTAAATTAGGAATTGTGGAGGGAAGGGCTCTGCTCTTCTAAACACAAAGTGACATGTGGTAAATCATACTGACAGTTTTCTCAAATTGCATTTTAGAATGTTTTGTGCTAAAAAGAACTACGGTAATGTTCCAAGAAACCAGAATTTTAGAAGAAACTTTTTAATAAGCAAGAGCAGCCATTGGTGTGTGCTGCCTATTCCTTTAAGAACACCCGAGTTCCCCACATGATCCAACCTCTGTCAGCTGAGGCGTTTGCTCTTGCCTCCAACGTCCTGCCACGTGACAAACCTCCACTGCAGCCCCCAGCTTGTGCAGCTCACTCAGCCACAGCATCTGCTTGGGAGACAGGCGGTCGTTGGGGCCCTTCACCTCCACCAGCTACGAGGAAAGGGGCATGGTTAGAAGTGTGTCCCTGCAGGAACTGGAGGAGCATTAGCTCCCACACAAGAAGTATTTTTTTAGAGCTGTTACTTGCAATGAAAATAATAGAGATTTTAGCACAACGGAAGGTCCAGTGGGTGCTGAATTATTTCCCCATATTTCAAAATTTAACTGTAAGAGAATGAAATTTAATATAGTAAATATCCACCAAAACACAGACAGAAGCCCTGGTGAATGAAGATCTCTCATACTGAAAAATCGATTGTCTGCACCCTCACCTGTTCCAGCTGATACTGACAGCAACTTATTCAGGTATTCTAGAGAACTAATTTCTGCTATTCAGCTCTGTATCATAAACACATAACACATTGCTCCAACAGATGAGATGTCCAATAGTCTTGTAGCAGCTATTCCACTACCATTCAAGGCACCATCCATGACTGTTTACTCTTCTGTAGCAGACACACACAGTTGTTGTAGACTCAACTAGTTCAGGTTTTGTCTAAGTGGGGTCAGCAGAACTCTGCTAACTACAGTCAGTGTGTGGCTGATTGGTAACAGGTGCTTTACATTACTGTTGCATATAAACCAGAAAATAAAATAGTAGTAGTAGTTATGCTAAGGCTCGAATCAGGCCTAGCTAATGCTGTTAGATATTAAGTGCTGTATCGTAGCTTCAAAGGTAGTTACTAGCTCTAACATTCGTGAGAAAGGGCATAATGACCTTATAGATAAGACATAGTCTGAGCAATTAACTCTAACATTCTTGAATAAGTAAGTAAGGACTTAGTAGATAAGACATAATGGTTAGAGAAAAGACCTTATCTAAGATTGATGATCCTACTAACGAGCTTGTTAATTCTTAGGACTGTAGTGAAACAATGTATAGATAAGAACAGTGAAAAAGGTATAAAAACTGAGAATTTTGTAACCATGTCGAACTCAGACTTTCGGACATGGAGTCCCTGAGTTCCCAGGCCTGAAAAATAAAAAGCACCTACATATAATAGCCTCAGTTATTATATGTCATTTTTTTTTCCTTATCGGGCAACATTACGATTAATCAAAGATCTTTTCTACACCAACCTTAGCCAGCGCTGGCCGCTGCTGCTCCCCGCGGCCATTAACGCTCCAGAGCTGCTGCAGGAGCAGATAATCACCCACTGCTCCCTGGGGGCACGGCAACCCCACCGCCACAGGAAATGACAATTTGTGTGGGCCGACAAGTGCAAGGTTTTACACGAGGGAAGGCAACTGAGCACCGAGCATTCCCGTGCTCCCCACGCACCTTGAAGTGCTGGCTGTGGGAGCGCCACACGAGCAGGTCGGGCAGCCCCCCCCGGCAGTGGCGCAGGTCCCTGGAAAGCCGCCGGAAAACGCCGCTCAGGAACTTTCCTCCAAGGCAAGAGACCAGGCTCTGCAAGAGAAGGTTTGGTAGTTGGTTGGGCTTGGTTTTAATTTCCTGCAGAACCATTTCCCAACCCTCACAATACTGGATGGCCCAGCTCAGCTCTTTGTTTAGTGATGTGTAACAAGAAACATAAGTACATGTTTTTCACATCGATTTCCCTGCTACTGTTGCAGGAAAAGTGACCATATGAGAAAATTGTAACACTGCCTGTGCAGGGACTTCAGCACAATAATCCCTAACCCTAACTCCTCCCTCCCACCACTCCCCATCTGCCAAAACTCAGCGCCCCAGTGCAACCTGTGAGCACACTAGGGCTGTGTGTAATAGAATGCCAAGCCTAATTGGAGTGCCCGTGCTGGGCAAGTTACTTACCTCGACTTGCTGGAGGGAAATAAAACGTCCCCAGTTAACCAGGGCTGCTGCTTTTCCCTCATGAGAGGTCCAGACGTCAGCAACCAACTTTGCTAGAGTCTCCGAGGAAGCTGTGTGAAGCTGCTGGAGTCTGGCCTCGATGACAGCCCTCCTGCTCTCATAGAAGCTGTCAGTGTATAAATCCAGGGGGGCTGTCTGGAGGAAAAGGTAAATACAGCTCTCAGGAACTGCCACCAGAGCAGTTATTCCCAGAATGACAATGTCTTACTTCATATTTTTATTAACTACAAAGTCACTGAAACATTGAGCTGATTTATCTTGAATATGCCCACCATATAAATATTTATTAAATCGGGAAAAATTTGCATATGTTTTAACACCCAGAGCAACAAACACTGGCCACATCTCAGCCTCTGCTCTGTTGTTCTGAACTCTAGACAGAGGTTCCCTTTAACAGACAAAGAATTCTGCGCATTCCCAGCACTCTGAGCAGTAGAGTTCCAGGCGGGATCTGGAATCGGGATCAAGACTCCTCAGGCACAGCGAGCAGTTGGAGGTGAAAAAACAAAGCCGTGATGAAGCCGGGGCGGATCCTCCAGCGCCCACAGGAAGAGCCCCGGCACAGCTCAGCTGTAAAAAGCCCCTGCAGCAATTCAGCTCTGACGCTGCTGAACAGGCACGGGCTGAGAGCCACCAGCTTTTCCAAAGCAAATGCAGAGCTAAGGAAACAGCCTTACACAAACGGCTGCCACACATAATCCCACAAAATACGGCCTAGGAATCAGGTGAGAGCTGTCACCTCATCAGCGTTGATGCCTGAGGATCAGGACAGCTTTGCTCTGCATTAATAAGGACAACAAGAGGAGCTATTTGTATGAATTCCATTTCACAGTTTTGTATGGCCTTCGAAATTACAGCTATTCCCTTTCTGTCCTACTTGTGAACCTGGCAGTTTTCAGCTCAGCCACAAGGACTTCTGCTTCAGATGGTGAAGAAAAATAAAGCCACAAGTCCACCTGGAATTATTCACCTTAGGGTGTTACAAGGAACTGTTGGAGAGGGCTGTGTAATGTTGTTTTGTTTGCTTGCTTCTTTCTTTGTCAAAAAGGAGGGATGATCCCAAAAAACCGGTGGGGTGAGTGGGTGGGTGGGGGGTGCTAACAAACCAGAGTTTAAAAGTAAGGCTATTTAGAAGAAACAGACTTGATTTTTATTTTTTTTTTTCTTCAAATGGAATGTGTCATCTTCCAACGAGAGGAACCAGGCTGATAGCAGTGTTTCTCCACTGGCTATCAAGGACACCTTGCCCAGCGAGCTCAGTCACAGGACACAAGCATTTAACCAGACCAATCCCACCCTCTCTGACTGTGCATCCAGTCTGACACAGCAACTGGTTACTGAGGAGGCCCTTGGCAACAAACCAAATATAACAAATAATAAAATGAAGGAAACACCAAGATCTGACTGGAAAGTCCCTCAGAATAAAATATTAATCTAATCTCAAATAAGATTTTGACATGTTTACTGAGTCTACAGCAATGGGCAAATAAATTAACTGAAGAAAGCCTTGCAAAATTACCTGATAGGAATTCCTGAACACATCAGGTATGTCATCCATGAAAATGATATCCCACATTAGAATCCCATACAGTGTAATAAACGTTGAGCCTTCTCCATGAATACCTAAAGGGCAGAATTTAATAAAAATGGAAGCATTAATTTCTACAGCAATGTCATATGAAGAGGTACTGAGCCATCATGACCCAAAGCAGAAATATGCCATGTTCAGGTTCATGGCCAGCTGGTGTCAGCACACATTCCCATGCAGCTGTAAATGCAGTTCATTCTGCCCCATTCCCCAAGCCTGCTGCTCCCAGGCCAGGGGCCTTCAGCTCAGCACCATTTCCATCCCTGCCTGCCCCCCACAAAGCTTACTGGGCTAACTGACAGTTTTTAAATACACAACTTTTTTAACATTAAAAAAGATACAGCATGGATGATAATAATAATATATAATATAATCAAAACATAACATATATTTATGTAATGTTTATTTATATATATTTATAGTATATAATTAGGTCTTGTATAAAATATCATTCTATATACCTGTTCTATTTTATTGTAAATATTATATATTATGCCTTTCATATGTATACATACTTATATATGTGTTCATGCATGTATACACATTTATATGTTCATGCACACATATAATCATGTGAAAACAACATGCCAAGGACACCAAGAAGGGCTTCTCCTCAACACCAAAAGGAAAACTCAGGCTAATGTGGGCCTGCTGCTAAATGGACAAGGGCCCTGGTAAAAGGGGACACAGAGAGCAGGGCTCTGGAACACCTTCCCTGCATTGGTCTTCATGGCCAAGACCAGCTCTTAGTGACCTCTGACCCAGGAGACCTGAGGAATGTTGGAAAATTTCCCTTGGTTCAGGAGGACTGGCTTAGAGAACACCAAGGCAAACTTGGCATCCAGGAGTCCGTGGGCCCTGAGGGGGTGCACCCAGAGGTGCTGAGAGTGGGCAGACACCATGGTGAGTGCACTCACCATCATCTTTGGAAGGTGGTGGCTTATCAGGAAAGGTGCCAGAAGAAAGCAAATGCCACCCATTCTGCAGAGAGGGAAAAGAGGACCCAGGGAAGTCCTGGCCAATTAGCCTCAGCTCAATCCCTGGAAAGGAGAGTGCCTCACTCTAGGGGCCATCTCTGTCCACATGGATGACAAGAAGGTGATCATGAGTGGCCAGCATGGATTCACTACAGCTAAACAATGCCTGATGAACCTGACTGCCTTCTACAATGAAGTGCTGTGCACTGGAGCAGACTGCCAGAGATGCTGTGGAGTCTCCCTCACTGGACAATTCCACAAGAATCCTGTGCCATGTGCCCAGGAATGACTCTGCTTAAGCAGGGAGCTTGGACCAGACAACTCCACTGAGGTCCCTTCCAACCCAAACCATTCAGTGGTTCTGTGATCCTGTGAACATTTCTATATATATATGTATGAACATAGAGAGACATATATATGAATGCCTATAGGTATGCACATACATGCAAACACAAGGAAACACTTTCACTGTGAAGGTGATGAAGCACTGGCACAGGCTGCCCAGAGAGAGGCTGTGGACTCACCGTCCTTGGGGATACCCTAAAGCTGGACATGGCCTGACAAGGTGACCCCCAGAGCTCCCTGTCAGCCTCAGCCACGCTGTGATGTGTGTTTGTTAATACACTGTTAGTACCATATATTATCTATAGTAGTAGATGTGATGTTACATGTCACACATATAGATCCCAGAATATGTATGTTATTATATACCATGCAATACAGTGTATGTGCATTGTACATGCAGGATACCTCACACATGAGAGAGAGCATGTGTGTGCTGGGGTGTGTGCATGGAGCTGGCATGGGCATTCTGGGTGAGCACTAAATCACACATGGCCACTGTGTGCTCAAAACTGAGCCAAGGAGACCAATGGGGAGCAGGGGGGAGTGAGGAACTGAGTGGGGATTTCAGCACAATTCTCCCAAATTCTAAATATTGTTCCCATTCTATTTACTTTTTTCTAATATGGCCACTTTTGCTGCAACAGTATCATCAGTAAAATAAAACTGTATTAAAATACACATTTTTGAGAAAGATACCAATTTTATCTTTAAAATTAACCTGCCTACCTTTTTGTATTTTGCTTTTTTCCTGTAAAACAGACCTACATATTCTCACTAGTTGATGGCTTTTCATAGCTCCTAAATGGTAAAAATACATGAAAAACTACTAATTGAGCCTTTTAAAAAAATCCTGCAGTGTTGTGCTATTGGAACAGCACAACTGGTTTCATGGACATCTAGTACCACAAATCAGTGGAGGTTTACATTTCCTTAATGATACTACCTTATATGATAATGCTAGCATTTTACCCTAAACTTTTTACCCTTAGCTGTTCAATGGTAAGGAAGGCAAAGTAAGCTATTTTCTTTGTAGATGCAGAAAAAACACTGGGGTTCCTAAGACATTTCAAAAACATCTTTGGTAAATGAAGGCAGCAAATCATTAAAGACCAGGAAGAAGAACAGGTTGAAAATACACATTAGAGCACTTTGGTAAGGAAGTGATGTGTTAGAGGTGTTTGGGAAGGAAAACAGAGTCAGCTTAAAATCTGGTCTGAAGAAATCAGCTAAATTTGGACTGTTAACCAAACACATTAGTAAATAGTTTCTTTACTTTTTCCCCCAGTTATTTTACTGCAAAATATCCCCAAACCAACAGTACTGTTACCCTGATCGAAACCGTTCCTCCTGTAATGAGTTAATGCCAGCTCCTCAACTGAGCACATCACTGTGGATACATTGCAGTCTTTGCCTCCTTCTGCATCACCAATATCCTCCATGAGAAACACAGATTTTCCCATTCCCGTCTGAGGACACAGCTTTCCACTGATTGTGACCTGAACATATTAAAACATTTGGTTACTTTTTTTTTCTTTCCAGCATCACGTTAAAAAGCTTTAGCCCAAAATCTCCTTCTCAGTTTTCTTAAAATCAGAATAGATTTGTTTCCAAAAATCAACTGAAGAAAATTTAACCTGCCATTCCTGTGAAATCATTCTGTTTAGCTTTTATAAACTGGCATATTTTTAAGAAAACAAATGCCTAGCAAAACTTCTGGGCAGACGGGAATGTAGCTTTTCTATATGCAGGACCAGGAGCAAAACCACAGAAAACTGAGGAGATGGACTCTGGGCTGAGACAAAGAAGGGCTGCAGGGAGACATGTGGTGAGGAGGCTGAGAGAAGAAGTGAGGCTTTGCTCTGATTTTGCCCAGACAGAATTATCTTTACAACAGTATGGAAAAGATAGATTCTTAAAAAATCCATTCTAATATGATGCAAGTGCCCCACACTGAATATTTGCATAACACATATTTAGAGTGCATAACTTCCAAAGGTTCCTAAAAGAACAGTGGCGTTTTTTTAGCCATTAATCTAACGCTGACAATGTGCTAAGGTTACTGTTACTTTTTCTAGCACACAGAATGCTTGGCCTGCAGCCACCAGAGGCAATGCACTGATGAGATCAGACTCTTCAGCCAGAAAGGCTCTGAGGGCATTACTGATACATTAGTGGAGTTTATGGCTGATCACATCCATAACAAATATAAAGCAATGCAAATTAGATCAGTGTACAGCTGACTAACTTCAGATAAAAAGCTGACCAGCACAGAAGTATTTGATTACAAGAGGCTTTTCTCATAGAAACACATTTGTATTCCTTTTCCTGCACCATGTCAGTCAAAGGCTGGTGCACAGCATGTAACAAGGCTCCCAGATCACTTTTCCTTGCCAGAAGAAGAGCTCCCGAGCTGCTGCTCCTTGCTTACGTGTGTCACGTCCTGCACGGCGAGGACGGGCAGGTCCTGCAGCAGGCCCTGGAACTGCTTGCAGCTGGGGGAGTCGCGGATGCGCAGGGCGCGCTGGCACAGCGCCAGGCGGTGTCCCGTGCGCACGGCTGGGTCCGCCAGCCCCCTCCGGATGCAGCCGATGGCCTGGCAAACAGCAAGGACAAACAGCAATTCAGAGACCTCTGGCACCTCTCTGTGCAAGAGCAGCTGATGTGAGCACAAACGTGAGTGTAAGAACGAGCGTGCAGGACGGGACCTTGCTAACTGATGGGGTGAAGTTCTAACCAATGAGTAACATTTTGCACAAGGAGGCTTCTGGACTCAAATTTATACTAGTACAGTAAAAAAAATTCCTCTCAATTTCTACTGATCAGTATGAGATTAAGGAAGTGGATTCAATTTCTTAGTTGAAACTAGTTGTCTGACCTTAGGATTCCTAACAAAATCTGCACTTTTAGGAGATTCTACTCCACTGTTCTCTCCATAAGAAATACTTCTTAAAAATGTTTTCAGACAATGCCTGTAGTGTTTCCAGCTTTCCAGCAGCAGTTCTGAAGATACCTTCTTAGTGTTTTTCAAGTGCTGATGTAAATTCAGAGCCAGTCGATCCCACCATCTCCCTCTGCTGTCGGCACAATACACATCCTGGGCCAGGAGGCTCTGCAGCTGCTGCACTGCTTCCTGTAGCAATGGGATTGTACCTTTATTAACTGGGTTATAAAACCGAGTTCAAGTTAGCTTGTCACTTTCCCTTCTAATTAATGAATACTAGACAAACTTTGTCTCTGAACAATCCAAACCTACTTCTTACTCCACTGCCCAATATACCCATTTCACATCCATACTTAAAAACTCTAGAATAGAGATATTTTTATGTAAACTTAAAGGTTAGCTGCCAAAAATACAGTATTTTTATCCTTTCTCTATCCCTTATTGTATATGAAAAATATCTTAAGTATTATTTGCTGCCTTTTTGCAGAGGTGAAGTCTTTTCAAAATAATCTGATTCACTTTAACATGTAAGTCAGAGGCCTTTAGATATGCTAATTCCCTAAGGAAGAGGCAGGGATTTCTAGAAGACTTCTCTTTCAAGACTTTTCTTACTCAAAAGCAATAGCCAAATCTACTGAAACACAGGTATCTTTAAAAAAAGAAACAAGTATATCTCAGCAATAGTCTTATGGCATATTACATATGGTAAATCTTCAAAGCATAAGCAGAAATCCAAACAATTTAAAACTTTGTAAAACAGCACAAAAAAGGGCTCTTTTCCCTTAAAAGCAATCAGCTACTAGAACTGTAGCAAACCCTGGCAAACATTACCACCATTTTCCAGCCACATCAGAAATGTAAAGAAATGTACAAAAATTAATTAATTAATTTCTATTACTTAATTAATTTCTATTCACCTCATCACTTTACCTTATACTTGTGAAGTCTCTGCAGAATTTCCACTCCTTGAGAAAGGATTCTTGTGTACACCCAGCCAACTGTGAAACGTCGCAGGTAATCAGGTAAAATTCTGTGATAGCTGAAAAAAAGAACTGCTCAGGTCAATTTAATTATGTTACTAAGAATACTTATACCTAAAGCATTTACCAAATTCAATGCCTTATATATCCAAATTGATCTGAAATGAGTGTCCCAGCCCAAAGTCAAGAATCCAAAGTTAAGGCAATAGTTTGGCTGAGGGGGCAGGTGCAAGCTGCACTTGCACAGCTATTTTAGTTTCAACACCAGGAGAATTATCAGTTAACCAGTTTTATAACAGATGCAAAACAGTAACTTACTACATCATATTTTGTTACCAACTCATTCTCGTAAGTCAGCAGTTTAACTTCAGAAATCAAGCTAAACAAAAGAAAAAGTTTCAAAGAGGAATTTCCTGCCATAAAAAAAGGCTATCATGTTTTCAGCAGGCACCTCTGTGTTTCAGGACAAAGTCTTTTGAATGTCTTCTTAAAATTAAAACAGATTTTTCCACTGTCTTCAGTGTAAAATGGAACAGACCTCCAAATGACCCTCTATGATTATTATTTTAAATCAGTTGCCATGGAACTGAAAATAATGCCAAACATTAGGCTTTTATTTGTGGTGTATCATTAAGTCAGAAAACAAAATAATTAGAAGAAAAACTGATGAAGAACACTTCATACTCAATACACATTATTTTAGTTCTCAAATAGTCAGTAACGTTTCCTGAGCAACACCCACTTGGAAATCTGAAGACATGAATAACCCAGCATGTTTTCCCCTAACATTTGCAACATCCTTTTGTACACAGTCAATTTTAATTTCTGCTTATTGCCATTTGTTTGAAAGCCATTAGAAAAAAAAACTATGACAAGGGAAAAATAAGGCTCTTGTTCTCCTGCACTGGCACATAGAACAGAACTGTTTTAGTGCTATATCCATGCCTAGCAACTCTTTCCCAAGATTTTATAAAAAAAGTCTTTTCATATTGTAACTTAAAAGCTGAACAATCAGCAAGTTCCAAGCTTTCAAGAACATGAAAGTCTCTTGCTTTATCAGGGTGAAATAACATCCCTGGTTGATAAACCTCTCTCCAAAGGAAAAGTACCCAAGGTAAGAGAATACACTTAACAGTTTCCAGTTCACTACCTCAAGGAGGGATGATTCTTTAGTTGGCTCCAGGTTTCTTTAGCACACAAATAGAGATGATTAGCTTCTTCCCAGTTCCCATTTACCATTGCAGTGGCTATATCATTTGACAGATGAACAGCAGCTGCATACCTGTGGTAAAAAAACTACAACTTTATAATGCTTAAAAAGTATCTATAGTTGAAAGAAATAAATTCTTTTCCTTCCAAAGATATTGAACCATCTAAAGACATGCACAGTCATCTTTATTCCTAATCCTGTAGGATTAGCAGAGTTTAAACAAGCAGGGCATGTTATGTTTAAATTTACTTAACACTAGATTTTTCTTAAAACTAATTTTTGTTTAGCTGAGAATAAGCACAGCAAATGAAGAAACAGCTTTCATCACGTGATCAAGAAGCAAATAAATCAGCTATTTTGTTTCAAAATGCAAGCCATTGTGAATTACAAGTCCTACCTCGATACAAAAGCCTACTTAAAATAATTGCAAAATTAACACTTCTACATAGTTACAGCTGGAGTTCTACCTTTGAATTCTTATTTGCCTGCACAAGTGCTGCAGTAAAGCTTTTCTAGAAATGATCAGATTTCCAAGTTGCCAAAGCTCTCCCTACCTGATGAGATCCTCTCTGTCCTGGAAGACCTGTGTTTTCCTGTTTACTGTGTAACTGGGGAACACCATGCGCCCCATGTTTGCCCTAAGGACTGTGGAGAGCAGGCCTTGCCCAGCACTGCCAGTTTCTTCCTCCTCCAGTGACTCAGGCAGTGAAAACAGCAGCAGGATTCGGGAAAAGACAGCCCGAGTGCCTTTGCAGACCCTGACACATTTTCCAGCCAGGTCCTTCACCCTGGAAGGACAAGTAAAAATATTATAACAGTTTTTACCATTGTAAAAACTAAAACATACTGAATGAAGGATGAGAATGACTTTTATCCAAACCAATTAATGCATAAACTTGATTTTCCTTGAAAGAAGCAGAGAGACTATGCAGTCTAGTAATTACCTTTCTCTGTGATTCACTGTGAACTGAAATGTAATGCTGCCCTTTTTATTAATAAATTTCCTAAATGCCTTCCTCTCTTGAAAAGGCATCTAGATTTCAGTCATTTGAAGTACAGTTTCCTTTCACCTGCAAAATTTAGCTGTAAACATTTACCTTTTTAAAATTACTGTCCCAATACCAGCCTGACTCCTGCTGAAGATCGAACGCTGCTTTGACAACTTCAGAAAATCCTCCACAAGTTGCTGTTTCTGACCATTTGGGTTTGGCAAGTGAAAGATTTTTGCCAGTGATTTTAGCTCAGGGGCTGAAAGCAAATCCAACCCCTCACAAAGGTCTTCCAATTCAGATTCTAAAAGAAAAATTATCCACATATATTCGTTGTGTTGTGCACATACACTCAAGCAACAGCTCACAGAACATTCGTAAAAAATAGTACTAATCTAATGATTTAGGTTTGGTGCCCAAAAGATAGGCTGGAAATAAAACCCCACAGACTTGTCTATAGAGCAGGTATTTGTTAATTGCAGTGCTGGAGGTGAGGGGGATTTATCCTCCTAATTCACCTCCCTTTGTCAAGTGCTGTGGTACATTTGCACAGCAAGTATTGCTTAGTGTTACTGTGTCACTGTAAAATCATCATCTATGTGCCAGAGCTAATTTACACAGTGTGATCTGATGGTTATTAGACAGTTCTTTTGCACTGCACTTGTGCCTCTCCAGTTTGGGGGTCATTGGGGATCCTTGATGAAGGCTTCCAAGGTCTTCCTCACATCTGAACTTTTAAACTTTGTCTTCAGAGCATGCACAGTTCCTTGGTCTGTCTGGTCCTAACCAGTCTAAATTCTTTCTTTTGTGGCTAATTGGCCTTGCACTTGCCAATTTCTCATTAGTACTATACTTACCTATCTCTGAAACTATCTACCTGGTGAGTTTTTTTTCTTCTTTTTCGTCTATTCAGCATTAAGCAACTAGTTAACCATATACTCTGTTACATTGTAAAGAAAGTTATTTATGCCAGGTTATATAAAAGTTATGACTCAGGTTATATAGGTATAAAAGTTATGATTCAGTTATATTGATATCAGGTTACATTGATATATAAAATGTTGTGATTTAGACTATATTGATATCAGGTTATATAGATTTATCAGATTACACTGATATCTTATAATTCAAGTTATGTAAGCACCTTGTAACTTTGACTTAAGTTATTAACAAAGATGTATGGACAATGCTATCTGGCTCACCCTGAAATTCTTCTGCATTTTCTTATGGACCTCTTCATGGGTCTACTTTGAAGGAATGGAATATCCAGAAAAAGAACACCCTTTACAATTTCAAAACAACCACAAAGATTAAAAAATTCTGTTAAGTGATAAAAAAAATGCTGTTCAGAAATACTCTATTATCTAATTTGCACTATTTGTATTTTCACAAGACTACTCATCTACCTGAAGCCTTTATTCTGTTCCTCTGTTCTCTTTCCAAGGCACAGACAAGCATGCAGTGCATTGATCTCTAACATGACACAGCTTCAGAATTAATTTGTAGTATTTTAAAAGGTTTATTAATGCTGGCCTTACCTGTTTGTAGAAATCTGGCTTCAGCCAGTTCTGCAATTATTGGTGACAAATCCACACTAATCTCCTCATACTCTATTTTGTTCACCTTTAACCAGTTCAGCTTGCGTTGAAAAAGTCTCACGTACAACTTCTGCCCACCAACTGCAAATTTTATTTAAAGCAGGGAAGGACACAAAGAAGAGTAAATTCTAAAAACAGCACAGGTACAATCACCATATTAACCAAAAAAATTACTTTCATGCAGGTATTCCCTAAAACACATTTAAATCTCCTCATGTTATACAAGCAGACTTGGTAAAATACCAAACTTACCTTTCCAAGTAATTAATAAGTTTATTAGAATCTTTCAGTTTTGTAGATGGAAAAGTATTACAACATATTTTGTAGGTAATGTACATTACTAAAATGCATTTTGACATGCTTACCCTTTGAGAAATATTTAGTTTTATAGAAAAAGAGAACTTCATTTTCCAACCCTGCATTCTGTGTTGTTAAACAGGTCTTTTTGCTTTCTTAAACAATCATTCAGTAATCAAGTATTTCATGCTAGGGAACAAAAGAAGCTGCAGTCTGACAGAATACTTTCATAATCACAGAAAACCTCTCTGTGCAGCATTCTTCAGGTTCTTATTATTCCAAAAATAAGCCAAATTATACTAATATATCTACTGAAAACAATGAGAAAAAAAGCCTCCTATTAATTTGATTTTTATCAGGGAAGTATTCTTTTAAAGTATCTTTTAAAAAGACTTTTTAAATACTAACAATGCTGAAATTCAACAGAATACCTTATTAATTTTTAGCTGAAAATAGTCTATCTATTATTACTACATTCAACAACCTTTTGAATACTTAACTTCTTCCCTCTGCCTTCTGCTGCTTAACTGAAACTGATCATTAATAAAAAAATACTGAAACACTACTAAACCTAGACATACTTAAGAAATGAGAGATAAACATTAAATGTTTATTTAACAATTCTCCTGTCCTTATAAGACTTTTTCAGCATTTTCTTCAATAGAATCTTTCCAGGATCAGTTCACTGGGACAACTACATTCAGACATATAAGCTGGTCCTTTTCTCTGTGGGGTTATAACTCCTTTGGTCTCTTCCCAGTTTTTATCATTCTGGAGAAAGGAAAAAGGTTAACACATGGACAGTCTTCCTCCAGACCATGGAACTGACCAAATTCTAGTGCTGGAATAATAATAATTTCATAATAAGCTCCATAAACTTACACTGAGTTAGAGACAGCTCACTGAAGAATGGTAGGCATTTCAGCAGAAAATAATTAAATACCAGAAAATGCCTATATTCAGGCAATTTCATAGTACTAAGCAGATGTGTGGGCTTTTTTGTGTTATGATAACTAAAGACAACACCTGGGTAGAAACTTCACCTGTGGGACAGATAACTCATCTACCTGAACTTTTAAAGTATCCTGCCTGGTCTTTCTTGAAGCCAATGACATCCATCTGTCAGTTGTCCAGGGTTTGTACCCTATTGACTTAGTGCTATCCTCTCTCTCACTTCTCACAGCTCAACTGCTGCATCTCTCCTACCCTGCAAAGAGAGATTGTTTCATCCGTGACCCTCACATCCGGTGCAGACATGGATTTATCAGCACCACTTTGCAGTAATTCTTTCTGTATTCCCAAATCACATGAGAGAGGAATTCTGAAATCACATTACTGAAAGAGAAACAAGAAGTTCTTTTATCTAACAGTGTTACTGATCAGTATTGTTCACGTCCAGGGAACACAGTGTGGAAATGGGGAAGGTGTATCCTGAACATCTCTTTCAGTGTTTGCCAAAGCAGCCAATGCCTGCATCCACTACTGACCTAACTGTGAGTTCATTTCTGGATCTTTGGATGCAAATGATGTGCATCTACTGCTTGCCTCAGAGAGACAGTAACAAGACTGCTGTTGCTTTCTTTCTTCATCTATTCCCCTTTAACTACCACAAGATATAGTGACTACTGTTATATTCTTCTGGTCTGGAGTGCACCAATGGGCTCTGCAGACCCCCCCAGGTTTGGCTGCTTGTGTCCATGGCCAGCTCAGGTCTGGCAGGATGCAAGCCAGGCTACTGGGAGGGCTGTGTGAGGCTGTGTCCCCTCATACTCTCAGGAGCTGTACCTAACAACATTAGGAGAGTTTATTTACAAAAAGCCACTGAGGGGTACACCTCCTCAGAAAAAGGAGCTTCTTCTCTTAAAAAAATCAAGTTAAATTTTCAGTTGATATAGCACTTCTCACATAAAACTATGTAACAATGCTCTCTACAAGAGGGAATGTGGAAAAATATTAAAAAAAAAGAAAAAGATACCTGACAATTTGTAGAACTTGGTTATAATGTTCAAATCTTGTTCATTAAATAGTCTGACATCATCTTCATTCTCCAATACTGTTCGCAGCACTAGTAAAAAATTCTGGAGGTAGTATGGGTGACCAGGAGAGCTGGGCACAGAGAGGACCTCATCTATTTTGTCTAGAATGTCCCCAGTGGAATCCTGAGATTCTGCCTTTTCCACAGTTCCTAACGAAGTATGGTTCATATCATTCTTAAAGTCTTCAAGAACTTCCACAGGAAGTACCTCTGCATCATCCCTGCTAAAGCAATTTTCTGTCCCACAGTTCACTTGTGTCTTTGAAGAAGGAATGGCCTCAGTGTGAGGCTGAGTCTCAACTTCCAAAGGACTGGTCAGCTCTGCTGAAGCATGGATGGCTAGAGATGTTTCAAATTTATCAGGACTAAGTATCCCACCTTCAGGCCTGCTTTCTGCTTTGATGCTCCTTGTACTAGATGGGAACCTTTTGCCATTACTGTTATCAGCCAGCAAAGGTACTTGAGCCATATCCACAAGGTCTTCTTGATTACATTTGTTTATTTCGTTTTGAAATTCAGGTTCCCTCTTCGAAAAATTTTGTTCCTGGTGCTCTCTCTGAGAAGGCTGATTTTCTTTCTGAGAACTCTGTCCAGCATCAATCTCATCACCACCACCATCATCCGGTGTTGCAGCACTTCCAGAGGCACTGTGAACAGCTGGAGGTGGAGAGTTGATCTCCTCATACAAGACCTGTTTTCCTCCCTGCAGACAGCGTCTTCTGGACAGTTTTGAGGACAAGCTTCCCAAGGAGACTGTTCTAACTGCTCGAGCCTGGGATTCATTGTTATCACTAAAGACTGAACTATTACTGCTAAAATAAGGACTAGTCTGTTGTGCTGCACTCCCTCCTGCTTTCAATAAATTACTTTCGGAAGAACTTGTTTCTAGATTTAAGAGGTTTTTTGAAAAATATGAGCTGGAATTATTGCTCAGATTTGCAACTGGAGGAGTCTTATTCCGAAAAGAATTCAGTGTAGCATCAATGGCACCAATCTCACTATGGTTTCCCTGACATGTTTCATCAATGTGCTTGTTTATTCCATGTCTTGGCACCAATTGCCCACACATGGGACAACTAATTTTTGTAGGGGGGGCATTGTTAAAAAAGGAAGTAATAGAGGATGATGCTGAAGGTGATGGTTTTCCTGTAACTTCCACCTTTTTTGTTGTTTCTTTTTTCTTCTTATTTTTACTCAGTGACAAACTTATCTGGGATCTTTTGATTCCTGAAGACCTAGCTTCTGCCATTACAAAACTTCACAGTGATAACACAGCACAGACAACTCCATTCAGGTCGTATTTCTTTATTCTGTAATACTTAAAAGACTTTCCTTGGCTTTTCCTTTTCCAACTGTAATCCTCTGACATGCCTTGAAAAAAAAAAAAATCGAATGAGTGGTCTTCTAAGGTGAGAGATGCAATCAAGATGAGCAGAAGGCAAGCAAATAAGTCAAGCAATCCTTAATTTGCAATGCTACTGTCCTTAAGCTTACCTTACCGGGCCGGGAAGCACATCACAAGCAAGCTGAGCACTGCAGCTGTCTTTAAATGGCTTAATGAATGGAAAACTAATCTCAAGTTTGCATTTACATCAGCAAGTGAACCTGGAATTGAAATAGGCAAGTCCTCTAATTTTCACAGAATAGTCAGAGTTGAAAGGCACCTCTGGAAATCATCCATTCCAACCTGCCAGCCCAGGCAGGATCACCTGGAGCAGGTAACACGGAACGCATCCAGGTGGGTCTGGAATGTCTCCAGAGAGGGACTCCATGACCAGCCCGGGCAGCTCCTCCAGTGCTCTGCTACCCTCAGTGTGAAGGCTCTCCCTCACGTGGCAGTAACTTCTTGTGTTTTAGTTTATGACCACTGCTCCTCATCCTGTCGTTGAGAACATTTTACCATTGTCTTGTTTGCTACTGACAGACGATTTTCGGCCCGTTTTTAGAGCACTCACCGGGCTGCCCTGCAGCCCTCACCCTCACGGCCGCCCTGCCTGCCGGAGCCCGTGGCGCGCCCGGGCCGAGCTCTGCCAAGGCGGGGCTCAGGAGCTGCCCACGGCTCCAGATCGCTGTCCAGGCGCTCCGGATGGCGGGCCCACGTTGCCAAGCGCTTCCCGGCTCTGCCATCCGGACCGGCCCGCCCCGCGGCCGCCACCGCCCCTCCCCGCGCTAGGACCCCCTCAGCCGCCCGCGTCCCCGAGGAAATGGGCCCAGCCGGAGCCCCCCACAGCCCGTCCTTCCCGCCCTTCCCCACGCACCGGCACGGCAGCCACGCCTCGCTCCGGGGCCGAGCGGGGCCGGGCCGCGCCGTGAGGGCCGTGCGGGCCCCGCCCGCCGCCAGGCCTGAGCAATGCAGCGCCGATGGCGGGCACCGCCTCCGCACGCTCCCTCACGGCGGCGGGGACTGCTGCAAACACCGTCCCGCCGCAGATTCAACATTTCCTTTCACGACAACAGTTGAGGTCCACAGGAGCAGCAACTAGATGTTTCTTTTGTCGGTGGTGAATTTCTTTTAGGGGTTTTTTTTGTTTTGTTTGTTTTTAATTTTCGTTCAGCCAAGTAAGAGCAAATAGTGAAATATTTTCACCCTGAGAATTATTGTTTGTATGAACTCTGAAAACAGTGCTGGTATGGGAGATTATTCCTCTGACGGGTAAAAATAAGTATGAAGAGGAGGGACCTCATCCCTGCCTGTCAGTGTGTGCAGAGAGGTGCCAGAGGAGGGACCAGGCTCTGCTTGTGCCCAGCAATGGGACACTGGGCAAAGGGCAGAAACCGAGACAGGAGTTCCACCTGAGCAGGAGGAAGAATTTCTTTACTGTGCAGGTGACTGAGTGCTGGAGCAGGTTGCCCAGAGAGGTTGGAGTGTGTGGAGTCTCCTTCACTAGAGCTATTGCACAACAATCCTGTGCCATGTGCTCGGGGATGACCCTGCTTGAGCAGGGAGCTTGGACCAGATGACCCCACGGAGGTCCCCTCCAACCCGAACCATTCTTGGACTCAGTCGAAGTTAAAAGATGCCATTACCTAGCTCTGGGTTACCACAGGCTGAAAAATCTTTTGTGTCCTCCCTCTTTGCCAATCACAATTTCAAAGTATCATTTCTATCATTTAAATGCATGGATATATCTTAAGTTCTTCAATAAATGCAGTTTCTCCTGCTATAGATCCAGAGCTATTACAACAGCACATACAAAGCTCTGGGCTATAGATTCAAGAGACTGTACAGTCACAGCACATGTCAACTATTTTACAGCATTAGGTATCTGCCCACACCAAAAATCTTTCTTTTTGCAACAAATAAAAGAGTTCTATGGTAGAAAATAAGAATAAAATCTACAGAAAATTGTCTGAACATCACCTCAGAAGTTCACAAAATAAAACTCACTCAAATTCAGGAAAAAAAATAATATATTCAAGATGCAACATATAAAAAAAGTAAATTACAACTTCAGTTTATGAACAGAGATTGCTTTCTCCTTCTTCTGTTTCTTCTTTAATTTGCTGGCATCTTTGATTTGCATTCTCACTTGATCTTGTAGCTGAGAGAAGAAGGCCTGGGATGATTTCAAGGCCTTGTCTTTACCTTCATCCTGTCATTGGACAAAACATTTGTTATAACCAAGAAACATACAAATAGTACCATTCTATTACTATTACTCAAGCATAATGGTATTTGACTTTAAAAAGATCTGGTAACTGATTTTCAAAGGATATTGTTCACAACATTTTTATTCCACTCCTGCTATCTAAAGAAATAAAGATTACATTCTCTTCCTAAGTAGCAATTAGCATGATAGGTAAGAGCAGGCATCAAGAACAGATCCTTGCATCAAGAACTACAACTGGCTATCTGTACTTTGTGTTCTACTTGCCTTCTGAAAAGGTAAGTACAAACTTCTAGAAGTAATGAGGTCATTTAGTTTCTAATACTTCAAAATTTCAGAGATTTTTAGAGTTTTATTTAAAAGGCACTATATCATAAGTGGTGCACAAGTTTGCTGTTTTAGAGCATACAAAACAAAATCAATCTGATGAGATTATAGGGAAGGCTCCACAATAAGGACAAAGTTAAACAGGAATATTGTATTACAAAACAGTTTAAGTTACCCAACACTTATACAGAACACAGAAACCTCAATGTGCATTCAAGTAGTCCCACTTGATGAAGTGGAATGGCTTAAATGCAGGAAATAAAGAATGTGTCTTAGTATTTGCAGGAACATCAGCTTGTGAACTTTGAAATAAATAGAGAAGTAGGACCTCACACAAAATCATTTCTGCCTGATGAACATAGAGTAATTGTATTGTACAGCTTTTTCATATTTTTCCAACCTTATACTTGTAATTCTTTGGGATAAATTCCTTTCCTCTCTAGCGAAAAATTACCTATCCTTGGGATTTTAGTCTTACCTTGAGCAGAGATGCTTTGCCTTCTTTGGTAAGCCTTTTTAATTTTGCTGCAGCAGCTTTTTTGCTAAGTTTTGTGCCTAGTTCTGGTTTCATCTTTTCAAGGAGCTTTTGACGTTTCTCCTTTTCCCTTCGCCTCATACGTTTACGGAGCTTTTTCCTTCTTAGTTCTCGCTTTTTGTCTGTGGGAGTTTTTTCTGCATCTGTTTTTACATCACCAGCTTTGTTCTTTTCCTAAACAGATCCATAACAGTGCAAAAGACAAGATTCACTTCTCAGAACTTAAATCTGTCTCAGCGTTTCCATTATTTCACGTGCCATCTCAGGATAAGGCAAAGGCCAAAAACTGACAAAAGCTGGGATATGAGATTTGTACACGTGATCCAGGACATGCTAATTGCTCTGCTCTAGTGTCATTTAGCTTTCCCCCTCTCAATACCCATATAAATGTTAGGACAACAATGACCATCACATAACAGTCAAAATCAAAACCAAAGCATAATATTATGGCCTCCTGGAGCCAAATAAAATTTACTCTTTCCTCAGTTAACAAAAAAAAAAACAAACCCCAAACCAAATCGAAAAAAAACACTTCAGCCCCCAAAACCTCCCAACAATCACCACTGCTAAAATTCTAGGCAAAAAAGTCCACAAGGTGAGGAACCACCCACCAGGATGGGAAGGGCAGAATTCCCACTGATCTGACAGACAGTACATCCTTCTAAAGACCACACAGATCCTCTCCCAATCCTTATGCCATTTTACATTTACCTTGATCTCCTCTGGTGCTAAGAGAGCAGCATCACTAACAGCAACTGGTGCTACTTCTTCCATACTTATAGCTGGAAGGTTCGAAACTATTTTGACTTCTGGCACGGGCTAGAAATAAGGAGACACATTCAGGACTGACCATAGCACCTCAGCGAGTTGACAGACAACTGATGATCACAAGGATTTGGGATTGTTTAGAGGCAATCACAGTGCATTTAATACGAAATAAGGATGAGCTCAGTAAACACCAATGTTTACTTTGTTCTCCGTTTCTGGAATGTATTTTATGATACTTTAAAGTATAAAAAAGGGAGAAATATAAATAATATATTAAAAAAGGGAGAAAGCCCCCAGCTTTATGAAACTTATGCACTTACTGGTTTGGGTGTGAAGTGGAAATTACAAAGTGCATCCAGCTTCTGGAAGAGTGAATCCATCATTTCCTGAATTTCTTTGTGTTCAGGATTTTCTTCCTCTTCAGTCTTTTGCTGCATTAAAAATGCAATGTAACTGTAACACCATTCATAAGGCTATTTTACTTTAGCAAGACTGGTAACAATACAACTTACAATTCAGAGCCCTTTCATAGGTCAACACTCACGGAAAGACTAAATTGCTTCCACTTTGAAAGTGTATAAATGAAGACAGAAAAGTGTGACCTTCAAACCAAAGGAAAGGCATTGTTTATGATACCTGGTGAAGTTTCATGTATTCTTGCTCGTAGATTTCAGCGAGACTCAGCTTACTCTTTTCATGATCCAAACTGATCCGCTTCTTGTACTCAAAAGCTTCCTCTTTGGGTTTTTCTTTTGGTACTACATCATCCCATGCCTGAGAAAGTCATAAAGGAATGACCAAATGCAACTACAGTCAAGTACCAGCTACATCTTATTTAGAACATTTTTCAATTATTTATCTAGACATTAACTAGTTTATGCATGTAGCTTCCCAGGACTCATCAAGTTTCACTTTCATTAAAAAAAAAAAAAGGTAATAAAAGTTATAGCTTTACTTGTGTCCTTGGTTTTACTGAATGAAGGCAAAAACTGTAACAACTGACAAACTCCTACCCATGTTTTTTAATTCAATGGACAGTAAGGCTCAACAAGCTGTGAGATACAAATTTCCTATCAGTGGCTTTGAAGCAAAATGAAGGAAACAAGTGAGTTTTGGTCAGTGTTCAGAATGCTCAGAGCACTAGTTATGGTAACAGCCAACACTTACAGGCTGGCCTTAGAGTCCAAATAAACTCCTTACAGTTTTATCTGCACACACTCCTGTTTTAAAGTGCACCAAAACTTGGTGTATAACAGGGATATAAAAATAGGGCTCCTTAGAAATATAAAGACACGTTCATCAAGACAAAAGAATAAAAACAACCAGTTGCAGAAATTAAGATAATTCTACACCTAACACTGGAAATGCTTCAAACTCATCCTGGAAAGGTGCCCTGTGAATCAAGTCTGAACAATATAAGGAGGAACAGGTAAGATAATATTAACCTCATCCAGTATTCTCTGTTTAATGATATCTTCAAGCTGAAAAGTAGTTTCTTCTGTGATCACAGGTGCTGAAAGGAAAAAGCAAAGAATTTTAAGATTATTGTTTCTCAAGAAATAGTTCTTGTTCTATAAAGAATAAACCACAGAAAAAGAAAGTACAGTCTTCACAATAATGTAGCAATTGAAGGTGAAGTAAGTAAATATAAGTAAAAGTAAGTCATATTATGTAAGGCTGATAAATTACCAGATCTGCCACCAAAGTTATGAACTTTCAGGTAAAATAAAAACTAACAAAAAAAAAAAATTTCCTGTAGTTTCCACTGTGAAAATGCACAACCTCAAAACCACAGCAGGAAGTTTAACCTGGTGTCCTGTTACCCTGCTCTTGAGCCACGGGTTTTCAGCAAGGTCCCAGGGCAGAACATCCAACATGGTCTGCACCATGCAGAGAGCAAAGCCCTGTCCCTCTCCTTACCCATTCGGACTGCATGGTCAAAAAGCACTGTTTCTTCCAAAAGGCTGTTCTCAGGGCGTTTCTGTCCAGTCACTTCTCCTTTAAGCTGCCAGGGTTTCTCCTCTAACAAAGCTTCTTCCAAGTTTTTTATTTTTTTGCTCATCTGAAAAACACAATTTCCTAGGAAGTTTAAAACAGAGCTCACTCATAAACTCCCAGCAAGAAATTCATATTTATTTCAGGTGCGTGAGGGAATATATGACTGCAGATGTATCTATGTAGATAAACCACATTTTCCTTAAATTTTAAATACCCTCTTAGTATGTGCTGAACTCTGAACAAATGACACAACCAGCAAAAAAAAAATAGTATTTGCCACTGTTTCGAAGTATTAGCCAAATAAAATATGAACAAAACCCAAAGAAAACCAAACCCAAATTACCTTTTCCTGTCTCTTCTCAAATGATGACTTTATTTCACTGGGATTGATGCCCTTCTCTGATTGCACTTCAGTTATATCTTCTGTTTCACTGTCATCTGGCAAACTAAAAGTTACTTTTTTAGAAGCTTCTTTACTTTTCATGTGCTCCACCATTTCATCCATATCCTCAAACCTGTAATAATAAAATTTAATATAAAATAAAAGTTGAGAAACCTTTATAATTTTTCACATGAAGATATTTCAGCCCTTAGATGTTTACGTGTTACACCTAACTTACAGTTTACAACAGATCTCAAAGTCCCCCCTAAAGGTAGAGGACACTAGGGAAACTACTGGATAACAAAAATAACTTTGAAAAACTCTTAAATGCATTTTCAAATAAAGATCAAGGGACAATATTTTTAAAAATTAAATAAGCTGATTTTACTTAAGGTGACAACACAAACCATGAAGATACAACAGTTAACTGAGAATGGCAAACTATGACCAGAGTGAGTGTGGCAATTTTCTGCTTTACTTTGGTGTAAAATTATGAGGAATTTTACCTGCATTTTACTTACTCAGACATACTCTCTTCATTTTGCTCTTCAATAGCACTGTCTGCTTCCTCTTCCTGATCCTCTTCAGCATCACTATCTCCTAAATCATCATCACCATCATCATCATCAACTGGATCAAAGAAATCTTTGTATGTCACGTCTCTAGAACTTTTAATTGGCTAAAAAGGTGAGAGGGAAAAAAACAAAACAAACTACAGCTGTTAAGACTGACAGAAATCAAAGGGTATCCTGTCTTTTAAAGTTTTTACTGCCTGGGGAACAGCACTACTTGTGCAGCACTAATTCAGGTTAGAGATGCATTGACCTGTGGTAGGGTGTCATTGTAAAATTGATTTATTTTCCTGGTATTTACAATTCTCTACCACTTACACATACAGAAGTCAAGGAGCTGCAGATTTTGCCAAATACTTGTTGGAATGCACACTGATTCCCTGGGTATATGTCTAACTTGCTAGTGAGAATGCCTGGTAATATTAAATAATAAAATACTTATTTTTCAATCAATTACTCATCAATTTAAGTTGTATCAGATTTACAAGGCTATGTCCCTGGTAAAACTCCTTTGCTTTGCATCAGCCACCTCAGTCATCTCTAATTGCCAAATACTAAATAACACTAAATTTTAAAAAAAAATCTGTCTCATTTGCTGGGTCACCTATTCTGCAAGTCTTCAAGGTCCCTGATTTCCCGTGGGTACTGTCTCTTCATTTATTTATGTAAAAGCCCAAGGCCCATTTAAAGAGAGACTGGAATTGCAGGATGCTGTGTCCTTCTACACCAGGAACTTTTCTTATCAGATATTAATTGTTAAAAGTAAAGCTTCAGAAGTAATCATTAGTAACCTAAACAAATGTGACTTGGCACTTTCTACACAGAGTTAAACTATTTATGGTTCTTCTAACAGATATCAGATTTTGATTTAAAAGAAAAGACATATCAGAAAATTATTTTACTAATAATCTTACTTTATCTTCTTCAGAGTCTTCCTCATCATCTGAGATAATGTCTTCAAAATAATTAATATCATCTTCTTCTTCTTCCTTATCTTCCTTCTCTGCATGTTCTAAAAAAGCTTCCATCTCTGCCAGCTTGAAAAACTTATCGTCCACTACAGATTTTCTTCCCTTTTTTCTCAGTGTGGTTTCCTTGGCTGTTTTAGCTTGTTGCTCCAGTGCTTCAATATCAAAGTCAATATCAGAATCCTCATCACTGTATTTCTGCATTAAGCTTTCTCTGCGTTTACTTTGCTTTTCTTTAGCTTTAGTTTTATCTTTATCTTTTGTATAAACATTCATCTGTTCAGTTTCTGTTTCCATTATGTTGTCTTCCAACTCCTTGTCACTGCTGGTCTCTGCATCAGAGCCATCCTCTTCCTGGTCTGACAGAAGGCAAAGATCTTCATCCTCGGCATCCCTCGCAATGGATTTCTTGAAGAAATCGAGAACTGCATTGTTCTGGAGCTCCAGTTGCTGCCAAATCTGTTCTTCATCAAAATTTTCTATCACCAGCTCTTTTAGAGGGCCCCCACGAACTATTTTACTTCCTTTATTCAAATCGTAGAGAGTCTTTGTCATTGCTCTGAAGTCGGCAGCCAGTCCATCCTGCACACTAAGAGCAGAAAATAAAAGAGTTTAACACTTTCCATTAAGTCAATCCCACGGCCACGCTGCTGCTCTTGGTGTATCTGCTTTGGTATTCTGGTGCTACAGAACAGCTCCTTTCAATAGTTACTGCTGTGGCTTAACTTTCCACACATCTTTTGGAATACTGCTACCACACATTCATAGGGAAAAAAAAAAAAAAAGACAAAATTCTTAATCCTGTCAGCTTTATTACACTTCGTGTATGAAGCAGCAGTTGGACAGAAAGTTCCAGCTTTCTACAGCTGCATCTTACAATAAGTTGATGCTATTTAAGCACTCCAGACATTTTGGGGAATTAATTAGTACAGCACTAAACACGTCAGTCGTCCAAGAGCCAGACCCCAGGTTTCAGAGAGGTAATTGGAATTACTCCACCGCCTCGCTCCTCAACTTTTACACCCGGGTAGTCTCCTCCAAGTTTTTCTCTAGAGCTACCAAAGCCTCCCCCCGCCGCCCCGCGGTACCTGAGGAAGCACTCGGGGCGCGCCGCCGCCGCTCCCGCCACCCTGAGGCACGTCTGGATCGCCTGGATCGCCGGGATGCCCGGGATGCCCGGCACCGCCGCCATCGCCCCGCGCACACGTGGGCACCCGGCAGCGCCTCGCCCCTCGGGCCCGGGCGGCTCCCGCGGCCGCCGCCAAGGTTCCGCACACAATGGTTCCGCCCGCGGGGCTGCGTCCCGCCCCGCTTCCTGAACCAAAGCGTTCCCCCTCCTGGCCCCGCCCTCCGTTAGAAGCGCCTCGTTCTTGCAGAGCCCCCGGCCGGGTGTGGCAGTGGTGCCTCGATGGCCGCTGCATCCCGCACTGGGAAGGGCGCGGTGCTGCTGTAGACTGGGATGTGCATCAGCACTGGGAAACCTGCTCTAAATACAGTACAGCTACAGTCATCTTATTCACAGTTTTGAGTCTGATCTAGATACAAGGATTGTTTTGGAACCACACATTTCCAGGTGATTCTGTGGGCAAAACACCTGACTTCTGGTGTCTACAAGTTCAGGCTAGTGACGCACACACATACTTTCACCATCAGCACAGCACTGCCCAGTGCTCTTCAACTCCCCTTTTACATCATGTAGTTTCCTTAAAGTTTATTTTATAAAGTCAAATTAAGCCCTACACCCACAGACCCTTGTGTTTCCAGCCACCCACACAGTCCTTCTGTGGCTTGATCAAAAACTGTGACTAACCTTTTAACTTGAATAGTGCTCCTGCCTCTGCTGCTTTCCTGTTTCCTTCCTACCAACAAATGAAATGTTTTCAGTGCAGAGAAAAGAATGCCCTGCAATGCCACTTCTGAGTCCCTGCACCATCATTTTGCACACCTCAAAAACCATGATGTGGTGCAGGTCCAGCCAGCTGTGACTGTGACCTGTACCTCCAATTCTGTGAACATCAGAAACACACCTGACACACAACCTCAGCTGGAAATTGAAAGTGTCATATATTGTGACTTTCAAATACCCATTTTGATCACAGATTTTAATCTGCACTTTTACTTAATCACATATAATCAGATTTGAAGTGGCACAAGCTGTTTATCTGTTTAGGTTATATCTCAGCAACTTGCACAAGAAGAGTGCAGCATGCCTGCTCGCTGTCCTGAATCTCTGTGGCACAATGCTTCATGGCATCCTGGCCTGTATCAGGAGTAGTGTGGCCAGCAGGACCAGGGAAGTGATTCTTTCCCTGTATTCTGCCCTGGTAAGGCCACACCTTGAGTTCTGGGCCCAGTTCTGGGCTCGTCAATTCCGGAAAGACATTGAGGTGCTAGAGCAAGTCCAGAGAATGACAACAGAACTGGAAAAGTAACTGGAGCACAAGTTGGATAAGGAGTGGCTGAGGGAGCTGGGGGCCTCAGCCTGGAGAAAAGGAGGATTGGGGGTGCCTTACTGCCCTCTAGAACTCCCTACCCCAGGAGGGTGCAGCCAGGTGAGGACTGATCTCTCCTCCCAGGCAACAGCAACAGGACAAGAGGACAAGGCCTCAAGCTGCACCAGGGGACATTGAGATTGGACATCAGAGGAAATTTCTTCACAGAAGGGTGATTAGATACTTGAATGGGCTGCCTAGGGAGGTGGTGGAGTTACTGTTCCCAGAGGTGTTTAAGGGAAGTCTGTATGTGACACTTAGAGCTCTGGTTTAGTTGACCAAGGTCGTGTACAATCATAGTTTGGACTCGATGATCTCAGAGGTCTTCTGCAACCTAACTGAATCTGTGGGATTTGCTCAGAAAACTTCCTCGCCCACGCTCCTTTCTACTGTAGGCCTCTTTCGCACCTTCTCTCCCAGAACCGTGAACCTCCCAGTGAGGCCCCGGGGGCGGGCACGGCCCCTGGGCGGGCACGGCCCCTGCGGAGGGCACGGCCCCTGCGGAGGGCACGGCCCCCGGGCGG